>CP139501.1:8802347-8991444 GCA_021014915.2 Artemisia tridentata subsp. tridentata | reverse complement strand
TTGTAAATTGACAATTTCCTAACAAGTCTAAACTCACTGTTGGCAAAAATATCATAGATCACAAGTCTAATTGTTGACTATAGATATTGTCCTGTATTCACATATGTTGCCTGGCTTGGTTAACATGTCATCTTTCAAGACAATTAAGATTTACATCGAGTCATAACTCACACTTAGGTTATAGATGTAATTATCAAGTCTTGTTATCCTTTTCTCAAAGTAGGATTGACAACTTAAGCATTTCGTCCGAAATATTCAAGTATATCTGACTTACGATTGTAGTCATTAAAAGTCATATCCGAAACAATCAAATCACAAGTATTTTAACAACGTATGTTAAAACACTTATCCTATCATGACTAGAACATTTGTTCTTCATCCCATTTAGCCCTTAGGTTTCACAAACATAAATAAGCACTTCATCCACCAGTAAACCACAGTATCCATTCTTGTCATCTTCAACATTCATGTACACTTGTACTTTCACCATCATCCTGTCACATTCACCTCTGTGAAATATCTCAGGCCCTAAGCTTTAGATCACATCACACACTAGTTGTACCTTCCTATGAATCACAAAAATTAGTCTCCATCATTGTTGTTTTCAACATCCATAAAACCTAAGTACCTTCATAGCACAACAAACCCCTACATCACCAAAATCCTTATTATCATTTGAATCCATTGAGTGCATTGCTCAAAAAGCCCTTTGTCCAAACACTCATTAAACAAACTCAACCATACTTTACCACCTATAGGATTAGAACCTTCAACATCAAATGAGCATGAAGCTCACATTCATTTAAACTAGGTTTAAGTAGTACCACTTTCACAAGTAGTAAAAGTTTTAGTAATACTTTGTCACCAAGCTTCTTCTTATGTCTCAAATCAATATTTTAACAACATATGTTAAAATGCTAAATCTCAAATACAACCTCATGCACCCCAAGTAACAATAACTCTTGAGAAGTATACATAAGAAACTCAAGTGAATTCCTCTTGTCACCATCTAGTAAATTCCAACTCAAACCTCTGAGTTCATATCGTCATTTAGGAAAACATGATGTTTCGGAAAAACATTATGTGTTTAGTTTTCATTTTGTTAAAAGGATATCATATATCCTATGGATCATTCTCTCCTTGCAACATGAATGGGTGTGTTACAAGAAATTTAATCACACCTCATTGGCTAAATGAACTTAAACAAACATCTGCAAGTTCTATGAACTAGCACATCTCCCTCATGTATGATAACATTATCTCATGAGATAATCTTATTTGTTGAAAGATATTTTATGTATCTATCTCCCTTCAAGCGTACATTACAACCAAACCTTGGTCAAACCTTGTGCATATCCACATCTCTGGAGCATACACAAGATCTATTAAAGTTGGTAACTTTACTTAGATTCTTGTTCCAAAGAATTTTCCTGAGATCATTCTAAATCCAACATATCCCATTACCACACACAAATACATGTCTAAATCTTAGATGATCAAATCACTTGCGTAACACATACTTAAACTCAACATAAAAAATGTCACCCTTTAGATCATTCATCCTTAGATCCCAAACATAAAGATTAAAACCTGTTAACACATATTTGTCAAATTTCTATGTATAACATGACTTCATCACCTTAGTTTTAATAAATATTGTTAAGTCTCATTAAGCTAAGTAATTGGTAAACTATCATATTTTATATACTTTGATAAGCAAAAATAGGAATTTCTATCTTTCAGACATGAGAATGACTACTGGAGAATTTATTGCACTAGAAAATCAATTTAACCTAATGGTTAAATTGCTACTAGCAGAGAAGTTGGGTATGTGGAATCACCCGTAAAAATGTTCGTGTTCAGCCTGAATTGAGCACCACTAGTAATAGTCTCATATTCATTCTCCAACTTGAAAAATCTTTATTCCTATACTTGCCTAAAGTAAGTAATAAAAGATGATATTTTATCTTGTCTTAGGAATTCTAATCAAACAAGTAGTAGATGTGATTTTTCTTAGCAAAATCACTTGCATTACACATACATGTGTTGATTACATGTTATTTGATATGATTTAGTATCTTGACATTATCATTATTTGATAGTCAAATAAGTAGACCTTGAAAAGGTTTTGTTTGCATGCTTATATATGTTTCATGCTACTAGATGTTAACATGATTTGCATGATACTTGCTATATGATATTTCACAAGATTAACATGATTTTTGTTAACTTTCGATATGTCATTTTAATACATGGTGTTAGATAGCTCTTGTCCTTAGTTGACATTCATTGAGCTTTTTCGTAGGATAGTCTAAATGATGCATGCTTCCAAAATGTTAAAATTGGTTGCAAGAATCTGTCGTCTCATTTCTTTTGTGACTTTGTCACACTATTTGTTTGCCATGTGTGCACTTTGTCTAAGTGGTTTTGGTATGATGAACATTTAGAAGTTATCTTATTTTACACATAGATCATTGTGTTAATTAATGGGTAAGTATGCTTAAGTGACTAAGCCTAACTTCAAAACAATTTCACAATGTAGTATCTAAAACAATGTCATGCTATCTTGCAATATGATTATTTTTCTTGATGCCATATGGTAGCTTTTTTTCCAGTAGATGAATATTTGTTTACATAAGTTGTTATGTGATATTCACATCTTTTTTCATTAAGACTTTTGTCTTGTAGGTTGATAACAAATTATTTGTTATTTCTCTTTGTTATGCATATTTTATGTAATTGTTGTTCCTTTATTGCTACTTAGATTAGTAATATGTTTATGGGATCCATTTTCTTGCATATAGCTTTAAAAGCTAATTAGGATTAAGTTTTATAGATTTGAAAATTGTGTTTGGGTATCTTTCAATATACCTCTCTCCAAATCATATTGTTGCTTCCGCTTTCCTAACAACATCTCCATCATCTTTTAGTAAAAACAAAACAACTCCCCTAAGGAAAACCACATACCTCATCATGCAATCATCTTGCATTGATAGAGAAGAGCTACGTGACTTCAAGGATGAAGTTCTTTGTATGCTAACCAACATCCGCAAAAACATTACTAAGCTCATCGCTTTCATTAACCTACATTATCATTCTTCATTCGACACATTACACATTATGTTGAATGTTCACCAATTAAGGGGGAGAGGAATTCATTCACATAATTGTCTTTTCGCATTAAAGAACATGTACTCATGTTTCTTACATTCTTAAAATACCAACACATAGGTTCACACCATTTAGATGAAATCAGTTCACAAAATCACAAGTGTGTCAAACCTTATTAACCCAACATCACAGTATTGTACCAATACCTCGTCAAGTGAAAAACACATCATGTGTTTGACAAACCTCTTAAACGAGAAGCATTAAGTCTCATTAGACTTTGACTAGGATTAGTGAAACCAAATCAGTAGGTATAAGTAAATAGACCCTAGTTTGAACCTTCGTTTGATCAAAAATGACAAAAAGTGACCAAATCAATTTTGGTCTCATGGAACCCTACGATAAGACAGACGGAACCAAAGATTTGGTTCGGACCAATCCGCGGGTACCTAGTTCAGTTTTTAACCATTTAAAATAGACAACCCTCTTACAACCGATTCTAGGATTTTCCTTCACAACTTCATTGTCTAGAACACCATCATAGGATCTCATCCTTTTCATTCTTGATACATATCAAGCACGTCATTGTCAGTTCAAACAGAACCATCATTCTCAACACGTTGGTCCAACCAACACTCTCATCATATGATGTCATTTTCATCCGCATATAGGTATCTAGTATTTCTAATTGTTACATATGGAATCTCTATTCCTAAGTGATCATTGTCTTCACTTCCTCTTATTTTCATTCGAGCATTTACTATGGCACGATTCATCATCTTTGGTAGATGATAATATCATAACCGTAATCGTCTTCAAATACTCTTATAGCATTTGCTATACATTAGAGTTTCTGAATTCATTGCATTCATTATAATCATCAACCCCATGGATTAGCAAAAAACTTACTTGCATCAATCTTTAGTTATCAAGTTATTACTAGTAAACTAACACCAACACTAGGATCACTCATATCCTCCTCATAGGCACTGCTTTGTAGGATTTTATCATATTATATTCTTGTAAATGTAATTCTTATTAGAAGATTACACTCTTTATAACATGGTTTACTAGATAATCACGATTGATATCACAATTGGTATGCTGCATCATATTTTTCTTTGATTAGACAATCACAATAGGTAAGTTGCTTGTGATTAGATTATTAATATGTTGCATAATATTTTTCTTTGAGATAAAATATATTGCACTAACCATTTCATTGTAGGTTCATCATCATATATGCTCGATCGTATATAGCATACTCATCATAGGATGAAGTTTGCATCAATTATTTTTCTTCTTTCATAGGTGCTTCTTAACGCTCTCAAACCAGGAGGATTATCAGTCTAGCACTCATATTGCATCGTCTGTACACATTGGTCGTATATGACTTAAGACATAGCTTCTAGTGCACTAATCTTTTGTTTTGTAGGTTCATCTTGACGCCCTAGAGCAAGGGGGAGCTTTCGTCAAGCAATTTTTATGATACATCATATACACGCATTGGTGTATATCACATACTTGTCCAAGGACAAATATTGTTTTATACTAACCTTTATTTTGTAGGATTCTTCATCCTTGGATCATATACGTCGGTACCCTAGCAACGGGAAGTATTGATCAAGGGGGAGCATATCATGTACTAATCCTTGTTTTGTAGCATTCATAATCCTTACATCATATACGTTGGTACCCTAGCAACGGGGAGTATTGATTAAGGGGGAGCTACAGCCAAGGGGGAGCATGTACACATTCTTAAGAATTCTCATTTTTCGACACACTTTTATGTTTCGACAAAAAGGAGGAGATAGGTCAACATAGTCCAACATAACCAACCCTCGTGTATCGTTGGCTATATTCATTTCATTCATCATGCATTTTTCATATATATATATATATATATATATATATATATATATATATATATATATATATATATATATATATATATATATATATATATATATATATATACATATATGTTGCACACCACTAACCTTTATGTAGGTTGAGAGTCTTAATTTGATCCATGAATCCGCTAACAACCTAGGGTACGCAACAACCATAGGAGATTGGAGTAGTCTATTTAACTTCACTAGGGATGATGCAAGCTCGCCATTTTGGGGAGAAATGAAGTTAACTCCAAGGACACACCCTTTTTGCTTCGACAAAAGGGGGACAAAGGTGTAAACGGACAAAGTAAGTAACGGAGAAAGTAAGTAATTACGGAAGTAAGTAATTATGGACACAATGAGAAAAGGGAGAAAGGTGTAAACGGACACAAGGAGAAAGTAAGTAATTACGGACACAAGTAACTTTTTGCATTTTACTTTCTATCACGTTTACATATTTTGTCATCATCAAAAAGGGGGAGATTGTTAGTGCAAGCAGTCTCGTTAAGGAGATTGCTAGTGCAAGCAATCTCGTTTGTTTTGATTGATGACAAACATGTAACTTGATACATAACGTAAAATGTACAAGTTACTTGTAATCTTATCTTTTCTCAACATACATTCAACACCTCTCGACTTCTCGAGTCCTCATATAATACAACACAGGTTCGTACATGTTTGTTATGTGGCATTATGATCAAACCCTTAACAAACTATTTAGAATGTTTAAAATACGGCTAGGTAATTAAGTATTTTAAAAGGCTAGTCATTCTACTTAGAACCTCATTTTACACCTTTGCATAAACAAGTATTTTTACTTGTACATCATGTTTCCTAAGTTTAATAGGATAAGTACACTTTAGGTGTCAAACTAACATGATACATCTTGGTAAACATATATTAGTTAAGCTAGTATATACATGCTACATGATCACTAGGATACATGTTACATACATATATACATTTACATGTTTATGTTTATTTCTTAAATTAGAAATATTTAACATGACATCATGGCATGCATCACTTACATATCTTGGAAGATTTGTAATATATTTTGCATAGATCTTCAAGCTAACAAGTTGACTTTTGAATATATGGCAAGATATGGCAAGATATGGTAAGATATGGAAAGATTTGTTAGCTGTCAGGTCCGGCGGATCCCTTTGGTATAAAGGACGGATCCCGACGGATCCCTTTTATCAAATCAGTGGTTTGTGTTACATTTTGCCTATAAATAGTAGCCCATTGTTTACCCATTGTTTAAGCCATTAGAACACACATTCCCTCTACCATTTCACACACTTAGATCAGTAGCAAACCATGTAGATTCATACATTAATCACCCTTTACATAATGATCATAATGTTACTAACTTTCATTATGTTGTAAGCATACACTTTAATGATCCTGTGAAGCAAGCTCAAGATCATGAGTCATTATCCATAGCATACTTCCTGATCCACCAAGAAGGTTAGAAGATCTTGAAGTCATTATCCACCATAGCATTCCAACATATGAAGATTCAAGGGTACTTGACATCCTCAATGATTGAAGACTTCTCATTCAAGAAGTTCATGTAGATCTCACTTGCATACATGAAGATCCATCACAACAAGTTTAGGGAGCTTGTGATCTTCATCCATTGAAGGCTTCCTTTCAATGGAAGTTCATTTAGAATAGTCATTCATATCCATGATACACTTATGTCATGGATCATCATTGATCATTGTGATCATCATTGTAAACTCCAAACTAGATTAGGTGGTTTATGTGTTTGTGCCATAAAACACAAGGTTTCTATCATTGGGCCATAAAACATAGCGGGAGTGGTTGTACCCTTGTAAAGAACTCGACATCTAGCTTAGTGTCGGAAATTGTATAAGCGACGACGGGAGTGGTTGTACCCTTGTAAAGAACCCGGTGTTTAGCTTTGTACCGGATAAAGTGTAAGCGACGATTGTAAGGTTTTCTCCGCCGAGAAGGGAGCTTGTTGATCTAGTGAAGTAACTCTCGAGTTGGATACTCGGGGAGTGGAGTAGGGCGGAGAGGAGCTCCGTGACCGACCACTATAAATCATCGTGTTCGGTTTGCGCTTTCTTTTACTTATCTCTTTACTTTTATATTTGCATTATGATGCGTGGTTTTGCGACCTTACAACAGGTTTTACCTCTCGAGGGATCTCAAGAGGCTTGCAATCCCCACCAGGCAGTGTACCTGACCGATGTAGTATAGTGTAGTGGCAAGTACCGGGGATTGATCATTCTCTAGGGGAATAGTGTCGTTAGGATTGAAAAACTACTTCAATAGGTCTAAGGGTGAGGGAAGATTCTTTTTTGTATTTTTTATATTTTTTATAAAAGCAAGTAAAATCTCGGGTTTGAAGGAGTGGGCGGAATTAGTTGCTAGTCAACTAACCCAAATAACTACAATTGCAAATAAAATAAAATAACTGAAAATGAAAAGGTTGTGGAACTTATATGGAGAGAAATGTGTTTACTTAGATTTCCTTACTCCCTAACTATCTTTTACCGGTTGATTAGTGTGTATTAACTGCGTGGAAGACGGGTGTATTCCTTAATACCAATCGTGGGGTGGCGTACGTACTTCCCCAACTCTACAAGCTCCTACTTCACTCCTATGTCGAGCCGGCTAAGAAGCTCCTAACATGGGATCACTAGAATTCGCTCATGCATTAAATACAACCATAAAAACCTTAGTACGCATTGGTTCATGTTTCTTAAGACGTTCAAGAAAGTTACCGTATAGGAGGTTAGCCAGTTTTCTTAAGCCTAACATCGATAAACAATCATCCAATACAATTAATAACACACCAACAACCAATAATCAATAGTTAGGTTTCATTAGATCTAAGCAAACACAAGATAAATCTAGCCTAGCATGTTAATTAAAAGACAAGAACAAGATATAATCAAACAACACATAGACATATTGAATGATTAATTGATTACTTATCTTCAATTAAACATGGGAGATCCAAGGGTATAAAACCCTTAAAAATGGCAAAAAATTCGTCTTAGGGTTTCTCCTCACAAAGTTGCACACTAATGACTAAAAATTGCAAAACTATATATAGAATTTAGGGGCTGACGGCGTCACGTTGTAGGAGGTGACGCTGTCACCTCGTCGCGGCTAGGGTTCCCGGATGGTCTTCCTGACGCCGTCCCTCTTTAATCCTCTAAAATCCACTCTGGCGCGTCAAGGGTTGACGCCGTCACAATTGTGCTTGACGCCGTCTCTCTTTAACTTAAACCGTGACGGCCTTGATCACCTTAAAGGGTGACGCCGTCAGACTTCCATTGTAAAACTTTCTGGCGCGTCACGTGTATTTGTCATATCCACCTCTTTTGCCAAGCCGTGACGCCGTCAGGAGCAATCCTTGACGCCGTCACGTGTACTTTTCCAGCAGCTTTGGAGACTTTGTCGTTTTCTTCACTTTTATGCTCCAAAAACGTCCAAAATGCTTCCTTTTCCAGATTTCTTCTCCAAAGTACCTAAAATGACAAAAGGAACGATTTAGGGCAATATTTGATCAAATAAATACGATTTAGGGCTTAAATGACCCCCTAAAAGCGGTACACTTTTCGCTTCATCAAATACCCTTGCACTTGAGATTTGCTTGTCCTCAAGCAAATGCGCTTTTATTCTAATCAAAATACAAGTTAGGGGTCATTTAACGCTAATATAAAAGTAATTACAACAAATAGTCGTTCCACTTTAATCATAATAAGCACGGAGATTACAAACTAGCACCTCACAAGTAGTGTTTGGATACTCACATCTCTCAGGTGTCATAAAAGTATATCTCATAAATGAAAATGAATAATATCTCTCACTACCTGTCATAGCAAATAGATTACCATAGGCTTGGGAAAGGATCAAAAACCTCCTCCACTAGGCGTAAGCACCTAAGATAAACTATCAAAGAGGGCTTTTAAACGGGTTATAACGTTAGGTGTAGGGATATGATAAACACGGTTTTGTTGGATAAGGGATATTTTACTGGTGGCGAGTTAAAGATCTTGGTTGATTACAAGTACAATATGGCGTTGCTAAGCCAAGACTAGACTCGACTTAAGCTAAAAACAAAATAACAAAAACATAAAATAAACATAAAATGAAACGGGATGGTAGTCCGTATGTTTTTTTCTACTTTTCTTTTTCTCTTTTTTTTTTTTTTTTGTATTTTTCTTTATTTTTTCTCTTTTTTTTTTCATACACTCTTGCCCTACCATCCAAAATAATACATCATAGGGGCCTCGGTTCTCCCCTTACACTTGAACTTTTACGTAACTTTACAATTAACTATTCTAATGACTCGAATTAAGATAATCGAAACACTTGGAGTACTTTTAAAATATTTAGCACATATGGGGGTAATAATGTTGTTCTTCCCCATTACTCCATTACACTAGTACTTTACCCATGAGTCCCAATCGTCCCAAAACAATATGTACAAGGATATGACTCGACTTAGCAACCATGTAATCAATTAGATAATTAACTTGGGGTTTAAACAAATGTTGTCACAATAATGCACTAAAAATGAGTGCATACAAGGTAGGCTAAGGCGATTTGGGTGTACATTTAAGTGGGGTGTAAACAAATTCTTCCTTTAAGTAAAATGCTTAAAGTTAGAAACGAAAATATTAGGCTCTGAGGGGTGTACTAGGGGTATCGTGTACTAAAAATGAGTACAACGCAAAGGGTGTGGGAGAATTACTTGACCAATGTAGCCAATGTAATTATAACAAAAACACAGGTGTAAAACAATGGGTTAATCCTAATGCCTCTTATCATGTAGTAAATCTAACTACACGAATGTAGTCTCACTTGTGGCCTCGGAATGGTCCTAACGCAAGTTCTAGAATCTAAGTGCTACCGGAACACACATCATAGCATAAATGCTTTTCCTACCAATTCTAGGGGCGAACCTCACATATTTGGGGGTGGAAAATTTTTTAGTGGTACGGTTTTGTGCTAGTCATATAACTCCTATCCATGAGACGCTCATTAAGATCAAAGTTTCACTCCTATATGTTGTAAAAAAATTTAAATTTGGCACTAAAATTGCCTTAACAGGTATTTCTCTCAGTTTTATTACACATCTACCATTAAACAAACGAAAAATCAAGCGTAATTGCATTCTCTAAAGTATCGTACTTTACCCCCCCCCCCCTTACACTTAAGATGAACATTGTCCCCAATGTTCAAATAACAAGATGTAAAAGTAAATAAGGTAAGAGAATGAAATCAAATACTCCCCTGATTCGTTTGGTGGATAAAGAGGTAACATGGTTAGATCTTCTTCCAAGAGAATGTAGAAGCTTCAAGACTAAAGCATCGCCAAAAGCTAGATTCCACATACATCTCCTTGTCCAAAATAACCTGTTAAACCTGAGAAAACAAACATGAAAACCTACATAACATCGGCGGGATAAATCTATATAAGGATATAATGCTTGTGGAATGAGTATTTTGCAGATTCCTGGAGTTTATAAGTTAGAGATTTAATAAAAAACTTTTTATGATTCCGGTAGAAAAACAAAACTTTCAAAAATTTTAGAAAATTAAAACCTGACGCCGTCAGGTTGTAAGGCCTGACGCCGTCAGAAATGATCTGACAGAATTCTCATGTTAAGTTTCCGGAAAATTTCTGGAAAAACCTAATCCTTATTTCCTGGAATTCCTGCAAAACATCATTATGACTCGATACAAGCATTTGACTCAAACAATTACTAATATGTATGTTAATTTAATATTGTTATGATTCATGTTCATTTGTTCTAATAAACCGATTTGGATTTCCCTTACACTTATCTTTTGCAAAATACCTTTATATGTAGTTAAGACGAAGTTAAAAACAAGATAAAGCATTTTCACAATTTAGTTTTGAACATGAATCAATAATAATAAAAATTAAACATACATACGGAAGCAAATAAAATCAAACAAACAAATAAATAAACACACAAAGCAAATAAAGCTTGGGTTGCCTCCCAAGAAGCGCTTTTCTTTATTAACGAGTCTTGTAGCTAGACTCAAAGTCAGGCTTATCTAGTGTCGCTTATGCTCACGTATCCGAGTGTGAGCCATCTAATTGTTGCCTCATCCTTCTTGTATTCATCATTCAGCTCCAGACATCCATGATAATATCTCTTATTTTTCTCATGTAGATATTTGAGCCCCTTTCTCTTATCATTCTCACTTAACAAGTCAATAGGCACAAGTCTATTGCAAGATTCAATGGAGAAGTTCTTAAACCTAGGATGTGATCGGGGCATTTGGTAAACAAAATCTTCATCCCCATCCGAGAATGTAATTAACCCGTCCACAAGTTTTTCGTCAAGGTTGGTCAACCTTTTGAAGGGTTCTCCAAAAATGACTTGGGTTAATTTGTTATCAATAAATTCTCCTAAGTTCTCCATAACCATAAAATCCACCAAATACACAAAACTTCTTACGAATACGTGTAGTGGCTTAATCCTAGCGACAATGTTATCTCCTTGATATTCTAGCTCATCTACCATGATTTTATTATAATTAGCGTGAGAGATAATGTTCATAGGCAAAGATGAGTTAAGATAAGCATGAAAACTATGATAACCAATCTTACACGGAAATTGCATGTTAAAGAGGCTATCCTTTTCGATCTTAGTCCTAGGGTCAACATACTTAAAGGGATCAATTTCCTCTTTTCTCCATTCCTCGTTAACTACTTCTCCATTACCAGCATCCTCATCGGAGTCTGAGTTGTAAAATGGACTAACTGCATAGTCATTCTCATGGTCAGACTCCTCCATCTCATAATTGTTACCAAAGTGGTGGTCGATTGAAAGGTTGTTGTTTTCTACGATGGGGGCGGGAACGGGTAGTTGGAAATTTGCACGGCGGAAAATACGAATAACAGGGATCAAGCGATCACTATTACTCATGAGGTAGGTGGAAGGTGTCACAAACAAAAGTACAAAGAAATAAGATAGACTAAAGAAAAACCTAGAAAAATAAAATAAAAATCTCACTAGAAAGGAATCTAGTGAGTGGACCTAATAAAATAAAAATTCAACCTAAACAATAACTATTCCCCGGCAGCGGCGCCAAAAACTTGATGCGTGGTTTTGCGACCTTACAACAGGTTTTACCTCTCGAGGGATCTCAAGAGGCTTGCAATCCCCACCAGGCAGTGTACCTGACCGATGTAGTATAGTGTAGTGGCAAGTACCGGGGGATTGATCATTCTCTAGGGGAATAGTGTCGTTAGGATTGAAAAACTACTCTAATAGGTCTAAGGGTGAGGGAAGATTCTTTTTTGTATTTTTTATATTTTTTATAAAAGCAAGTAAAATCTCGGGTTTGAAGGAGTGGGCGGAATTAGTTGCTAGTCAACTAACCCAAATAACTACAATTGCAAATAAAATAAAATAACTGAAAATGAAAAGGTTGTGGAACTTATATGGAGAGAAATGTGTTTACTTAGATTTCCTTACTCCCTAACTATCTTTTACCGGTTGATTAGTGTGTATTAATTGCGTGGATGACGGGTGTATTCCTTAATACCAATCGTGGGGTGGCGTACGTACTTCCCCAACTCTACAAGCTCCTACTTCACTCCTATGTCGAGCCGGCTAAGAAGCTCCTAACATGGGATCACTAGAATTCGCTCATGCATTAAATACAACCATAAAAACCTTAGTACGCATTGGTTCATGTTTCTTAAGACGTTCAAGCAAGTTACCGTATAAGAGGTTAGCCAGTTTTCTTAAGCCTAACATCGATAAACAATCATCCAATACAATTAATAACACACCAACAACCAATAATCAATAGTTAGGTTTCATTAGATCTAAGGAAACACAAGATAAATCTAGCCTAGCATGTTAATTAAAAGACAAGAACAAGATATAATCAAACAACACATAGACATATTGAATGATTAATTGATTACTTATCTTCAATTAAACATGGGAGATCCAAGGGTATAAAACCCTTAAAAATGGCATAAAATTCGTCTTAGGGTTTCTCCTCACAAAGTTGCACACTAATGACTAAAAATTGCAAAACTATATATAGAATTTAGGGGCTGACGGCGTCACGTTGTAGGAGGTGACGCCGTCACCTCGCCGCGGCTAGGGTTCCCGGATGGTCTTCCTGACGCCGTCCCTCTTTAATCCTCCAAAATCCACTCTGGCGCGTCAAGGGTTGACGCCGTCACAATTGTGCTTGACGTCGTCTCTCTTTAACTTAAACCGTGACGGCCTTGATCACCTTAAAGGGTGACGCCGTCAGACTTCCATTGTAAAACTTTCTGGCGCGTCACGTGTATTTGTCATATCTACCTCTTTTCCCAAGCCGTGACTACAAGAAAAGTGGCTTTTTAGGACCCTTTGTGTGGGACGGTATGATAATAGAGTCCTAAAAAACTGTTTAATAGGACATATGAGCGTTTAGGGTCCTTTTTAAATATTTGCTACTTAGGCGGTGTCCTAAAAGGTTATATAATAGGATGGTTGATTATTTGGGGTCCTATTATCATATAACTTAATAGGACACTTAAAATATGGATCCTAATAAATTACTTTATAAGACATTTAGTTGTTTGTGTCCCATTATGTGATAGTGTAATACGACACTTGATCACTAGATGTCCTATTATGACATAACCTAATAAGACCCTTGACACTTGGGTCTTATAACTTTAACCTTTATAGGACGTTTATTCATTATGGTTTTATTATAATACACCATAATAGGACACTTGAGTTTTGAGTCATAAGACATCAGTTAGTTAAAATGCTTATTCACAAAAGTTTTATTATAACAAAATTTAATAGGACCTTTGACACGTGGGTATTATAACGTTAACCTTTATAGGACGCTTATGTACAATGGTTTTATTATCGTACACCATAATAGGACATTTCATTTTTGAGTCATATAACATCATTTTTTTAAAACGATTATTCAAAAAAGTTTTATTATAACAAAACTTAATAGGACCCTTAAGACGTGGGTATTATAATGTTAACCTTTATAGGACGCTTATGCATAATGGCTTTGTTATCATACACCATAATAGGACATTTTATTTTTTAGTCATAAAATATCAGTTTTTTAGAACGTTTATTCGCAAAAGTTTTATTATAACAAAACTTAATAGGACCCTTAAAGGACGCATATTCATTATGGTTTTATTACAATACACTATAATAGGACACTTGATACATAAGTCATAAAACATTAATTATTTAGAACGCTTATTCGCAAACGTATTATTAAAACATAACTTAATATAACACTTGACACTTGGGTCCCATAGATTGATACACCATTATAGGACACTTAATATTTGAGTCATAAAACATCAGTTTTATGGAATGCTTATTCGCAAACGTTTTTGATTATAACAAAAGTTAATAGGACCCTTGACAATAAGGTCTTATAACGTTAACCTTTATAGAACGCTTATTCATAATGGTTTTTTTATGATACACCATAATATGACACTTCTTTTTAGAGTCATAAAACATCCGCTTTTTATAATGCTTATTCATATTAAGTTTTATTAAAACATAACTTTATGGAACGTTTATTCACAAAAGTTCACTACAACAAAATAAGCCTAAAGCAGCATTTTACAAGCAACACTTGTAAAAGGTGTTGTCTTTTTACAACATTGGTAATAAAGCAACATTTCTACATTAAGTGTTGCATATTAAGATTTAAACCAACACTTTTTTTCATGTGTTGCAAATTTTATAATATAATGCAACATTTTTAAAAACTGTTGCAATCCGCGATGCTTAAACACAACACTTAGTGCAAAGTGTTTCACATTTTATAGATAATTGCA
Organism: Artemisia tridentata subsp. tridentata; assembly: GCA_021014915.2. Taxonomy (NCBI): domain Eukaryota; kingdom Viridiplantae; phylum Streptophyta; class Magnoliopsida; order Asterales; family Asteraceae; genus Artemisia; species Artemisia tridentata. The sequence goes on along the minus strand of CP139501.1, from coordinate 8,976,570 downwards.
ACATTATGCGAAATTGTTGCATTTGTTAAAGTGTATACACACAATGTACATTGTTATAGTTTTGTACATTTTATACGAAAGTAGTAACATTTTAGAAAATGCAGCATTTGCTAAATCGTAATCATAACGTGTAACATAACATATCTTTCACACATATCCCATTTTCTTTATAGAAATTAATGAAAAACGAAAAGCTTTTTTTTTCTTTTTTTTTTACCATTTGACTTTGATTGTTTACCTATCATAAATCAATGTTTTGAAACCCGGGTCGACTCGGCCGGGTTAACCGGTTGAACCGGTTCCAGCCAGAGAAACGGGTAAAAAAAATTGGGTTTTTAAAAACGGGTTAACCGGTTAGACCCGCCGGGTTTTAAGAGACCCGGGTAAACTCGGTTCTCGAAACCTGACCGGGTTTTAAGTGACCCGGGTAAACCCGGTTTTCAAAGCATTGTCATAAATGACTGAAATTGAACAATACAAGAACACAGATTAAGCATCCAAAAACCCCCCGACTCTTTATGAAAGAATGAATGAAGTTTTAGAATACATAATGAAGATCACATGTTTCATAAAACATTGTGTATAACTCCTCCAACCAATCTCAGTTTACCACTAAGGGCACTGAATCAGTGTAACATTGTTAGCTTCTCCACTATTCTGTTCTGAGGATATACACCTGCATGGCCCAACAAGATATTAGTATTTCCAGAAAAAGAGGCCAGCTTGCCAAAGCTTTCATAAGTACTCATTAGTCATAATCACCAACCATTTTAGTATCTTCGCTTGTATCGTATTTTGTGACACTTAATACTTTTTATGGAGGACTTCGCAACTCACTGTGATGACCTTTGCAAAGTCGCATGATATGATCTATCATCTTGGCATTTTGAGAAATATTATGGTTGGTTAGCAGCAAAACTACTAGTATGAATATGATGATTTAGGAAGTAATAAAACTTTTAGAATAAGTGTCAATATAGGTATGAGTTAATCGTTTTACATAATTAAAAAAACGTGGTGTCTCATGAAGAACTTGGTGGAAAAAATTAGCGGGAAGTGAAAATTCTTTCCACCCAAATTACAAGGTTGGTTACAAAAGGGCGAGCACAGGGCTAACACCTGACCAGACCGAGAGATATTTAGCCCAAAACCCCATACCGAGGACTGGAACGAATGTGTTCAGTCCGGTCCTTCTATCTGTTCGGTCCAAGAAGGCATAATGGTTGGTTTTTTACGTAAGACCGAACCTAAGTAAGGTAAAAGTTGTAACCGAGACCGGACCGCTCGGTTCGTTCGGTCCGTTCAGTTTTGGGGTTTGCGATACTCAGCCCTACAACTCACAAGCTTTCAAAGTAACTGAGTTTTTGATAAAATTCAATTGCGTCAATCTATGTGTTAGTATTTAAAAAAATTATGTATCTATGATTCTGGTTTAAGGTAATGGTCGTTTGTGTTGTATGTGCACCCTCTAATGTTTTGTGCAAGGTTGCAAAAATCGCTTGAATCGGTAGTCGGGCGGTCGACCACCTTGTAGCTTGTAATCGGTCTAGGCGGGATTAATCGATGATTAATCGGATTGGCATTACTGACAAATTTTAGTTATTTCCGGCAAGTTTTGTGTATTTCCGGCGAGTTTTAGGTATTTCCGGCAAGGCATTTTCTAAAAAACAACTTGTAATAGACTTAAACAGTTACTATAAGTGGTCAAAATAAGTTTACAGTGAGTTTTGGGTACTTCCGGCAAGATTTACAGGTTTTCGGCAGGTTTGACCACCATTGACCGCCGTTGATCGCCGTTGACCACGGTTGACCTATTTGTTTGAGCCAGTTACATAAATCGGCAAGGTCGGTGGCCTTGTAGCACCTAATCGGCGATTAATCGGCCATGTAGACCTTTTTTGCAACACTGGTTGTACTAGATTACTTTGAGAGGGAGAAGGGAGAATCGAAAAAAGGCTACGATGGCCTCAATCGCAAATGGAGATCGCAGATTTGTCCTAACGGTTCATAATAATGTAAACTGGAGGAACCAGAGTGGGGAAAATGACCAAAGACATTCGATTTAGCGTTATCTGATTGTTGTGTGTTGTACGGTCAAAACTTCTTACTTGCTGATTCGTTGAAACTTTTGAGAGAACATAGAAATTGTCAAGAGATAGAAATGTCAAAATTTTGCAAATCCAAAACCACTGCAAACAAAAAATCAAAGACATCGGAAAACCACCTTATAGGGTTTAGGTTCGGTCGACCGACCTCCCAAGGGGAGGGGGTTTAGTTTGACTTATTGTCAAACTATAATAATACTTGTACAAGTATTATGACTCTAGAACCTTCCCTTGTAACCTATAAATACCAAGGGATTCTAGCGATCCTTATAAGTTACATCTGAGCCCTAAAATCGCTCTCCCCTCTCATCCTCTATTCGGCCGATCGATCAAGGAGTATTTTGTCCTCGATCGATCCAAATATCGACCACACGCCGACTTCTACCAAACGAATTCTAGTCGATCAGTATTACCTCGGTTTCATGCTCGCCTAACTTGCGAATGTTCGAAGCCCTTGTTCTACTCATGAAGCACTGGTGAATACCTGACGCGATACAAGTTTTGGTATCCCTCCTGGAAACCCCAACTGACCAATCCAAGAAGAATGAAGGTGAACCCATGCGCATGATTGATTCAAAAGCTTACACAACTGCAGGAAACAAGTAAGTCTTCTATGAACACCCTTTATCACAAGAACCCTACAATATAAAGTTTGATAGTTTTAACACAAATTCACAAGAATGAAACAATTTTGAAACTTCGATTATTTTATGGCTTATATAAAGTTTGAGTGGTCAAACTGGAAAGTTGGTTACTATTAGGTTGGGGTGTTCAAAAAAACTCGAGAAATTGATAAAGCGAGTCAAACCGCTCAATACGAAACTGAAAAAACTCGACCGAAGGAGCTGAAACCGAAAAAACCCTCTTATCATGTATCGGTTTTGATTTTTATATTTAAATATTCGTGGTTAACCAAAACCGAACCATGTATAATATACATCAAGCTTTTACCTAAATAAGTGTTGCATTTAGAGGTCTAGTGCAACATCTTTTTAAAAGTGTTGCAAAGCTTGTAAATAAGGCCGGTAGGCAAGGGCGTGAACTGATCACCTTTCAAGCCATTCTCACACGTAGAAGCCTTGCACAGCTCCTAAAATCACGCGCCAAACACATTATCCAAGAAAGAAATAGGTGAACACTTCACCGAAATGAAAAAGGAAACAAATGGGCCCAAAGAAAGAAAATGCTGCGTATATTAAAAAAGGGTGGATCCTTTCTCTTTTCTTTTATTATTTTTTATTTAGTTTGTGAGTGAGTGTGGGGTATTTAGTGTGGTATATTTGTATAAATTGTGTATTTTAATAAATTGTGGAGTTAAGGTGAAGATGTGTTTCCCTTGACGAGTAAATGGTGAAGTGAGGTGAAGGGGAGTGAGAGAAGAGAGAAAGCTGACGTGGCGCTGAGGTGTATGGTAAAGGGAGATGAACCTTGCCTAAAAAAAAGTAAAAAACTGAACCGCCTTCCACTCCCCCCAAAATGAAATTTCAGATTTCAGTCTCCCCTCCTTCCAAAATTATTTTCCCCCAAATCAGTTTCACTCTCACCCAAAATTAAAAATTTTAATTCCCCAAAAAATATCTCTCTCTCTAGGGCGATTTCCAGCGCCACCCCTTACTTTTTTTCCGGCCATATTTTCCTGTCTAAATCGCCTCTCTACCTTAAACGATCTTTGTTTTTGGTATGCAATCGGTATTCAGGTATATGTTTTCATCTAAGGTGTGGTTGCTATTCATTAATCTATATTAAATCTATTGAAATCGTCCTGGTTCACTCATTGGTTGGTTTGTTTATCTAATATTATATTGGTCGGTTGATCTGATCTATAATATTGTTATCATATTATATTGCAATAGTTGGTGCTATAAACGAATCTTGCAATTTGTTAATCGACTATTTGATTTGCAAGTAGTAATAAATGAGTCGATTTGATTTTAAAAAGATCCATGGTTTCTCACGTCTAGTTGATTTTAGCAATAATTTGTATGATACTGTGTCGTATTATTGACCGTGAATTCCTTTTCTGTTGTGATATTTGTAGTGGTAGCGAGCTGCAGACGCTTTTAACCAACAGAGATGCGTATCAACATTTTTTACTTTCGCTTGATATGGTCCAGAGTCAGATCCGTGTAAGTCATCTTGTTACTCTTGTAGTTTAATGCTCTTTTGTTGTTTATTCACATATTTTATACCATTTATGCCTTGTGGTACCTAAGAAACAACACGAAATACAGTTGAGCACTAGATGTGATTACTGATTGGACTGTGACTTACATTTTTATTATAAATTTAGAATAATTATATGCCGTGTAACCTTTAACAAGGATGACGGTGAATTGCCTTTATCCCAAACTAGGTGGTTATTTATGCTAACTTAATTAGATAAATATATTTAGTGTTAATAGTCCCATACCCCGCCCCGGCGGGATTGTGTATGTTGTTGTTGTGTTGTTAAAAGTCCAATAGTAAACACTGACTAAATGGCTTTAGAAAAAGGTCAGCAAGGCAGTTTTTAAAGGCAACAACCAAATGTATGAACAACGAAATACAACAATGCAGGTGACGGAACAGGCTAGGCTGCAAGTTGTGTTGGATAGTGTGCTTAAATGGGTCCGGGTAAAAACAGGAAACTTATTTAGGCGGGTCAAATGGGTTACTTTGACCTGCTAACATTTTTTGTGAAAACTAATATTACATTAACTTTTGTTAAAATATGAGGTTATAGACAGTTGATTATGTGATGGGATCCTTTTAACCTGATTCCCTTTTAGTTAGATTTTAAAAGTTACCTGTTGACACATGGTCATGATATCCATATCAACCAATTTTCACATAAACTGGTTGAGATTGCTCTCCTACAAAACTGTAAAACTTATTTGCCAATTTAGCTGAGTTGTTTATGGGGATGTGCTAATAATGTAATCAAATGTTGAAGCTGTGCATGATCTAATATGTTTCTACTCCGTCACCTGAAATGGAAAAATTGGCTTTTTTAAATGGTTCCATGCTAAACTAAATGTATGCTTTCACGATTACAATCGAATTGATGTATTGATTTAGTCAAACTTCTTTCTTATGTGCCAAGTCAGACGCTACAAGTTTCAAACAGAAGTACGTGTAGAATTGTAAAAACCAAGCTGTTTGAAAATTGAAACTAAGCTGAATATCGCTTTTTAGCATTGACCCTCATACATTTTCTCCATTCTTAATTTCAGCTGAGAAACGATCTGCGAGAAGAAACTATGCAGCTTGCAAGTGAGTCATTCCATTATATGCTTATTAATCCTTCCTGTATTCAATACTGATCAGTGAGCAATAAGCACAACTTTAGATAAATAGAATACATATTCAACGTTAATTGTCAACATAATGATTCTTTTATGCAGTAAACAACTTGGAAAAAGAACCATACATCAGGGAGCTGCGAAACCAGGTTAGTTTTTTCATGTGCCTTGTACTATTCTTCTCTAGAGGTGGCATTCTCACTCTTCTTATGCATAAATGGTTCAAATTTGGGTTTTATTTTACATCAAACTGCCCAAAGTGGTCAAATAAGAAAACATAGCTAAAAAGCAGAATGTTCAGAACGGTTCTTACACGTTAAAAGTTTATAAACCAAGTTTCTGATATGAAATGAAACAGAACCTTAATTTTTATTCAACAATGATTACACTGAAGGCGCTGAGTTGATTGATTCTGTTTTGGATGTTGTCAGGAAGGAAGCTAAGAACTGTGACTATTGGTGACACAAGTATGGAGGAATGGTTCATGACAATGGGATTAGGGAGTTTCAAGTTAAATGTTCAATCATATAAGAGGTGTTCAGTAGCCGCTAAAGAAATGTCCACAGAGAAGGCACAAGAAGTATTTGTTACATAAATATATAAGTGTAAAATGGATCTGTAGAAATGTGTTTTGGGTTCGTGCGTGTAATGTATTTGTATAACAAGATTTAGAATACACGATTTACGAGTTTTCAATAAAGGTTTATTGTAATTTATATCTAAACACTCCCGCAGCAACGCGCGGGTTTCCCAGCTCGTTAAACTTATTAAGCGTCCTAACAATTAACTTTTAAGGACGCTTAACATTGTAAAAGTGTTCTAATATGTTGTTATTAGGACGTTATTTAGGTTGTTCATAGACATATAATGCGACTATAAAATTGGTTTTATAATCTTATTTGGGATATTAGGACCCTTTTCTTGGTATTAACGTAGCTTTCATAAGCGTCTTATAAATTGATTTTTAAGGACGTTTCTATGTGTATCAAAAGCTTAAAAGTAGGTAAACACATGTTAGAACATTGTAAAAGAGTCCTAATATGTTTTTATTAGGACGTTATTTGGGTTGTTTATAGACCTATTATGCGACCATAAAATTGGTATCATAATCTTATTTGAGTTATTAGGACCCTTTTCTTGGTTGCTAAAAAAGCTATGATGTTACATCATAAGCGTCCTAACAATTAACTTTTAAGGACGTTTTTATGTGTGGCACATGTCAAAACATTGTAAAAGTGTCCTAATATGGTTTTATTAGGACGCTATTTGGGTTGTTCATAGACATATAATACGACCATAAAATTGGTTTCATAAGGTATTTGAGATATTAGGACGCTTTTGACCTATTACAACCGCCTTACATACATCCCTTTCATCCTTGGTCCTATCAAATGAAAGGTCCTATAAAGTACCATTTTAGGACGCTTACGGGGGTCCTAAAAAGCCACTTTTCTTGTAGTGTTTGCCAAGCCGTGACGCCGTCAGGAGCAATCCTTGACGCCGTCAAGTGTACTTTTCCAGCAGCTTTGGAGACTTTGTCATTTTCTTCACTTTTATGCTCCAAAAACGTCCAAAATGCTTCCTTTTCCAGATTTCTTCTCCAAAGTACCTAAAATGACAAAATGAACGATTTAGGGCAATATTTGATCAAATAAATACGATTTAGGGCTTAAATGACCCCCTAAAAGCGGTACACTTTTCGCTTCATCACATTATGTGGTTGATTGTGATGTGACTTGTTGATAATACTTGTGTGACAACATGTTTTAACTTATGCAAGTTAGAAACATCTTTCATATTAGAACAAGCTTAAATGGACATTTGATACAACAAGTTTTAAGATTTTAAAATGGTAATGTATTCACCCCCCTCTACATTTTCACATCATTCAATAAGGACACCGATTTCAAGCCTTGTGTCTTCAACTGCCTACCCAGATTCGGAGTCGCTCACAGCGTTTCTACAAAAGCTAAAAAAAGACATTCACTTCAATATTTGTAACAATATCAAATTAGTAGTAACATTTTGGTTGGGATATGACTACTTTGTTTTCTTTTTGGTTGCAACCTCGGCATCACAATTATCATTTTCCGGCACCTCACTTCCAATAGGGCCTATTGCAGTTTCTAAGTCCACAATAGCAATGTTGTAATTAGACAGTAACAAAAGGTAAGTTAGTACGCCCATGTTCAGAAATAGAATATAAGTATGTTAATATTATGTAATATCCAGAACTGCTGGCAATATCCGAGGCTAACATTTTCTTTGTTTCGACCTCAGAAATTTTTGATGGTGTGCACAATGCTGAGGCTTTGATCAATCTTTTCCGCTTGGGCTTCACATATTCAAATTCGTCCAGAATGTTTACGCCGACATATGTGATGTATTCAAAAACATCTGCAAGGTATTCATTTACTTAAACTCATACATATTAATTAAATTGTGAGAGTAAATTTAGTGTATATTGAACATTACCAATCAAGTAATTGTCATCCATAACTTGTAGATCATCAAATGGCAAGAGATCAAAAGGATGCCTCACAAAACCATCTGACTTCACCGAAGATCTTCTAACAGTGGTGCCACCATGAAATTCAATGATGTAAGCACTCTTTTCATTAATCGGGTATTCTTCTGTATTTGGTATTGCAGCAAAATCATTAATGGTATAGATGTTGCCCTCTTTTAACCTATTTACAAAGCTGCGTGTTGTCTTCGACATTGCAGTGCAATGCATTATATTACTCTGGACCAAAATAAAAATTAATCGTTAGCTTACACATAGAAGAATCATACATACATATGCTCTTCATAATTCCCTTTCATTTACTTTCCCCTTTCATTTACTTTCAGGAAAAGTACCTTGGCATCAGATATGAGGAAATCAGTGCTTAGGTAACGGCCAATAGCATCATTGATGTCCCATTTTTTGCACACCATGGCAATAATGGGGCCTGTTACATTAAGATCAAGCTGGTTAAGAAACACTTGGGATTGAGCCTGCACGACTGCCTTTGACATGGTATATGCTTTTACTGAGAGGGTGAATTGGTGTGATTGAAAGAGTAAGCACAACTTATTTATAGCTTTAGTAGTCAGCCTTTGAGTTGTATTCCTCATTAATGTAGCTGCAACGGCAGCCTTCTTTGTATTCCCAAAACTTCAAAGCACCATGATTTGTATTCCATAGTAATGAGGATAATTGCAAGTGCAACTCCATGATGGCTTTATATACCTACAATTCATGTGAGTTGAATGCAGCAACACTTCGTATGCTTTCAAGCACTTACATGGAGTAAATGAGTTTCAATGTAGCAACACCTATCATTTACAATCGAAGCACTTTCAAGCATTTACATAGAGTGAATGAGTTTCAATGCAGTAACACTTATCATTTACAATCGAAGTACTAAATGTAAGTCCTATGTACTTACCACTTAAGCATGAAACTTAAACCAAGGTACTTACACATGAAGCTTCCACATTTATAAGGGGGCTCAATCTTTTAATATATATATATATATATATATATATATATATATATATATATATATATATATATATATATATATATATAAAAGGGAATAGCAACTTTTGGTAATATATTAACTTAGTAATTGAACACATATGTACAAAGTTATGGTGCAACTGTAAACTATCTCCATGTGCTAGCAGATGTCTCGAGTTCGCGTTTTATGGGTGACAAAGTTGTTTTTATTTCTTTTTCATTTAATAATTAAGTCTTGAAAAGTGTTATGTTGACATTAAAAAATGTGCTTGATAGATTTCTTTTAATTTTACCAATATTGTTAAGTTGAACATAAAAATTTAACTTTTCTCAACTACAAATCAAAACCTTATCTTTAGCAAACAAAATTGTTGCTCTACGTTAGTAATGCTATTTTCTCTTACTGTTGCTATCATTTTAGGAGAACAAGTCAAGTATCTTTAATGTACTAATACTTTTTACAAGGCCTTTACTTGGATTTTGACTGTGTATGTCATGTATAACTTAATCTCGGGCTAGTTTAAGCTTATCTGATTCAGTTAGTGATGTGATTGATAATGGTACATGGAGATGGCCCCCTGACTGGTTTTCTAGGTTTCCGGACTTGGTTAATCTTCCGGTCCCAAATCTTATTGATGATACTGATGATGGTTTATTATGGCGTGACTTGGATGGCAACTTAAGACCTTTCTCGGTTGCGTGTGCTTGAGATTCTCATCGATTAAGGGCTGATGTGGTTGGTTGGTTTCATATTCCGTGGTTCCCTCATTATATTCCATGTCATGCTATACATATGTGGCTTGTTCTTAAGCAGAAGTTGAAGACACATGATAGGTTGTGGAAAACGGATATTGGTCCTAATGTTGATTTGAACCTTCTTAGATGCCCACTATGTGATGCGGTTCCTGACTCTCACCCTCACTTGTTTTTTTAGTGTCAGTTTTCTTTGCAGGTTTGGGTTCAGGTTCGGGGTTTATCTGGTATGGATGTTGTCCCGCCTACATTGGTTGATGCTATCACGTTCCTCATTCCTATATCCAAGGGGCGTTCATTCATTAGCATCATTTCGCGGTTATTGCTTGCTGCTTCTACTTATTATTTATGGATGAAACATAATTCAAGACTTTTCAAGTAGAAGAAGTCTACTGTTGCTCAAGTCATTCAAGTAATTATCTCTACCGTTCGGTTAAAGCTAGTTACCTTCAAATTCAAGAAGATAACCCATCGGTCTTGCCTACTATAAGATCAATGGAAGATTCCAAGTGCTTGTCTTATTCACGAGGGAAGTGCCAGGTAAGGGTTGTACTCTCTTTCCCTACTCCAAGGTTTTTCCTAATGGGTTTTTTCTTGGAAAGGGTTTTTAAAGAGGCAAGCTTACCTGGGTTGCCTTGCTCCCTTCGTGCTTCTGGGTGGATGCGGGATGTTCGCTTGCTACAGGATTCCTGTTATTATGCCTAGTTAGGTGATTTGTAATATAGCTAGGTTTGTTGTTTTTATAGCCTGTTATAAACACTAGTTTATCAAGCTTTTTGCTTGAGATTAATGTAATACCTCTGCCACATTCCATTTGTACTTAACATTATTTTTTGGTTATATATTTACCGGGGTAACACCCTTTATCCAAAAAATAATCGCGAGTTAGAGTTGAGCCCGAATACATATTTCGCTCCACCATTAGCTAGATTATCTCGATTAGTGAGTCCAACATGTGTAAAATCATTTTACAAAAGATATTAACCTTACCGCAACGCGTGAGCAATTTTAGAGCAATTTTACCCTGTTAACGTCAATTCTTGTTAGAAATGAAGCTGGACGATATTTACGTGAATTGGAAGTAGACAACTAGATTGCATATAGTGCAAGGACTTATTGTGTAATATTCTAATAGTTGTCAAGTTTGGCATATAAATACCCTTCAAGTATTCACTTGAAGGGTGTGGCTGTGAGAACCTTATCAAAAGCAATAATATCTGGTTTTCACTTTCCCACCTTCTCTCTACTCTCTCACTAAAACAACCATGGATCGAGCCTACTTTCATGAACCTCGACCTCCAGAAGGTCTTAAAAGTCGATTCTTGGCTATAACAATTGGTATCATGAGCAAACTTGGGAGATTCTTGGCGAATCGTGGTGTGTTTTAAGGTAATAATGTGATTTTTGGTGTGTTCTATCTTGTTTGTGTTCGACTTATGTTAAAAGGAGACCCAACAGTTGCGTTTTTTTTCTTCATAAAAACGTGACCTTTTGGTGTTTATCTTGAATTCGTACACATTTTGAAGATTAAAGGTTGTGTTTGTTGATGTTCTTACGAGTTGGGTTGTGGATCTGCGATTGTTCTTCACACACATCTTGTGTTTTATGGCTAAATTTCTTTTGTGTTCTAAGTATTTAGATCGACAGAAATTATACAAGATTTTGGAAGATGTGTTCTTGGATATTTTAATTAGAATATTCATTGGTTTGTGAATTATTGGTCAAAGTTGGTGAAAGACAGTCTGGCAAAGCATGGGGAAGAGAAAAAGTGGCTAAAAGTCAAGAGTTGGTAAGCTGATAATTCTCGCAATTGCCAAAACTCTCGCATTTGGTCACTTCTTCGAAATTGCAACTGAGTTTCGCATTTGGTAATTCCTTCGGAATTGGTCATTTCTTCGGAATTGGCTGACAGCCTCGCAATTGAACTCTCTCGCAATTGCCACTTCTTCGAAATTGCATAACAGCTTCGCAATTGCTTCACAGTGTCGGAATTGATCTCGCAATTCAGTTTCGGAATTGGTCTCGCAATTGAGGTTTTATCGCAATTGGTCTCGCAATTGGGATTTTATCGCAATTGTTCTCGCAATTGATGCTGGCTTTCGCAATTCAAGCTCCTCTCGCAATTAGACCTTCATCTCGCAATTTGAGTAAAATTTAAATTTGAGGAATGACTTAACGGTCAATTTTTACGCGAGATTCAAATTCTGGTACAAGAGTGAAAATTTTGGCCCAAAATTCAAATTTTTTGGCCAAAATTCGAATTTTTCAAGGAATTTTCGGCGTAAAAATTTCTAAAATTCAAAATTTTCCAGCATCATTAGAATGTCATTTTATGGCATTTTTCACACCTAAATCACAAATGATATTTTTGGCCTACACCGTCAACATCACCACGTATAGCCGAAAAGATCCTGATCAAGAATCGCAATCAAATGACAATGGCTAAATTATCAACTGTGACTACAAGGAGGATTCATTATTACTTACTTGAAGTTGAAGTGGAACTTCACGGGTGCGTGTACTTAGTATCTTGAAGATATCGGGGTTGGTTGGATGCATGATTCTTCGAGATCCTTGTTTGAGCATTTAGAGAATAGTGATTAAGTCTTGATTTATCTAGTTTTCATAGGTCAAGGGGTGGACGGACGAAGACCTAGTTAACTATCACTTAAAGGAGATACGTTGTAGTACTCAGTGTCACACAAAGATGTGGATAATTCAAGAGAGGTTCATATACAGATAAGGAAGGATGGATGGGTATATGAAACGACCTATGATTTAAGGAGTTACATTGTAGTGCTCAATATAGGTTCTTAGTCACACTATCGTGCAAGCTTAAGTCACAAGTCTGGGTTATTTTACTTCAGTCTCAAGTTCGTCATAGTGGGTTTCTCCATCAGCAGTCACTACAAAAAGCCGTTGCTTTGATACAAGAGGTTTGAGAAGAGATTGATCCTAAGAGAATCGTAGAGAGAATAGTTATTGACATCAACTCATGGGGTATTGATTTGTATGTTGCTTCTAGTTGATATGTCTATGTACACATATATAGGATGAGTCCGAAAGATCGTCATCATCCTGGAGGGAGAAATGTATGAAATGTGTACATCGGGGCTGTTTATTGAAGAACTGGAAGCATTCTAAGTGAGCTGAAGATGTTGATATGATGCTCCCCAAAGAAACCTGTGAAGAAGTTACAAGTCATCAGTCTATAATCCATTTTCCGCTGTGCAAGAGACTGAAGACAATTTGGAAAGATTTTAGAGAAACTTCTTCTACAAGCATCAAGGCTATATCAAATGGGTTGTCAATTTGGGAGGGAGCATGTAAAAGAAAATGCCTCACTAATTGGGAGGGAGTAATAACCCAATTAGGTCATTACAGTGATTCTGCAAGTACGTCAAGCAAGCTGAGAAAGATACGAGAAGATCAAGAGCTGTGAAGACATCCTCAAAAAAAAAACTGCTCTACTTCAGCATTGCTTTTATCATTTTTATGTAATTGTTAGGAATCATTGTAACCAATTCACGTATATCTCCAGCTGGAGGGAGATTGTTAGAAACGAGGACTGAAAAGTGGTTTTTCATCTGGAAATAACACTCGCGGAATCAACGGAGATTTAAAATCCTTTTTCAAAGCAGAGTCATTCTTGGTTTGCAGCGGAAGTTTTTCAGAGTTTGAAGGACTTTGCTTTGGTCTCCACACTTGCCTTACCCGTGTAAAGCTAGATTGTGGAGTTTGAAATCTTGAAGTCTCTTCATGAGACATGTTTGACCTTGTAAGCTTTGGAGGAGTAGGTGTTTCAGAAAATCGTGGTTTCTTTGAAAACTTCCTTTCTTTGAAAGCTGCGTCTGAAGTGCTTGAAAGGCTTTAATGTAATTACTTCCCTGTTCAATTTGGTTCTCAATTTGAGATATGTTGTGCAGGAGTTTCTCTCTGAATTCTTCAAAATTCATTTCAGATCCGAAGAGTCTTCCAGAAATTCGATGGAATAAATATGGACTCAACATTGGTGACCTTGCATTAGATATTGTCACACATTGACTCTTAACTCCTTGAAGGTGCATTAGGCAACGTTCCTTCGTGACATTTTGCACAACTGGAGACATCTGTCCCGCTTGAGAACTCGATTCCATTTTTCTTGTGATGTGCGATAAAGTTGATTCAGGATCTTTGCAACGAAATAGGAGATGTTGTTGTTGAAGGTTAAGAATGGTTGTTGTTGTGAAGTCTTGTTGTTACGGTGGAATTTTGGTCTGGAAACTTAAAACCTCAATAACTTCATTCTGGAGCGTTTTCAGGCCTCGAAACTTGGGTTGAATGAATAAATTAATTCAACGTGTCCTTCTCCTCGGTCTCACGGTCGTTTTGACAGGTCGTGGACTGAAAACGGAGTTACGGTTCAAAAGTTATAACCGTTTGAAGTTTTGACGTAAAAAGACAACTTTGAAATCGTTTCACAGAAGTACGAGGGCCAAAACTGCCAAATTAGAAAGTTTCCTTAGGCTGCTGGAAAGTACAGGGACTGAAAATGACAATTCTGAAAATTACGTTTTGTCCGATATCGCAATTGACGTTTTGTCCGATATCGCAATTGGACAAAATATCTCGGACAGACTTGAACTGGCTGAATTGCGATAAATCTGAAAAAGTTCAATTGCGATAATTCTGTCAGAGGCCAAATGCGATAGTTCTGTCAGAGGCCAAATGCGATAAGACCAGACAGCTACCAATTGCGATAGAATTTTCCAAATGCGATAACTCGTTGGTTTTTCAGTAATTGCGATAAGACGCAATTTTTTTCAATTGCGATAGAACACGCTGTTAAGGCCAAATGCGATATTTTCGCCTTTTTCAACCACTTTTTGACTTTTTGCAATTTTCTCTTACAAACCCACTGACTTGCACATGCTTCCTGACAACTTTTACTAACTTATACCACCTTCTTTCAAGTCAATCTTTAGCAAAGATTGAACGCAAAAAATGAAGACCAATAATTATCAAAGAACAAATCTTGCTAAATCTTTGTATCTTTAGTCGATCTACCAATCATAGAACAACAAAGATCCAACTTTTAATACCCAAGATTCGAGTGATAAAGTAGCAACTCTTTCTCAACCAAGTCGCGTAGAACATATAAGACAAACACAACTTATCTTATGATTTTTGTATTGATCGAAAAGATGTAAAAACACAAAGTGTTATTTTCCTTGTGAAAGAAACAATAACAATGGGTGTTTTAATCTTTAGGATTAAACACAAAAATGCAACCTTTGATCTTTTGATGTTGCGTACAGACTATAAACAAACCACAGCTGGTCGCTTTTCACAAAAACAATGCGCAACAAAGATGTATTTTAGAACAAGAATCGAACACAATGAACTCCTACCTCGAAGCTAGGCTGTTGATACCACTTGTTGTGACTAGAAATCACTCTTTATCACACTTAGATATGCTTTGTTATGCACAAGAATGAGATGGGACAAGATGAATGTATGGATCGTATATATAGAGATAGATATGGAAGTTAGAGCTTTTCTATTAAAACACACAATACACACCTGTGAACCACTTTGCAAATGAGGCTTTGTGATGAATTTATATCACAGCCACTTTGCCTAATGGGCTTTGATGGGCTTGTGGGCTTTGGCTCATGGATTGAGCATTTACATTTAATACTAATCTCTAACACAAGCCCATATAATACAAAGTTCTAACTAATTGAATGACCATCACTTTAAACACTAAAATTAAAGCTAACAATTCAGGTTATTCGAGTCAACCCGAGTACTAAATAGGGTCGGGTATCGGGTTGAAAATATTTTCCTAACTCGGGTTCGGATCGACCCATTTGACCCGAATAAAGGTTTTTTTTTTTTAAATATATTTTCTTATAAATTATGTATCTATATTAAGACAAATAGGCAATTTTATGACCATTTTACTTATATTCGGGTTGACCCAAACCCGAATTGACCTAAATATGACTAACCCAAGTTCAAATAAGGTCGGGTTCGGGTATGTTATTTTTAACCTAGACCCGAGTTTGACCCGACCTGATTAACCCGAACCCGACTCGATTAACACCCCTAATTACAACTGGGTGTGCCAAATTTTATGAAGCTTCTATCATAAGTTTTGCAATTAAAAAGTCTTCCTAATTACTAACTTAAACACTCTAAAATTTGAACATTGCTTTTCAACGAGCGCATTCATGGTCTTTTTCAACTGCTCCATATCGGAGAATATTGATTGATAATATATAAGCCAAAACATATATTAGTATCCTAAACTTGGTAATTGATCATTTAGTAAACTGAACTTTTAAGAGTGCGAAATGATACCCTGGAATTGAAAAAATAGAATTTCTACTACCATATACTATTTAACTCAACAATTGATTGTTTATTTCTTTCTAAAAATTAATTTAGTAAAGTCTTTTTTCATAAATAATTTATAGTAAAACTTTGGCTAAGTAATTAAATATAGTTTTTTCTAAAATTTAATTATTTTAATTTGCTAAAAATTAATATACTATTTTAATTGATTATTTAGAATATAAAGAATATATATGTAGATCTATTTCTAACATATATATATATATATATATATATATATATATATATATATATATATATATATATATATATATATATATATATATATATATATATATATTACGAGTATTAAGAAAACATAAAGCAATCAGAATTGTCAATTTCCATGTGATTTCAAACTTAGATCATGTGTAATGGTAGTGTAAGAGCAACCGGTATCGAGAGTTTCGTGACTCGCCGTGCTAGCTTAGCAACCTCCTCATGGTTAACTATGATACCGCCTATGCTCCTCATGCCTCCTCATAAGTAAGTTGCTCGTCTGCACGAGGAGCTTCAACTTGTACGAATTTTTTATTTTATTTTTTTTGTTTTTATTTATAATGGTTGTGTGTTTGAATAAGTGTGTATGTGGGGCCCAAATGAGTAATTTGTGGTATGTTATGGTAAGGGGGTTGTAAGTTGTGGTTTGTTGTGGTGACGTAGCACCCCGTGGGGCCCGAATGAGGAGCTTGTGCTCATTCATGACACCTTGTGCTCTAAGAAGGATGGGGCATGGTTTGACATGTGGCACCCCTTTTCTTTTCTTTATTTTTTTTAATCGCTAAAACTAGTAAATAAAACTAAATAATATTTAAAAAAAAAAAAAAAAAAAAAAAAAAAAAAAAAAAAAGGACAATTTCATTAAAATAAAACCTAAAACATTATATAATTAAAAAAAGGACAAACATAAAAAAAAAAAAATAATAATAATAAAAAAAAAAATAATAATAATAATATTACAGAAAAATAAAAACTAAGCGTCATGATATTTTCGACGGATTTCTTCGTTGAGTTGTTCATTAATTTCTTTTGCCTCGAGGTCTAGCCCCTCGGTACTTCGTTGCAATTACGCCAAATCTTTCCTTTTGATAATCGTTTGGAGGTCTTTGTATCTTTTTTCTTTAAGCGCACGACGACGCTCCGCCTCATCCCCTATCCTCGCAAGTTGAGCCGCAATTTGGCTCAACGCGTTGTTGTCAGGGGCGGCGGACGAGGACGAGGAAACCTGTTTTCCTTTGGCACTTCGCCTACCTGGGGGCCTTGGCCTCTCGAGAACGACGACTTCGTCTTCTTCCACATCGTCGTTTAAGTTGAATGTGTGGGCATCGGACAATTGGCTATCGTGTTCGGGGTCGGATGACGATTCACTTTTGGACCGTTTCGACGGTCGCGTTGTACGAACTTCCAAAGGAGGTTGATCTAGCCATTTTTTATGGGTGTGAAGGTACTCCCATACCTCCTTGAGTTGGAATGGTTGAAGCTTGGCTTGTTTGTACTCCTTGCAAGCGGCGTGGTATGGTCATTCCAACAAACTCTCACCGCTCGGTACGGCATTCTTTTTTCGGTTGTAGCAACTGTTGAAAAATTGACACCGATTGTTCATTTCAGTCCACTTGCCCGAAATCATGTCTTGCGTACGGTAATCGGGTCCAACATCCATGGCGGTAAAAAACGCTTCTCGAACCCGATGCCAAAATGCGTGTCCCCGTTGATAATCCGCTAAACAATAGAAAAAAAAAAAAAAAAATTAGTATAAAAAATTATACTCCCTCCGTCCCACTATAAGTGTCCACTTTCTATTTTCACAAAGTTTTAGGAAAGTGGGGCCAACTACACTCTCCACCAATCAAATATCACTATTACCCACTAAAGTCTCTTCTCATTGGTTGAAAATATTCCCTGGACACTTAATATGGGACAAGCAAAGATACTATTGTGGACACTTATAGTGGGACGGAGGGAGTATAAACATAATAACTAAAAAAAATTATTTAAACATAGTAAGTTAGTAAAAAAATTATATAAACATAATAAGTTAGTAAAAAATTAATTATTTAAACTTACGGGCGTTAGCATCCGTGTCAATTTCTATCCACGCACGTGCCAAACACATTTCCTCGTGATCGGTCCAAGGCATACGCTTGATCGTGGCTTTCGGCTCGTTCGCGGGGTTTCTTTTTGTGCGGCCGCTTTTTTGGTTGAGACGGTTCGGCGGCGGCGGTTTTCTTACCCTTCGGTTGAGTAACGCTTGGAGGAGTCTCCGGGACCCTCTCGTAAGCTTCTATGTCAACCGGCTCGTGTTGCGACGGGAATTGTTGAGACGAGAATTGTTGCGAGGGGTTTTGTAGGGTGTACGAGTTGAACCCGTAATTTTGGTTACCGTAACTGTAATTTTGAAACCCCATTTGCGGTTGCATGTTCGGTGGCAAATGCGAGATGACATCGAGAAGTTCTTGGTTTAAAAACGCATCCTCCCAAAACTCGTTAACACAACGAGGACGAACGTAACCGGGGTTGGTGTAATTTTGTGGGCGGGTTAGACGGTTGGGATTTATGGTGATGAAATTGTTGTACAAAAAGAGGGAGATAATTTATAAAAATTGAGAGAAAGTGTATAAAAATTGAGAGAATGGTGAGAAAAAGTGAAGGATTGAAGTGGGTTTTATAGGTAAAAGTTAGATAAATTAATTGAATTAAAAGAAAAGAAAAAAAGTAACGGGCATATAGCCGTTGAACGGCTAGTTTTTTTTTTAATGAAGAGAGGGGGCGGGCGTGAAAGAGAGGACGCCCCAACGGTTTTTTTTCGAGTTCAGTGACCCTCGGTAGTGGTTCGAGGGCGTGGATGGGGCTCGGAAGTGGGTTTTTTTGCGAGTTCAGCGCCCCATTACAGGTGGTCTTAGAAGTAGAGTCGGTTTCCCTATTCTCTATAAAATGAGGAAGTGTACCTCATTCTTTTCATTCATCAATACAATACTTAATTACTGTCTGACTGTTATAAAGTGTGAGGGTTTCGGTTTTGTTGTGTGTTCCGCGTTCTAGCAAATTTTGATTTAGATGCATGGCGGAAGTAAAGAAGAGAAGCAGACTGATGATCCACAGACAAGAGTTAGAAAATGTTCCCGAGTTGATTCACCGTATACAACTATTGTTGCCATCAAAAGATGCTGCGAGCACCTGCATCTTGTCCAAGTCATGGCTACACTCTTGGTCTACCGTCCCTGCCATCCGGTTTTCTCCGTCCATTGACACTTTAAGGGAAAAACAACATCAGAGAAAGCACATGAGGTGGATTTACTGGACCTTACTAAGGTATCACCGGGACAACTTACCAATCACATGTCTTGATCTTCAGCTTGGCATTCGCACTGCTTTTCGTTCCGCTTACAAATTTATCATGCAAGCAGCCGCTTCTAAAATTAACGAGCTTCACCTCGCAATCTTGCCTACCACGTCATTTACTT
Source organism: Artemisia tridentata subsp. tridentata (assembly GCA_021014915.2). NCBI lineage: Eukaryota > Viridiplantae > Streptophyta > Magnoliopsida > Asterales > Asteraceae > Artemisia > Artemisia tridentata. Next base: position 8,957,084 of record CP139501.1, on the reverse strand, counting down.
TGCCTGATGAGATATTCTCAAGTGAAAATCTCCACACATTAAGTTTGAAATTTATAAAACCTCAGTGACTTCAAAAGTTCCAGTTATTCCCTTCGCATTAGTAGGAATCCCGCAATCCACTGCACCAACCTACGTGTACTAAAGTTGGATGATGTCCACATAACTCAATATGTGCTTCATAAATTGTTATCTACATGTAAGTTACTTCAAAAGATCGACATCGAGTTACCCATGGAATTGAGGACTATCAAGGTAAACGACCTCCGTTACCTTGATGAGTTGAGAATAAATAATCTCAGCGAGTATATAATGATATTTGGGAAGTTGATAATGTCCCATCTCTCCGCTCGCTTGTTTACGAGACATATTTTTCTTGTGTATTGTGGTTTAAGCCCGTATTATACAAGGGGTTTTGCTAAGCAATGCCGGCTGGGCAATGTTTAACATGAATATAAAAGGAAATTTTAACTTTGTTAAATAGAAAATGGTGTACATTTAAGTTAATTTTTATGTTCATTTATTGTGCATTAAATGCATAATTACTTTAAATATGGAAAAAACAGATAGTTTAATGTGGCTTAAACATTGCCCAATGGGCAGTGTTTAGCAAAACTCTTACGAAATGGGCACAATTGGGAGCTTGAGAGAGTTATATTTAGACAACGTGTCCATGGATGATGCATTTTCAAGTATGATCAACTCCAACTTTCCATTTCTAGAGAGTTTGACCCTTATAATCAAGTGGTGTAGTGTCGAAATCTTGGATATCAGATGTCTTACGTTGCGGAGATTGAAATTACATTTTGATCCAGACGAGCAAATCAAGGTACAACTTTATGCTCTCAATCTACTTGTTTACACGCACAAAAGCATGACAATGCTGCGAGCACCTGATGATCCACAGACAAGAGTTAGAAAATGTTCCCGAGTTGATTCACCGTATACAACTATTGTTGCCATCAAAAGATGCTGCGAGCACCTGCATCTTGTCCAAGTCATGGCTACACACTTGGTCTACCATCCCCGCCATCCGGTTTTCTCCTTCCGTTGACACTTTAGAAAAAAAACAAAATCAGAGAAAGCACATGAGGTGGATTCACCGGACCTTACTAAGGTATCACGGGGACAACTTACCAATCACAAGTCTTGATCTTCAGTTTGGCATTCACACTGCTTTTCGTTCCGCTTACAAATTGATTATTATGCAAGCTACTTCTAAAAGTCGTAGCTCTCTTAAAGAGCTTCACCTTGCAATCTTGCCTACCACATCATTTACTTTGCCTGATGAGATATTCTCAAGTGAAAATCTCCACACATTAAGTTTGGAACTTATATACCTCACTGCCCGGAGAAATTACAGTTATTCCCTTCAGTTTAGTAGCAATCCTTCTATCCACTGCACCAACCTACGTGTGCTCAAGTTGGTTGATGTCCACATAACTCAATATGTGCTTCATAAATTGTTATCTACATGTAAGTTACTTCAAAAGATCGACATCGAGTTACCCGTGGATTTGAGGATTATCAAGGTAAGCAACCTCCCTTATCTTGATGAGTTGAGAATATATAATCTCAGCGAGTGCGATAATATTTTCCAAGTTGATAATGTCCCATCTCTCCGCTCGCTTGTGTACGACACATTTTCGATGTTCTGGACTAAGCCTGAATCATTTAAACTGGGCACAATACGGAGCTTGAGAGAGTTATCTTTAGACAACGTGTCCATCGATGGTGCATTATCAAGTATGATCAAATCCAACTTTCCATTTCTAGAGAGTTTGACCCTTTTTATCAGCTGGTGTAGTGTCAAAATCATGGATATCAGATGTCTTACGTTGCAGACTTTGAGGTTACACTTTGATCTAAACAACCAAATCGATGTACATGTTTATGCTCCCAATTTACTTGTTTACAAGCACGCAAGCAAGGCAAGAATGCCTCGGCTCTTGTTTCCAGCCATTCCTCCCCAGCAAATTAAGCTCTGTCTCGGATTGAACAATCCCATCAATGAGTTGCTCTTTCTTAAAGTGAGGGAAACACTCGAATTACCAAGCAAGTTTAACATTAGTTTTATTGATTCCAAACATCGGGTTCTAGTGCCGTCCGACGTTGATGATGTGAGAACAATCCTCCCGTTTCCGGCTACAAATGTTGAAGAAGTGCTTTTCCTCAAAAGATTCAACTCTGCCTTTTGGGAGAACCCACTGCTCTTTGATGCAGTTTTTTCTATTTGCCACCCAATGTATGTGAAGGCGAATAATGAGTTAAACCTCAAAATCGCTGACTACTTGTTGAACCAGCTAATGGTAAAGGAAAATGAAATAGGAAAGGTCGTGTATTGTGAAATAAGAGATCCTCTCAATGGAAGATGGGTAGCACTAACAAGTTCTTCCTTATGTTTGCTTGATACAACTCCTCTTCGTGACTGCAGTGACGAGCTCAAAGTTACCGAGTTCAAACTTAGCTGGTGTTCACCATAGAAGCTTCTTCACTTGTATTGTTTGGCTATTTATTGTTTCAGATTTCTGTAGTTATAACTTTGTACTTTTTTCACTGTAAGTTTATGGTTTGATGTAAAAACGTTTTGTGTCATAATATTTGTTTTACTTATTCGTTAGTTGTTTTTGAATTAGTTACGTAACTAAATGATGAAAACCTTTTAGTTGACAGTGCTAATGTTGAAAATCATTTTTAACTATCGCTAATATCAAATAGTGCGAATGTAAGGTTTATTTGAAGTGTTGTTACCAGTTGCATAAAGTTTTGCGCTACTTAATTATGAGTGTCTCTAAGTGAAGCGTATAAATGCTTTGTAGACAGTAGAGATTCAGTTCAATGAAATCTTATACGGATCTTGTTCACGTAGCAAGGTAGTCTAGAAATATGTCATCATGAATTGGTTACTGGTTAGTACTGTATATGTTCACGTAGCAAGGTTAATACGGTATATGACTATGGACCCGTCATCGTATGAATAAAATGGGTTACAACGATGAATTTATCTTTTATTACATGGTTTTACCGAATGATTAGAACAGTAAACATAGAACAACTGGCATTTACCATCATTCTCATCATTGTTTTTCGTTTTTATAAGTATAATCACCGTTAGAAGAAAAAGCCAATTTAGATTACACGGGCTTCATTCTTAAGCTTGTCTACTAATTCATCCATAGAAGAAACAATAACCCCTGCTTCTCTCTTTGGGGGTTCTGTAACTTGAATAACCTTGATATCAGTTCTCATTTCTACTTTCAACTCCTCTGGTGTCATTTTCTTGATTGGCTTTGATTTCGCCTTCATAATGTTCGGGAGTGTTGCATACCTCGGTTGGTTCAGCCTCAGGTCCGCACTGCAGTGTGATAGTCAGTAACATTACAAGAAACTTAGTATTATCAACGTTAAAAGAAAGACGTGTAATCAAAGAATGATTGACTTTAGAACACATTGTACTTGGTTTAATTCATACAATGCATTTTCAGATTTGTTTATTCTTTAAGATGTGCAACGTACTGTTTTTTGTTACTTTTTTGTCTCAAGAACGATAGTCAGAAAAGTTAATCACTCGTATAAAGAACAAAGAAGTGGTAAGTAAATAAAAATTACGTGAGAACGCAAGCAGGGCAAAAATGCCTAGTCTCTTGTTTCCAACCATTCCTCCCCAGCAAATTAAGCTATGTCTCCGATTGAACAATCCCATCGATGAGTTGTTCTTTCTTAAAGTGAGGGAAACACTCGAATTATCAAGCAAGTTTAACATTAGTTTTTTTTATTCCAAACATGGGGTTCTTAGTGCCTTCCGACGTTGATGATGTGAGAACAATCCTCCCGTTTCCGGCTACAAGTGTTGAAGAAGTGGTTTTTCTCAAAGAAATTCAGTTGTGCCTTGTGGGAGAACTCACTGCTCTTTGATGCAGTTTTTTCTATTTGCCACCCCATGTATGTGAAGGCGAATAGAGTTAAACCTCAAAGTCGCTGACTACTTGTTGAACCAGCTAATGGTAAAGGAAAATGAAATAGGAAAGGTCGTGTATTGTGAAATAAGAGATCCTCTCAATGGAAGATGGGTAGCACTAACAAGTTCTTCCTTATGTTTGCTTGATACAACGCCTCTTTGTGACTGCAGTGACGAGCTCAAAGTTACCAAGTTCAAACTTAGCTGGTATTCACCATAGAAGCTTCTTCACTTGTATTGTTTCAGATTTCTATAGTTATAACTTTGTACCTTTTTCACTGTAAGTTTATGGTTTGATGTAAAACGACGTTTCGTGTGTTATAATATTCATTACTAGTAGTTGTTTGTTGAATGGGTTATTCTACTGTGATTTGATACAAGACCTACTTCATTAAGGGATTGGATAGATGAAACTCTGATAGATCATATTCGATCGAAAAGAATATTCACAGGCAACAAAAAAATGCTCGTCATTTCTGCTATGTGTGGATAAGCAACACAACCAAAAACAAACGTTTTGTGTGTTATATTAAATAGCAGGGAAGCCCGCGATTAGTAATTAGGAAATCAAAATTAGTTACGTAACTAAATGATGAAAACCTTGATTTGAAGTGTTGTTACCAGTTTTGTACTAGTTAATTATGAGTGTCTTAAAATGAAGCATATAAGTGCTTTGTAGAAAGTAGGGATTCAGGTCAATGAGATCTTATATGTGTTGGAATATGTGAACTATTAAAATCATAAACACATAAAACATCACAAAGCACGCAGCGGATAGATCTAATGAACATGTAATTAATTAACTTAAATAAATACGTACCTTAATCGCGTAATCAATCAAGAACAACAAGAACCCTAATTTTGGTTATGTATATGTCGAACCAAACAAGGTAAAACCACCAAGAATCACAAGCTAAAATAAGCTTGTCACTCGTTCTTGTACACACGCGATAGTAGCGTTCCAATGGGAAAGCTAGGTTCAAGATCACTAACAAACCAAACACTTTGTTGCAACACTTGAATCGCCAAGTTCTAATGAACTTAAAAAGAGGGTCGATCAAGGTATAGCAAGAAGGAGAAAAGAAGAGAAGTTTGGCTAGAGTTAGGGATACTTGATTAGGTGAAAATCAAAACAAGTGAATTTGTATTTATAGGCAAAACCTAAAAACACAAACTTGTTCCCTAAGCTTCTTCCAAAACCGACCCACCCCTACAATGGGTCAATCGGCAGCCCAAACAATCCCTTGTGGGTTTCTAGATCCTTCTTTTCACTTTTAGTCCTTTAACGGTCGTTATCTTTAACACCGTTAAGTACTAACCGTCGTTAAGTGTTATTAGTGAAATGAATAAATAAATATAAATATAAAATGTATATTTAATTATTCAAACCAATGGAACTCTCACGTATTGTGTGCAATCCCGAGTCTCGGGTTCGAAACCGGACATACAAATATTAATTTCATTATACACAAAAACTAACAGCTCCCACTTGGATAATGATTAATATTGTAATGACATGGGCTAGTCTAGCTTTAACAGATCCCAATGCCCCCAGCTCGATCCGAGTTGTGGTTCTCCTGGAAAAAACCACTTGATGATATAATCATCATACTTATCCTTTTGTTACTAATACCGCGTTAATTTGGATATGGATCTTGTCATTCCATAATTAACAGTAGTTTCTCGTTTATACATAATTGAACAAGATTACCAAAACATCTGAACGTCTTCCAGATAGACTTTGGGCGTGCGCACGCAAACATCTTGTTAATCATACGAGTGGCCAAGCAGTATTAAACTTCAACACAAAGTTGAAGGAACAAATCCCTTATTGACTGCGAGCATAACCCTTGAACTTCGCATCATTTCTGAAAATAGCCCTTATAACTACCTTTTACGGATAGCGTTAGACTATCTCACAGAAAATGAGCTACATCCTTGGCAATTATCTGACATCTCAAGTCAGAGGATAAATATTCATGATATACTTAATGACTATGATCCATAAAGTATAATCATGTTGTTGGGATAAGTCCTATATTCAATTTATCCAATATTGAATATCATGTGACATTGGTGTCTTAACCTTACAGTACATTCTACCAATCCTCACATTTGTCTTAGTTCAATAATATTCCCATATTATTAATTGACAACGGACTATTTAGAATAATTAAATTACTCATGGATTTAAACATGCAAATATAGGACACAAATATTAATAATGATAATAAACGTTATCCGCACTTTATTTCATTAAAATAATAATTGTTTACACGTCCCTATCGAAATACTAATCCAACAGATTTACATGAAACTATCTGCTAAGCGAAGACCAATACCCTGAGCATGACGATTAAATGTCTCCTTAGGTAATGCCTTCGTGAAAGGATCAGCCAGATTGTTATCTGTGTGAACTTTGAGTACTTTTATTTCACCATCATCGACTTGTTCTCGAACATAGTGAAGTTTCCTTTTAAAGTGTCTGGCGCCTTTCATAACTCCAGGTTCATTGGCGAATGTAATTGCAGCAGAGTTATCGCAATATACATTTACAGGTAATTCTATTGAAGGCATCACTCCAAGATCCTTAATGAATTTCCTTATCCAAACAGCTTCTTGTGCTGCTTCCGATGCAGCAATGTACTCAGCTTCTGTAGCAGACATGGCCGTTATGCTCTGCTTCTTACTCTTCCAGTCCACAGCTCCTCCATTTATGACAAAAACATAACCCGTCTGAGACTTCGTATCATCTTTATCAGTCTGAAAGGATGCATCGCAGAAACCTGTAACATTCAGTTCTGCGTCTGGATTTCCCCCGAAAACAAGAAACATATCTTTAGTATTCCGTAGATACTTAAGAATGTCCTTTACAGCTTTCCAGTGTTTAACCCCTGGATTCTGCTGATATCGACTGGTCATGTTTTGAGCAAATGCCACATCTGGCCTTGTGCATCTAACAGCATACATGATAGAACCAACTGCAGAAGCATATGGAACTTTCTTCATGTATGCTTCCTCTTCAGGTGTAGAAGCACACATTTCACTGCTCAATTCATGTTTCACTTGCATGGGCAGATATCCTTTCTTGGAATTCTGCATATTGAATCTCTTCAATATTTTATCCATGTAAGCACTTTGACTTAAACCGATTAACCGTTTAGATCTGTCTCGATAGATCTTGATTCCAAGGATATACGATGCTTCCCCTAAATCTTTCATGGAAAAACAACTACCAAGATATTCCTTAACTTCATTAAGACTTGGTATGTCACTTCCCATGATTAATATGTCATCGACATATAGAACAAGGAAAACAGTGTTACTCCCACTAACTTTGTGGTATACACATGGCTCATCGAAATTCTGAGCAAATCCAAATTTCTTGATTTCCTCATCAAATTTCTTATTCCATTGCCTGGATGCTTGCTTCAATCCATAAATGGATCTTTGAAGTTTGCATACACGCTCAGGAAATTCTGGATTCACAAACCCCTCAGGTTGCGCCATATAGATATCTTCATCTAGGCGACCATTCAGAAAGGCGGTTTTGACATCCATTTGCCAAATCTCATAGTCATAGTAGGCGGCTATGGCTATAAGAATCCTAATAGCTCTAATGTCGGCCACAGGAGAAAAGGTCTCCTCATAGTCAACACCGTATGTTTGGGTAAAGCCTTTAGCTACCAAACGAGCCTTATAGGTGTGTACATTGCCATCCATGTCAGTCTTTTTCTTAAATAGCCACTTACACCCAACTACCTTAGCATTGGGTGGAAGGTCTACTTCAGTCCAGACTTGATTATCTTTCATGGATTGCATTTCCCCATCCATGGCAGTCTGCCATTTTTCCTTTTCAGGACTAATGATGGCAGCTCTATAGCTAGTTGGCTCATCAGTTTGATCCAATAGTATAGTTTCCTCATCATCTATGTTCAAACATAGACGCTCAGGAGCCTTTGCAGATCTTGAAGATCTACGGACGGGTACCACTTCAACTTCAGGTGGAGGACCTAAACTTTCTGGTTCCACAGGAAGTGTGTTAGTGCTTTCAGAAGGTGAAGTATCTTCATGATCATTTTCAAGATCATATGCCCTCCCACTGATTTCTTGAGATATTAGATTATCTTCAAGAAAATCACCATACCTAGCCACGATGACCTTATTTTCAGGTGGGAAGTAAAAGTAGTAACCCTTCGTTTCCTTAGGGTATCCTACGAAGATACACTTAACAGATCTTTGTTGGAGTTTATCAGGTGAGTCACGTTTAACAAACGCCTCACAACCCCAGACCTTTAAGTAAGAAAAGTTGGGAGCTTTTCCAGTCCATACTTCATATGGAGTCTTATCAACCTTCTTAGTTGGAATCCTATTCAACACGTGAACAGCCGTTTCAAGAGCATAATCCCAAAAGGATAAGGGAAGAGTTGTAAGATTAAACATGGATCGTACCATATCTAACAAAGTACGATTTCTCCTTTCAGATACACCATTTTGTTGTGGCGTATAAGGAGAAGTGAGTTGTTGCACAATGCCACACTCACCCAGATAATCCTTAAACTCTTGGCTTAAGTACTCACCACCACGATCGGATCGAAGTGCCTTAATCTTCTTTCCGAGTTGTAATTCTACTTCATTTTTAAAGACCTTGAATGTCTCAAAGACTTCATGTTTATGTTTAAGTAAATAAACATAACCATAACGACTATAGTCATCCGTGAAGGTCAAGAAGTAGACAGCACCACGTTTAGACACATGTCTAAGTGGACCACACACATCCGTGTGTATCAATCCAAGTAGATCCGAAGCCTTCTCCATATTGCTATGGAAAGGTTTCTTTGTCATCTTTCCAGATATGCAAGATTCGCATTTATCAACTGAATCATCATTGATATTAGGTAAAAGCCCATCGTGTTGCAGCTTTTTCATGCGATTCTTGCCTATGTGGGCAAGACGGCAGTGCCATAAATAAGACGAGTCCAAGTTAGACTTGACTCTCTTATTCCCGATGCTATACATAGAATTATTTTTATTGGATACATGGTTATCCATGTCAATTTCAAACACACCATTTAATGAAATAGCATTAAAGTAAAAAACAGAATTTAGAGAAACAGAAATTCCATTATCATTAAAAGTATGCTTAAAACCCAAATCCAATAACAAAGAAACTGAAACGACACCTCTAACAATAGAAGGTGCGTAATGACAATTGTCTAAAACCAAAATTAAACCAGATGGTAAAACTAGCTCAAAAGTCCCTATGGCTTCTACTGCTGCACGTATTCCATTTCCCACGTACAAGTAGCATTCCCCATAGTTCAGCTTCTTTGCTCCTCTAAGCCCCTGCGATGTATTACAAATGTGAGTACCACATCCTGTATCATATATCCAGGCATTTTGCTTACGAGGAAAAGAAAATAATTCAACCATAAAAATACCTGAAGTGCTGGCGCCCTGCCCAGCCTTGGCATTCTTATTTTTGCGACACTCTTCAAGCAACAATGGACAGTCACGCTTCCAGTGTCCAGGAGTGTTACAGTGGTGACAAGCAGCCGCATCCTTCTTGGGATAATCCTTCTTGGGAGGAGGATTCTGCTTCTTCGGCTTTTGCTGATAGGTCACAATCTGCTTGCCCTTGTCAGCTTTGCCTTTTCCTTTCTTGTTCACATGTTTCGGTTTACCGGGCTTAGCTACTCTACCACCTCTTATTGCCATAACAGCAGGTGTAGGAGCTTTCTTTGTGAGGGACTTCTCATGCTCAATAAGCATTGCATGCAATTCAGAAAATGTCTTCCCCTTGCAATGCATGTTAAAGTTGCGCACAAAATCACCATATAATTCCTCATTGAGGGATTTGTTGATGAGGCCAACTTTAACGTCTTCCACAAACCCGCAATTAAGTTCATCTAGTTGGTCTAGATAACCTTTCACTTTAAGTGCATGATCACTTACGGGTGTTGTGGCATCCTGCTTACACTTGCCCAAGTTGTCAAGAATATCATACAACTCAGCCATTGGTGATTTCTGAAACATACGTGTCAGTTCATGATGAACTCAAATAAGTACATTTTATTACTATCATTTATCCTATTAATTTGACTTGTTTTACTATATTATGTATGAGGATTGATACTTAATCGTTTACTTTTGTAATTCTCAGGTAAAAACAAGCATTTGGTGAAACTTGGCGATTTTGGACTAATAATGGAGCAAAACGTGCATAAAGTGAAGAGTCTACTGAAATGAAGAAGATCAAGACTAATCTGCTCCAGATGCGCCGCATCTCACTATCAACATGCGCCGCATCTCTATCAAGATATCACCAGATACGATCCAAGATACAAGAGGACATGCGCCGCATCTAATCATGGAGTTACGCCGCATCTTCTGGCGGTGTACGAATATTCCTGAATATTATAATCTTGGACCCCACGCGAAGTTAAGTACATGCGCCGCATCTACTTAAGTAGATGCGCCGCATCTTCCCTCAGACACAAACTATAAATACCCCGTAGACCAGACGCATTAAAGAGATTCGGAAGTTCGAAAACCTAAAGACCGAACAGAAGAGAAGGACGAATTCAGTCAAGAAGGCAGCACAAGACACACCCAAATCGAAGATACAAGAGCTGTAAGAAGGTGCTGCATGTATTTAATTCATTAAGTAGTTTTGTTTTATTGTTTTAGCAAACTTTAATTCATCAGGATTGGTGGCTTGTGTAATGTGACAACGGAAAGATTGCACTCCCTTTAATACTTGCTTTCCCATCAATTAAAGTTTATATGTTGATGTCTTTGGTTACTACTTATTAGTGCATTGACCACCTCTGTGTTTATTAGTGGCTTGCGGGCACCCGACTGCGGGACAAGGTGTGGCTCCCACGGTTGTTTCTAAATTGATCACTTAGGAATAACTTTTAGACATAAGTCGTCATTAAGGGTTTACTCGCCGATAAGAATAGGACCAACGAGAAAGGGTTAATTACATACACTTCATATAAAGCTATCAATAAAACAAGTGACAATCTACTTAATCATAAGGACAGCCCTCTTATTGTCTCTAGTATCTATCTGTGTACGTGTGTGCTACTTGCTGATTCGTGCCTATTTGTTTATTTTATTATTTAATTGCAAACAAAACTGTGCCAGTCTCTCAGGCTGAAACCCCCTTGCGTTAGGATATTAAAATACTGATTAGATTAACGAGATTATACGTTCCACTCTTAGTGATCGACACTCTACTTACCATTATCTTCATACTGACCGGGTACACTGCTCGTTAAGTGTGTGTGTTATTGATAAGTCGGCTAAATATAAATTTAAAACTTGAGTAGGCATTAAAACTGCTAAACCGCAACGACACATCACGCGCATCAAGTTTTTGGCGCCGCTGCCGGGGAGTGAATTGTTATTTTCTGTTAATTTGATTAGTATTTTAATTAGGTTTTTCTTTTTATTAGATTAAATTGCATCATTGTACTATTTTGCATATTTGTTGTATTGTGTGTTATTTGTTTGCTTTTGTTTTTATTTTTGTGTGTTTTATTTTTGTTTCGTGTGTTTAATTTTTATTTTTATTTTTCGTATTTTTCTGTTCTGCTATCGTTGTACTGTGCTAAATCAAACGATACGGCGCATCTGATCTCTCAGATACGGCGTATTGCGTTTAATTTTTATATACAACGCGTTTAATTAATTCGATACGACGCATCTTTTCCCCAAGATACGGCGTATCTGTTTTTAACAAGAAAATTTTTCTAAGCGATAAAGTAATACGACGCATCTGCTTTCGCAGATACGGCGTATCTATTATTTTAATTAAAAACAGTTTGCGAATTATTAAACAAATACGGCGTATCGATTTCCGTCGATACGGCGCATCTTACTGAATCAAAAATCTTTTATTTTTAAACGTAACGAAAATACGGCGCATTAACTTTCGTTAATACGACGCATTTAATTTTAATTAGATAAATTGATTTTTGATTGATTAATTCGATACGGCGCATTCATAAATTCTAAGCGGCGTATCTATTTTCTGAATAAAGTCTGATTTAATTTTAACGATCATAAGATACGGCGTATCCAACTCTTTGGATACGGCGCATCGTCTGCAGATATCAGCAACTTTTATTCTTTTCTAAATTCCGAACGGGAAATATTCTGACTTACCCTTATACTTGGAAGCTTTTACTTTGAAATATTCTTGTTGATAATTTTCAGGATCAATGTTCGATATTTTCCCAAACTGGTTCGGAAGACCCCAAAGAAACCTTACTATGGAAGAGTTTGCATTACTAATCGCTCAAGCCAATGAACAAGAATATCATGAGGCAAGGAACCTTATCACCGAATTCAAAGGCAGTCATGAGCTATTACTAAAGGAACAAAACAATTTGATCAATGGTTTGGCAATTGAAGTGCACCAATTGTCAACAGTACTTAATAAGGTTCTTTTGGTAAGGCACGATCTGAAAGGAATTACAACTAGAGGCGGAAAGTCAACCTTTCAAATCGGAGAAACACCCGAGGATAACAGTATAAACAAAATTTCCCCTGAATCTTTACCACCTGAGCAAGAGCGACCAAATGAGACTGATCCAGAACCTGTAATTAGAAGAGAACCTTCTGTTGAACCTAAACGATCAACACCACCCTTCCCACATAGGGTAAAGAAAGAGAAAGAAGATGCCTATCAAAAGAAGTTCCTGGAGAATCTCAAGCAGCTGCAGCTAAGCATACCATTTATGGAAGCCCTAGTGCAAATGCCGAAATATGCTAAATATCTGAAAAGCTTGCTTACAAACAAGTCTAAACTCGAAGAGGCTTGCACCATAACAATGGGGAAAAGAAGCTCAGCAGCATTGCTCAACAAACTTCCATCTAAAGAAAAAGATCCAGGGAGTTTCACTATTCCTTGTCAAATTAAAAATTTGCATATTGAAAATGCCTTAGCCGACCTAGGAGCTAGTATAAGTCTTATGCCTTCTTCTATGTATGATAAATTAGGTCTTGGTGAACCAAAACCTACTAGGATGTGCTTAGAACTAGCTGATAGGTCCATACAATACCCATTAGGAATAGCGGAAAATATATTAATAAAAGTTGATAAATTTGAATTACCTATCGACTTTGTTATCCTTGACATGCCTGAAAATTCTAGAACTCCTATAATATTAGGAAGACCATTTTTAGCCACTGCTAGGGCGATGATTGATGTTTTTAATAAAAAAATAACTCTTACCATAGGAAAAGATGAGGTTGAGTTTAACATGGAACAATCTATGAGTAAAGATAATTCCGATGATGATGAATGCTATAACATCGATGTTTCTGATGACACGATTAATCAATTTACTCAGAGATTGTTAAAAAATAATTTGCTTGATTCTTTTCTGCTTAAAAATTTAGAAAACACAATTGCTATAGAAGATCAAGTTGATGAGAATACTATTGATTATAATTTTGCTGCTGAATATGCTGTATGTAACGCAATGCGGCGCATCAAAAACCTCGATGCGGCGCATCTATCTGATGACAGCAGCGATGTAATTAAAGAACAGGTTTACTCCGCTAGTGCTACTGAAATTGATAATGTTAAACCTGTGCTTAAGGATCTTCCTTCTACTTTAGAATATGCTTATTTAAACGGAAATACTAATTCACCCGTTATTATTGCATCTGACTTAACGCCAAAAGAAAAAGAGTCTCTTTTGCAGGTATTATATAAACGAAGAGGAGCATTAGCGTGGAGTATGTCTGATATTAAGGGAATTAGCCCGTCATTTTGTACACATAAAATCCTTATGGAGGATGAATTCAAACCAACTATCCAACCTCAAAGGCGTTTGAATCCAAAAGTCCAAGATGTGGTGAAAAATGAAATCGTAAAGTTACTTGACTCCGGACTTATCTACCCAATTTCCGACAGCTCGTGGGTCAGTCCTATCCACGTTGTACCGAAAAAAGGAGGAATGACGGTAGTACTCAATGACGACAATGAGCTAATCCCTTCAAGAACCGTTACCGGATGGAGAGTTTGCATTGACTACCGCAAACTCAATGATGCTACGCGAAAAGATCACTTCCCTCTTCCATTTATTGATCAAATGTTAGAAAGACTATCAGGATATGATTATTATTGTTTTTTGGATGGTTTTTCAGGTTTCTTCCAAATACCCATTGCCCCCGAGGATCAAGAGAAGACGACTTTCACCTGCCCTTATGGAACCTTCGCCTATAGGAGAATGCCGTTCGGACTATGCAACGCCCCTGCTACCTTCCAACGTTGTATGACGGCTATCTTCCATGATATGGTAGAAGACTTTATGGAAGTCTTCATGGACGACTTTTCGGTGTTCGGTAACTCATTTAATGATTGTCTCTTTAAACTTGATAAAATGCTTGCTAGGTGTGAAGAAACTAACCTTGTTCTTAATTGGGAAAAATGTCATTTTATGGTTAGAGAGGGGATTGTGTTAGGACATAAGATTTCTGGGAAAGGTATAGAAGTAGATAAAGCTAAAATTGATGTAATTGCTAAACTACCTTACCCCACTAATGTTAAAGGCGTTAGAAGTTTTTTAGGGCACGCCGGATTTTATCGTAGATTCATAAAGGATTTTTCAAAAATATCTAGGCCTATGACCCAATTATTGCTAAAGGATGCAAAGTTTGATTTTTCTGATGATTGCAAAAAGGCATTTAATATACTTAAAGAAAAACTAACTTCTGCACCCATTATAATTTCGCCAGATTGGAATCTGCCTTTTGAACTAATGTGTGATGCTAGTGATTATGCTGTTGGAGCCGTACTTGGCCAAAGGATAGATAAGAAATTTAAGCCAATTTATTATGCTAGCAAAACATTGAATAATGCCCAAGAACACTACACCACCACGGAAAAAGAACTTTTAGCAGTAGTTTTTGCATTCGATAAATTTAGATCATATCTTATATTGTCAAAAACTATGGTTTACACTGACCATTCTGCTTTGAAGTATTTGTTCAATAAACAGGATGCCAAGCCTAGGCTTATTAGGTGGGTTTTATTGCTCCAAGGATTCGATATTGAAATTAAAGATAAAAAGGGTGCCGAGAATCTAGCTGCTGACCACTTATCTAGACTTGAAAATCCTGATATGGAGGTGCTTGACGAAAGGGAAATAGCTGATGACTTTCCTGATGAACACCTTATGATGGTAGGAATTAAGAGTAATAATAATGGACCATGGTATGCCGACTTTATAAACTTTATTGTTGCAAATGAAATTCCTAATGGGCTAACATCCGATGAGAAAAGAAGGTTTATAACTCGCGCTAACGAATATATTTGGGATGAACCTTATGCCTTTAAATTATGTCCTGACAATATTATACGAAGATGCGTAGACGGTGATGACATAGCTGCAATATTGGCACATTGCCATTCAGGGCCAACAGGGGGGCATCACGGCGCAGTCGTCACAAGAAGAAAAATCCTTGACGCGGGATTTTATTGGCCCACTATGTTGGAGGATGCGAAAGATTATATAAAAGGATGTGATGCGTGTCAACGATCCGGAAATATTACATCAAGAAACGAAATGCCGCAAAACTATATCCAGGTATGTGAAGTTTTCGACATATGGGGATTAGACTTCATGGGACCGTTTCCTGAATCTAAAGGTAATAAATATATTTTGGTTGCTGTTGATTACGTATCAAAATGGGTCGAAGCACAAGCATCTCCAACAAACGACAGCAAGGTAGTTCTTAAATTTTTACAAGGTTTGTTCTCTAGGTTTGGAATTCCTAAGGCATTGATTAGTGATAGGGGAACACACTTTTGTAATCACCATCTTGGAAGAGCCTTGCAAAAATATGGAGTGTATCATAGGGTTTCCACCGCATACCATCCTCAATCAAATGGTCAAACTGAAGTAACCAATAGAGCTATAAAACGAATTCTTGAAAAAACGACTGGTTATAATCCTAAAGGATGGTCTGACAAGTTGAATGATGCTTTATGGGCATTCCGTACAGCCTATAAGACACCAACGGGATGCACTCCATTCCGTCTTGTATACGGAAAAGCATGCCACCTGCCGATCGAAATTGAACAAAGTGCATATTGGGCTTTAACGAATTGTAATATGGATATGGAAGCTGCAACGAAGAACCGTTTCATGGAGCTTAATGAACTCTATGAACTAAGAGATGAGGCCTACAAAAATACTAAAATCTACAAAGAAAGAACTAAAAGATGGCATGACTCGAGGTTACGTGGAGATAAAACGTTTGCTATCGGAGAAAAAGTGCTACTATTTAATTCTAGATTAAAGATGTATCCTGGTAAACTTAAATCAAGATGGACGGGTCCGTTCGTTGTCAAGAAAGTATATCCATACGGAACCATTGAAATATGCGATAAAAATGGTTATATATTCAAAGTAAACGGGCAACGTGTAAAGAAATACTTTGATAATAAAATTGAGGATAATGAGAGCGAGGTGGTGGAGTTTGAGCCCGACATAATAGAGTAAAGAGCTGAACGTGAGTCTAACTTGAAGACTCTGGAATAAAGACAAGTGCTTACCGGGAGACAACCCGGATTTATCTTTTATTATTCTGTTTTCTGTGTCGAGTCAGTCCAGGCCGCACGAAGATACGGCGCATCTCAGTCCTGAGATGCGACGCATCCTCTGCAATGGTCATATCTTATTTTATTTTTCTGCATTTTTTATTTTTCGACCTTAAAACTATTTATCAGTTTATTTTAATGCGGCGCATCCCTGGTTAAGGATGCGGCGCATCTTTATTCTGATCCGTATTAATTCCAGGCTCGATACGGCGCATCTTCTTCAATAAGATACGGCGCATCGACTGACCTGATGATTTTCAGTTTTAATTTTTAAGTTTTATTTTTCCTAACTACTAATGTATTATGCAAGTTGAACCTTTCTTATCTTAGGTGTGTTTTAAAGTGTTGGTGGTATTATAGTTTTCTGAATTTTCTGTGGATACATCAAGTATGAAGCTTTAACGTTCTAATCCACAAGAAAGATGATTTTTGCTCTTACACTAATGGAGGATCATACCGAGCAAATCTCAGGGGAGTTTTTCTGTTCTAATTCTTTTTATTTTCCAGTTTTTAACCTTTTATACAAACAACGATGACGTTGTTTAACTTAAGTGGGGGGATAGGAGAATTAGAACACTTAACACTTACTTGTCCTAAACTTTTTCAAAAATTATGCTTAAAATGTGCTTAATATATCAAACTTAAAAATTTTTTAGCATGTTTTTGTTTAAGATCTAAGTTACATAACTGCACACATGACGTTATTTTCAAAAATTGTGATTTTTCCAAAATTCACAAATCTATGAGTGTGCCGGTGACTTGTAAACTTTAGAACTTGGCTTGTATACTATTCGAGACCACCATAATGAGTATTATTTATTTAATTGGAATGACTTGTCTAACTTGGTAAAATTCTAGGATTACACCCAAATAGCCTATTATATGTTATGTGTTATTAACTAACTACACTGGTTAGTTAACCCCCGTATAAACCCTTTTGTTACTCTCATTTTAAGAGTAAGATACCCCTAGAAAAACCCTCAGAGCCATTCCTTTCGTTTCTTACACCTATGTTTAAAATGTTTCGTTACACCTTAAACCTTAGCCTACCCTGTAGATTAGAATCCGTGGTTGGTTAATTGCTATAGGCAGAGTGTGTTTCCTTACATTACCTGTGTTCGCGTGCGTAATTCATTATATATGGTTAGGTCGGGAAATTGCACAATGCAATTGGAGTGAAAGTAAATATTGTATATTTTTGAGTTTATTTTTCGTGTGTTTACTACTTTCACTATTAGCGTTATTTCTGAAAGTTATGAAAAGTATGAAAAAATTATCCGGAAAGAAAGTTGTAGTGATGTGGTGAAATTTTACACATCTATGTTTATGTTTCAAAAAAAAAAAAAAAAAAAAAAAAAAAAAAAAAAAAAAAAAATGAGAAAAGAAAAAGAAAGAAAAAAGAGTTGGATGTTTATTTTAAGCCAACGATGTAGAGTTATGTAAGTGGTCGATATCACCACTATTTGTTGTATTATATCTATGGATTGAATGGGAATTGGCAGTTATGGGAACGCCAATTAAGGTTTATTCTTTGATTAAGATCTTGTTGAGTATAATTCGTGTCTACCTAAAGTGTGTGTTTCAAGTGTTAAAGCGTGAGTTATCCGATGATATGAGTCTTGTTCATGGGATGGTTGGGATAGTGATTAACCACACTTAGGATTTTAATTTATTTGTTTTGTTTATTTTTTATTTTTACACCAATTTATATCCCAAAAATTATCCATACCCTTTATTATTCTTTATCCAACCAAACCTTTGATTTATTGAGATTAGGGATTTGAGCAATCTTAAGTATCGTAGTCGTGGATTCGGCTATGTATTTATGATTTTGTCGCCCTTTTTGATATATTATTATTGGTGAAGTTTGGACCTATCTTTAGCCTATTCGAGTTAAGGATTTGAGCAATTGCAAGTATCGTGTTCGTGGATTCGATCATGTATTTGTGATTTTGTCGCCTTTTCTGGAATTTGAGATCGATAGTGAAATAAGAATAATTAACCCTTAAGCCTAAAAACCCTTTTTACCGCTTTAGACTTGTTATTCCTTAGCTTTAGTGGTGGAGATGTGTATACTTGCCAAGCTTATGATAGAATATTCGTCGCGACTGGACAGTTAAACGATTAGATTTGCTTTTATCGACTTATTTTATTTTACTTCTAATTCGTTAAGTGTTTAGTTGTGTGATTACGAAATAAACGAATACATGCTTAAATATAAAAATAAATCCTAACATCTTTTAGGATACATTTTCATGAAATTTAATCTAAGGTTTACTTGGGGACAAGTAAAGTTCAAGTGGGGGGATATTTGATGAACTCAAATAAGTACATTTTATTACTATCATTTATCCTATTAATTTGACTTGTTTTACTATATTATGTATGAGGATTGATACTTAATCGTTTACTTTTGTAATTCTCAGGTAAAAACAAGCATTTGGTGAAACTTGGCGATTTTGGACTAATAATGGAGCAAAACGTGCATAAAGTGAAGAGTCTACTGAAATGAAGAAGATCAAGACTAATCTGCTCCAGATGCGCCGCATCTCACTATCAACATGCGCCGCATCTCTATCAAGATATCACCAGATACAATCCAAGATACAAGAGGACATGCGCCGCATCTAATCATGGAGTTACGCCGCATCTTCTGGCGGTGTACGAATATTCCTGAATATTATAATCTTGGACCCCACGCGAAGTTAAGTACATGCGCCGCATCTACTTAAGTAGATGCGCCGCATCTTCCCTCAGACACAAACTATAAATACCCCGTAGACCAGACGCATTAAAGAGATTCGGAAGTTCGAAAACCTAAAGACCGAACAGAAGAGAAGGACGAATTCAGTCAAGAAGGCAGCACAAGACACACCCAAATCGAAGATACAAGAGCTGTAAGAAGGTGCTGCATGTATTTAATTCATTAAGTAGTTTTGTTTTTATTGTTTTAGCAAACTTTAATTCATCAGGATTGGTGGCTTGTGTAATGTGACAACGGAAAGATTGCACTCCCTTTAATACTTGCTTTCCCATCAATTAAAGTTTATATGTTGATGTCTTTGGTTACTACTTATTAGTGCATTGACCACCTCTGTGTTTATTAGTGGCTTGCGGGCACCCGACTGCGGGACAAGGTGTGGCTCCCACGGTTGTTTCTAAATTGATCACTTAGGAATAACTTTTAGACATAAGTCGTCATTAAGGGTTTACTCGCCGATAAGAATAGGACCAACGAGAAAGGGTTAATTACATACACTTCATATAAAGCTATCAATAAAACAAGTGACAATCTACTTAATCATAAGGACAGCCCTCTTATTGTCTCTAGTATCTATCTGTGTACGTGTGTGCTACTTGCTGATTCGTGCCTATTTGTTTATTTTATTATTTAATTGCAAACAAAACTGTGCCAGTCTCTCAGGCTGAAACCCCCTTGCGTTAGGATATTAAAATACTGATTAGATTAACGAGATTATACGTTCCACTCTTAGTGATCGACACTCTACTTACCATTATCTTCATACTGACCGGGTACACTGCTCGTTAAGTGTGTGTGTTATTGATAAGTCGGCTAAATATAAATTTAAAACTTGAGTAGGCATTAAAACTGCTAAACCGCAACGACACATCACGCGCATCAGTTCATCAATCATGTTTTTCGGGCTATAATTCTCAAACTGTTTGACCAGTTGATCATCCATCCCCGATAGCATGAGACAAGCCGCATCATTGTGCCTGTCATAGGTTTCAGTGTACTTTCTAAGTATTTCATTAGAAGAGTTTGCAGGAGGAGCTTCTTGAAGAACCTCAGTAAGACATTCATAACGTTTGGCAATCCTAAGAACAAGCCTTAGATTGCGATACCAAGCGTTAAAATTCTTAGTCCCAGTCAGTTTTTCCTTTTCAAGCATCATCTTGAAACAGGAAGTCATGTTTGACGAGTTTTCGGGTTGGGCCATTTCTACAGAAAAAGTTCAAAAGTTAGTACTTTCGATAATAAACATTTCAAGAAAATTAAACACCCATTGGTTTAAAAAACCATTTAATTTTCTATAAAAACTAGGATCCTAATTGACGCCGTTTCATTACATCAGCTTTGGCTGCTAGTAATAAAAGTGCTCAATAAGGTACGGGATCACCCAATTGCCAATGTCAAATTGCAATTCCTAGAAATCTTGGGACTTACATTTATTTTGCCAACATCAGTTGCAAAATGTAAGCATGTTTCATCCCCAATTCTTTATGTCTTGGCGCCGTTCCATTACATCAGCTTTGGCTGCTAGTAATGAAAGTGCCCAATTAAGTTAACCAACTTAAGAAACTGTAAATTGACGTCGGTTTATTGCATTCAGCTTTGGCTGCTAGCAATAAAGTACTCAATTTTACCCTTAGATGACCACCCTTTGAACATCAACATTCAGCTTTGGCTGCTAGTGATGTAGGATGAAACCTTAGGTGTTTCTTTTTGTAGTTGGGTGACATATAACTTAAATTTATAGGGTAATTAAAATTTTGATGTGTTAAATCAAAAAATATGTACAAAGATGTCATGCATTCATCTTTGTAGCATATATGTTTTTCAAAAACAAAACCATTTACTTATTCGTAGCTCAAATTATCAAATCTTTTAATTGAGGCGTTGAATAAATTACAACATTGCCTTAAGATGCTTCGTATTAGTTGTGGTGTACTTGGTAAGTCTAAAATTGACGCACAGGCGGGCGTAGGGACGACAGCCGCCGAAGCTGGTTAAAACCGTGCCCCTCTAAGGTCACAATTTAATGCGAACCAACTAGAACCCACTTTTTAGTTTGTCAATTTTAGGTCCGCCGCTTCGACCACTTAATACAGTCGCAATCAATCAACTAAAAGAATATAATTTTCTTGCTAAAACAATTAATGTAGTAAATTTATTATTGCTAGTCTCGCCTGGGAGCAAATTACCGTGCGAAGCAAACCACTGTCGGCACATAAGACTTGGCAATAATTAAAATTACTACAAAGGTTTCATAGTTATTAGTCTTATTTATTTTATTATGAAAAATTACCCTCTTTTGTAGTTTACAATCCATCATAATATAAAACACAAAAGATCAAGTAATTCACAAAATAAATAAACACATAATAACAAACATATGATCATCCACGATATCATATAGCCACATGCAAACCTTTTTCAATAAATCCTATTATTAATTCTATGTGTAATTTTAAATGTATGTAACTAACAAAACTCCCATTGGTTTTCGAGCTCATTGTACCCAATGGACCACAGCACCAAATAAATTTGGCCGCGTAAGTTTTAGTTAGTTAGATACCACATTGCACATAACTTTTTAATTAATATATTGAGGTCTTCCCCAATTTTAGATTTATTTAAAACATGTAGCAAATAAATTCATACAAATCGTCCCATACATCAAACCATGACAAAACATGCAAGATTTTGTCATGGATACCATATTAACACATAATCATGCAATCCATATTAATATGTTAATATTTAGTACGTATTTAATTAATTGGTGACATCACATAGTATTCACAAATTAATCCCTAAAAATTTTTCCATGCATAATCTAGGGTTTCTAACAAGTTTTAATGAAAACTAACATAAACCCTAACTCATTAATAGTGGATCGATCCACATATATAAAATTAGGGTTTCAAAATAAAAACCCTAGAAAATTAAATGCATGTATCTAATAAAGATCCAATTTTTAGGTTTTAGTAATTAATTACAAGTTCTAAACGAGGCTCATGATGCCACTGTTGGAATATGTGAACTATTAAAATCATAAACACATAAAACATCACAAAGCACGCAGCGGATAGATCTAATGAACATGTAATTAATTAACTTAAATAAATACGTACCTTAATCGCGTAATCAATCAAGAACAACAAGAACCCTAATTTTGGTTATGTATATGTCGAACCAAACAAGGTAAAACCACCAAGAATCACAAGCTAAAATAAGCTTGTCACTCGTTCTTGTACACACGCGATAGTAGCGTTCCAATGGGAAAGCTAGGTTCAAGATCACTAACAAACCAAACACTTTGTTGCAACACTTGAATCGCCAAGTTCTAATGAACTTAAAAAGAGGGTCGATCAAGGTATAGCAAGAAGGAGAAAAGAAGAGAAGTTTGGCTAGAGTTAGGGATACTTGATTAGGTGAAAATCAAAACAAGTGAATTTGTATTTATAGGCAAAACCTAAAAACACAAACTTGTTCCCTAAGCTTCTTCCAAAACCGACCCACCCCTACAATGGGTCAATCGGCAGCCCAAACAATCCCTTGTGGGTTTCTAGATCCTTCTTTTCACTTTTAGTCCTTTAACGGTCGTTATCTTTAACACCGTTAAGTACTAACCGTCGTTAAGTGTTATTAGTGAAATGAATAAATAAATATAAATATAAAATGTATATTTAATTATTCAAACCAATGGAACTCTCACGTATTGTGTGCAATCCCGAGTCTCGGGTTCGAAACCGGACATACAAATATTAATTTCATTATACACAAAAACTAACAATATGGAACTTGTTCACGTAGCAAGGTAGTCTAGAAATATGCCATCATGAATTGGTTTCTGGTTAGTATGGTATATGACTACGGACACGTCATCATATGAATAAAATGGGTTACAATGATTAATTAATCTTTTATTACATGGTTTTTACCGAATGATTAGAACAGCAACAACCGGCATTTACCATCATTCTCATCATTGGTTTTCTTTTCTAGAAGTATAATCACGGTTAGAATTAAAAGCCAATGTTTAGATTACATGGGCTTCATTCTTAAGCTTGTCTACTAATTCATCCACAGAAGAAACAATAACCCCTGCTTCTCTCTTTGGGGGTTCTGTAACTTGAATAACCTCGATATCAGATCTCATTTCTACTTTCAACTCCTCTGGTGTCATTTTCTTGATCGGCTTTGATTTCGCCTTCATTATGTTCGGAAGTGTTGCATACCTCGGTTGGTTCAGCCTCAGGTCCGCACTGCAGTGTGCCAGTCAGTAACATTACAAGAAACTTGGTATTATCAACGTAAAAAGAAAGACTGTAATCAAAGAATGATTGACTTTAGAACACATTGTACTTGGTTTAATTTATATAACCCATCTTCAGATTCGTTTATTTTTTGAGGTGCAACGTAGTGTTTTTTTTTTTTTTTTTTTTTTTTTTTTTCTTTTTTTGTCTCAAGAACGATAGTCAGAAAGGTTAATTACTCGCATAAAGAACAAAGAAGTGGCAAGTAAATAAAAATTACGTGAGAACGGCAGGCAAGTCCAAACACAAAGTTTCAAGGCCACCGTCCACCTCTCTATCCACTGTTGCTACTTTCTTCTCTTTGTCCAGAACAACCTTAAGAATACAAACACAAAGATAAGCATTTAAAACATGTAATAAAGATATTCATGTATAAACAGAAACAATGATGGTTTTCCTCACGTAAAATCATTACAAAAAGTGTGAGGGGGGTGTTTGGATGTTTGCAAGTGATTATTGTGATATGAAGAATGATAATTGAATTCAGGGATAGATAGGTTATTAATGTTTACTCCTACAAAATAGCTTATTTAACATTAGTTTACTTGTTTCTCCAAATCTGGTCACATTAACCCCTTTTCATTTGTGATTCCGAATTATAACCTTTTTATCCAAACAGGCAAAACTGAGGATCAGTGTAGTCAACACATCCAAACACCACCTTAGCAGCACTATGTTTTTTGCTGCATTTCCATTATGATAGTTAACTAGGATTCATTTATCTTCAAGCGAAAACATTATGTAAAAGCATCAAGAATTGATAGAACTCAAGTTGCATTTAGGTACAAAGTCCTGATGAATCAATCAGTTGTAATTCAAAAATCTCGAGCAAATTAAATTATTCAAGTCACATTCGTTCTGTTAAGGTAAGCAGGTCCATTGCAGGACATAATATAACAGAAAACAGTAAGATCGGGAAAGAATATGAGAACCGGGTTCAAATAATAACATAATTTGTATATGCATCTATACCAAAGTCCATAGGATGGGTGACCTGCAGACACAAATATGCTGGAACACCGGCAGCCTAAATGGTACTAGCCTCCCTTTGTAACAAAGAAGTCTAAAAGTTGAAGTTTCTAAACAATCTATTTTGATTACTTTTCAGTGAAAGATAACATATTTAGTAAACTAATTTCACGGTCCCGGATTGCAGCATAGGAACCCGTATCAGTGGTGATAAGGATGAAATAAGAGGAAACTACCAGAACGCAATCTGTTGTGTAATGTGGCAATAGCATTGCATGTCTTTTAATTACTAATACTTTGGTAATTTGATAGCTGCTTACGTGCTAATCACT
Organism: Artemisia tridentata subsp. tridentata; assembly: GCA_021014915.2. NCBI lineage: Eukaryota > Viridiplantae > Streptophyta > Magnoliopsida > Asterales > Asteraceae > Artemisia > Artemisia tridentata. The sequence continues at coordinate 8,932,138 of CP139501.1, read as the reverse complement.
AAACGCACACAAATACTCTAATATTAGCAGACTTGATGTTTTTTAGTGTAGTTTTGAAGTAAACAAAGGCAAGTAGCTGTTGATGCCAAAATGGCAGATTACAGGGTAAGAAAGAGCAAAATTTGAAAAACCTACAGCTGCAGAAGGTGTAGCCACCATAACATTACAGCTTCAACTACAGAGGTGCAAACTTAAATAGTTCAAAGACTTAAAAATGTATTTAGTACTTGTCATACACAAGACTACAAAAACGGTATTTTTTATATTTGAGGATATCAAATCTTTACTCGCAACACATTGTTGCCTCTCTTACTTTCTTCTTTCATAGCAGAACATCCCTGCCCTTTTACAATATTCTACAAGGTTGAGGATCACCTTGATCTTCAATCTCATTGGCGATCCTTATACATCAGGTCCTCCTTGTTTCACCCGAACCATTTATGCTGAGGATCAAGAGTTGGGGCTGGCTAGTAGTGATCAAGGTGTAATTTCAAAATAAGCAAAAATGAAGTGAGGCCACTCACAAACTCGTGAAAAGGTCCTAGCATTTTAGGTTTTAATATGTACAATTGTGTGCTGTATGTGTAAATTAATGCTTAATGTTAAAAACATCTGTTTTGAAAAGTTACCCGTGCTATTCATATGTGATATACGTATTAGCATTATATAAATATTGACAATCATGACAAAGCTATTGGAATATTGAGTGTGACTTTTATAGAGCTTTTAGATGATAATTGTGTTTACAAATTGAAATGTAATTTTACTGATGGCGTCTTGGTTAGTAGTTTAGGGATTTTTCTTTCTCTATCTATCGTGCTGCATATAATTCGTATTCTATCTGCATCTCGTAATATAAAACATCCTGAAAAGTTGCGCTCATTACTTAGAAGCATCTATAGGTAGTCGATTCATAACAGTTGAAATTCTGATGTGCTTTCATATCAAGTGTTTGGGTGTCTTGTTATCTAGTTTGTACTCACACACACAATAATCAGCTACAGATGTCCACATATACGCATAAAAGCGACAAGTTTGTCCAGTAAGACAATCCTAGACGATGATAATTCATAAAACCGCACTAACCTTGGAAGCAAAAGTCCCTTGAGGCCAGTTTAGAAGCCCGGCCACCATCTGTCCCGTTTGATTACAATCATCATCAATTGCCTATAACAAAACACACATTTTTCAACATTTCAGAATTATCCAACAAAAAAATACAGAGGTTGTTTCGGATAGCTTATTATTTCTGCTTATTCTGGGTTAAATAGAATAAGGGCTCATCTCCTTATTTTGAGAAAACGCGACTGTATACCTTTATTTTTAGAAAAAATCCAAGCAGCCCTTTAACGTCTTCTTTATGCTTCTTGAAAATTAAGGGGGTGTTTGTTTTGGCTTATATAGCCGGCTTATGGCTTATTTGATTTTGGGCTTATATTTCATAAGCTCACTTTTTGTGGTTTATTTTGAAGCTTTACGGCTTATATAAGTTTATTGTGACATAATAAACTTATATAAGCCGAAAAGTTTCAAAACAATAAACTTATATAAGCCGTAAAGCTTCAAAATAAACCACAAAAAGTGAGCTTATGAAACATAAGTTCAAAACCAAATAAGCTATAAGCCGGCTATATAACCTTATATTGTTTATCTGGTTATTATGGGGTAAATGGAATAAGTCACATATCTGCTTATTTTGGAAAAAACGCGACTGTAAACCTTCATTTCTAACCTAAAAACCTTTTTAACGCCAATAAATGTTATATAAGGAAATCCAAACAAATCTACAACTATTCGAACCGAAACAAAAAACAGCATTAACAACAACAACAACAACCTGTTTTCCAAGCATAAGTAACCCGGGTTTCTCAACCTCAACAAGTGCTTTCAAAATCTTGGCAACAGAAAGAGGCAGAAGAGGAAGCGAAGGAGCATCGACATGAATAGCACGGTCAGCACCCATAGCTAAACTAGTACGAAGAGTATCAACACATTGAGTGGGGCCCATACTAACAGCAACAACCTCGGAAGCAAAACCAGATTCCTTAATTCTCAATGCTTCTTCAAGTGCTATTTCGCAAAATGGGTTCATTGACATCTTCACATTCTTTGTCTCCACTCCACTCTGTTATTTTTTAAGGGGGTGTTTGGATTAGCTTTTTGAAATTTGGAAAAGCTGATAAGCTCACTTTTATGGGTTATATTTTTCTGCTCATAAGCTCAAAAAAGTAAGCTTATCGGCTATTCCAGATTTCAATAAGCTAAAAAGCCCATAAAATAAGGTAAAAAAAAGGATTATTACCTTGTCGGATTTGATACGGATTTTGACGGCGTAATCGACAACTCGCTTGATGGCAACCATGATCTTCATTTTTGGGTTATTGAAATGAAATGAAATGAAGAGTGGATTGTGAAAGAAGTGGTTTTAAAAATGAAGACTGTTAACTGGTATTATAAGGAGTTTTAATTTTTAAAATTTTAAATCATTTTTTTCATATAAGTTATAGCCTGATAGCGTGGGCCCGGTTCAGACAACATAGTTTGGTATATGGTGGATGAGAGCCTGCTTTTGTGGCAGGTACGACTCTCTAATCCAAAAAATTGAAAGTCGCCTTCCAAAAAAAAAAAAATTTATAGCCTAATATCTCACGTAAACTAGGTTATGTTAAGAATATATCAATTATATTCTCATACGTGCTATACTTGTGGTGATTTTGATTTTCTGTTTCAGTTTAGTATTCAAAATTGATGAATAATTTATTAATATGTATTACTAATATTGATTAAATTCAAATTCATATGTTTGTCAATGTATATATATATATATATATATATATATATATATATAGTGTGAGGTTATTTTCAGAACCGGAAAAAGGTCGAGAACTGCGAGATTTTTTGATCAACGGCTATAAATGATGATGGCATAAAGGTAATAACTAACAAATTCTTGTTCAGTTATACAAAGAATAAAAGGGCATTTATGGAATTTTAGATCACCCCCTAAATTTAGGATCTCACAAAACGATTAACACACATCCCACATCTTTATCAGTTTTTTTTAACCTAGTAACAACCAACTCCTCTCATCAACAAAAGTCCCAGCCGCCACATCCCACAAGATCTATTAATTTTCTCATGCAATTCTTTAATCCTCAAAGTGACGAGAAACAAATCCGAAGATGACATACGCATATATTTCAATTCGTGATTACTTTACAGGTTGGTTTACTATATATCAATTTATTATTCCTTTTGAACTTTGGTTTTCCTAATGTTGACATACGCATATTTTTATTTTGTAAGGTGTATATAGTTTTTTTTAATTGAATAAATAATGTATGCATTAATTTTGAGCCCTTAATTGATAGCAAAAACGTGATTCATTTTTATTTGAGAATATGATTTTCGAGGCATGATACAACCCGTGCGATGCACAGGCTTGTTTCTTGACTAATTAAATTGTTTTCCGTAACGTTGCTGCATCTTTATCTTTGTTGGGTCGGGGTAGCACGTGATGGTATTTATAATAACTTTTTGCATTTGAATTAGATTATTTTCAATAAAATTTTCAATGATAAATTATAATCCTTTTTGTTAAGTTCATAATGTTAATGGTAATACATTGTGAATGGAGGGGAAACCATCCCGACTGTAATGACAAATTTATTTGGAGTAGTATTTATATTTATTAAATCACAGATATAAGTAACAGCAACATGCATCCTTACACATGTTTGTATTATAAACAAATTATTATTTACATAATTAGCAATATAGAATTTGTATTATAAATGATTCAATGATTTTTCTTTACGATAGAATAAAGGTGAGTTTGTATTATAAACAAAATTTACATAGTTAGAAATAGATATCCCAAAACATACCCAAAGAAACTAAATACATTCAACTGCTATAATAGCAAAAAACAAACAACGAAAACTAATTTTCTATCCAAACTACTAACTAATTCAAGTATCAATACATCTAGGCCATCCATCACATCTATCCTTTTTTACTTCATTCGGTTTTTTTGCTTTCCTCATACTTAAGCAATCACCTCAACCATTCTTCTTAGCAGTTTTTAAAAGGCTTTAGACTCTCCACATTTAGTTACATGTTGCTTCTATTGACTGCTTGACTTTAAAAGTTGTCAAGTGCGTCCTTAAAATCTCAATGACTATTTATACTATTCTTTCCACATCTTAAGAAATCTGAAGTGAAATACATGTTATAAGTTTACTTATGCATTCTTGGTCTCGTCAAGATATTATTTCATAGTCAAATTCCTTCATAACTTGTTCAATATGCAAGTGCCGCCATCTTGACCAATGTATGTAAACAACCTTCAAAGACATAAAAAACATTATAAACTTTAGGCTCCTCCGCCACTAACACCAATTTTATTTGGGTGAAGACTTAAAGAAACTCGTATTCTTTAATGTTAACCAAAGCAACAGTGCTATAACCGGAAAAAAAACACCAACATCATTTAGAATGTGCATTTACGAAGCCGATGGAAAATAAGCTTATTCTTCGAATGTGATAAGCTTAATTAAAAGGGTTACTGCTAATTTAGATTCGCTAGCAGCAAGCAAGTATTCAAGAAATATATGACAACAGGAACACTTTGATTAAAAGTTGGATTGGATGAAACCCAATCTACCAAATGATCACATTAAGACTCTGTTCTAACAAATTTACATCATTAAACAATCACAAAAAATGCCCTTGTGTAAATAACATCTCAAAGAATTAAATTTGACAATCTACATCAATGAAAAGTTCCTTGTATATTCCTGTTAGTTTAAATTTCTGCAGCAGCCTTGTTGTCTTGTTTCGTTAAATTTTTATGTGCGTTCGTATGTCACGTGTACCCAGTATATCATGTTCCACATCATACGAATAAGAGGAATAAAAATAGTAATATGTTGTCCATCAATTGAAAGAATTTGTAACTCTAAGGGTACTCAAAGTCACTTTCGTTAGACATACCTTAGTTTGTTGCCAATAGACTTATTTGTGATATAGCCACTTTTTTGCACCTCAAATTAAGCAAACCTCCTGCCGGCAAGTAAATAAAATCTCAGAGATTTGGCCACATGCAGTATAAATAAAGAAACAATAGAACAATTAAACATGCCTCTCAAACATTTTATCAGACATCTTTCATGCACTCCATCATCACAAATATGCATTACGTGGACCAAGTATTGTTGTTCAAAAAACAAAAGTGGACCAGGTATTACAGATTCAGCAGACAAAATGGTCGCTAAACATGTGAAGCCAAGTATAACCAAGATCCATAAACCAAACTCCAATCTTACCGATAAGGTCGGGTAACTAAATAACAGATTAAACATTAACCTGCCAAACAATGAGAATGTAATGTTGACTCCAATCTTTCGAAGTACTTAAATAGTTGAAAACCATTTTTAAAAATGCATCACAAATGCTACCAGAAAATGATGTGATAGAATAAAGGGTACATGCTGTGAAAAAGTTTAACATGAAGCTAAAGGAGAATATTAAGTCTAAGTTTGTAACTCCATATCATTCCTTTATACTTGATAGATTACATTGTATGACGACGTTACACATATATGATATATCAACTTTGAAGTTTGTATTACTATAGTAAATAACTAATTCTAACTACCATAACTGACCTAACTATCTATTTCAAGTATTCGCTCATGCCAAATAATGTTCCACTTGGCTGCTGCAAAACTGCAATTTCAAATGCAGTTTTAAAGATACAAATCCAAAATATACAAATTAATAATGTTGGAGTATTAAGGGGTGTTTGGGGTTGCTGACATACTGTAACTTTAAAGGGATGTTTGGGGCTACTCGAAACTTATAATTTATATGGTTGTTTGGGTCTTTTCAAGGGGTGTTAACGGCTGCTGCAAAGCTGTTGTTATGTGCAACAAATAAAAGTTACACATGTACTTAATGTTAGACGATATTTTCTGCAAATTTGTGGTACATGGAGAAGTTCTATTCTAACTGAAGATAAACGAAAATGCATATTCATAGGCCCTTGATTCAGGTATTGGCGAATCACCTCTGAAGGACACTCCATTGACTTTAAGCTGGAATACCTGCCACAATAATCAAGACATTAGACTATCAGCCATGCACATGCAACTCCTCCACAATAACAAAGTAGTCATCTTTGGTGTGCTGAACCGGAACCGTGACCAAAGTGAAGCAAATGGTGGTATTTATACTTTCAAATAAGTTGAAGAGATTTTAGTAATAATTATGTGTGTATTGTAGATATGAAGAGACTACATCTTTCACATTCTCATAACTACAACAACACTTCAACTTCAGTAGCACTCTTGATATTCTTACATTCAATTCGCCCATACTTTCAATGCACATAAAGGAAATTGTTTGTAGTTATTTTGGTATGCATACTAAGGTTTGTACCGTACTTATGGTTGTGCACAACCACCCTTGCACATTAAATTAAGGTACTCAACTTTTAGGTATAATAGATGCTAATGATTTTCGTTTCATGGTTGTTGTGAACATCTCAAAATCAAAAACATGTGTGCACATTATATTTTTTAATCTTGTTTTTACCTGAAAAAATTGAATTTTCGATCTGAAAAATATGTTTAGCCGCCGTCGGAATCTAATTAGCAGCCGCCAGTTTATTGAGGTATTTTTTGTTGACTTAGCCAAAATTCAGTGATCAAGAAGGTTGCGCTGTAACCTAATCACATGGTTACGGCGCAGAAGTGATGATTATTTTTATGAGGGTTCTGCGTTTGTAACCCAATCTCAAGGTTACGCCGTAGAAGATTAATTAATGATAAGATCGTCCAATTATATGGGGGTTACGGCGTAACCCTTTACTTAAGGTTATGTCGTAACTAAGTTAAGGCTATAAATACAAGCCTTAAATCTGCATAAATGATAAATTCTTTCACCACATCATAAGGAGGACGAATTAGGGCTTTAGAGAGGACGAAATTCAGCAGCTTTACATCATCTTCCAAGGAAGAAATCATCCCATTAATTCAATAGCTTTAGCTTCATATCAAGTATTTGTATCGAATCCAGTGTCTTCTTTCAATATGATTAATAACATTGTCTTTGCTGCATTATTTAATATGAGAGGCTAAACACTTTATATGTTAGCCTAGTTATGAATTTATCAATACCATGATTTTTGTTTTACCGTTTATTTATTGCTTTACGCGTTTATCTTTCTAGCCTATCATCGATCCACGTGTTTTGGTAGTATTGAAGCTATATAGTATCTAGTATGCTAGTAAGTATTGACCATAGAAAGCTAGTGTGCTAGGTTGCGAGGGGTACGTAAGAATTGACCATAGGACTACCATCTCCCTTTTTGTAAGAATTGACCATAGGACTACCAATCACCATCAGTTACCACCTACTGCCACCACCACCTACCACCAATTACCACCACTACCACCAATCACCATCGCCACTCACTGCCACCACCACCACCACTTGATGGTGGTGGTGGTGATTGGTGGTTGTGGTGGAGGTGGTGGTGATGGCAGTGGGTGGCGGCGGTGAGTGGTTGTGGTGATTTGTGGTGGTGGTGGTGGTGGTGGTGGTAACTGGTGGTAGGTTGTGGTTATGGTGGTGGTAGTGGGTGGCGGTGGTGAGTGGTGGTGGTGGCAATGGGTGGCGGTGGTGAGTGACTGTGGTGATTGGTGGTGGCGGTAGTGGCAATGAGTGGCGATGGTGATTGATGGTAGTGGGTGGTAGTGGTGGTAACTGGTGGTAGGTGGTAGTGGTGGTGGGTGGTGGGTGGTGGTACAATAAGTAGCGGTAGTGGCAGTGGGTGGCGGTGGTGAGTAGTTGTGGTGATTAGTGGCAGTGGTGGTGGCAGTGAATGGCGGTGGTGATTGGTGGTGGTGGTAGGTGGTGGTGGTAGGTCATAGTGATGGTGGCAGTGGGTAGCGGCGGTGATTGGTGGTGGTAAGTGGTGGTGGTTGGTAGTGGTAGTGAGTAGCGGTAGTGATTGGTGGTGGTGGTGGTGGTGATGGTGGTGATGTTAGTGGCAGTGGGTGGCGGTGGTGATTGGTGGTGGTGGTAAGTGGTTGTGGTGGGACTAAATGAGGTTATGTGTTGAGAACCAACGGTGCAATTTTTTAACTGAGATTATATATTGAGGACCAACGGTGTAATTGTTTATATATTGGGGACTAACGGTGTAATTACCCTAATGGTCCATAATGACAGTTGAACTTTCGGAGTCGTATTCCTCGACGAGATTTGAATTGAAAATTGCGTTTGTGTTTTTAGTTTTAATGCTTGATTGTCGATGTTTTTGCTTTGATTTTTATTTTTATTTAAAAAAAAAAAAAAAAAAAAAAAAAAAAAAAAAAAAAAAAAAAAAACTATTTTTGAATAGAAGCTAGAATTTGTTTTGTTTATAAGACTGGTGGTTATTAGTCTCATCTTATTTACCGGGTTTCATCTCCTTACTTTTTCTATTATTTTTAGTTTTAATTTTAAGCTTTATTAATCATGATTATGTTTGTTGAGGTTATTATTGTTGGTTTATCAAACCCTTCTAAAAAATTCGAAAAACATTATTTTACACTTTACACTTTTTGTCAAGAGAAAAGTCCAAAATACATCCCTGTGGTTTGCCAAAAAACCGATTTACATCCTTTATCTTTTTTTTGGAACAAAATCATCCACCGTTAGTAAAGTTGGCACAAATACATCCCTCCGTTAGTTATATCAGTTAGTATGGACTAACGATGCAAATGATTTTCCGTATCTCCTAAGGAGTTAAAATAGTTGCATCGTAGTCTCCTTCAGTTAAAATTTTTGCATCGTGTCTCATTGACTATAGAGTAAAATATTAATCGTTATCCTCCTTAAGTTAAAATTTGCATCGTTAGTCTCATTGACTTAGATTAAATATTGCATCGTTAGTCCTCATGAGTTAAAATATTTGCATCGTTAGTCCTTTGTTACGTTTTCTCGATTTTAGTTCGTCTGTTTTTATTTGTCGATTTTACGTTTATCTGTTTTTACGTTTTCGTCGTTTTTTTGTTTCATAGTTTTTACGTTTCGTCTTTTTATGTTCGTCTGATTTTTTATTTCGTTGTTTTTTACTTTCGTTGTTTTTTATTATCGTTTTTACTTTTCGTCTGTTTTTTGTTTTTTTTTAGTTTTGTCGATTTTACATTTTTTTTTTAGTTCGTCTGTTTTTACGTTTTATTCATCGTTTTTTTTAACGTTTTCGTCGTGTCTATGTATTTTATTAACGTTTTCATCTGTTTTTTTTCGTTAGTTTTGTTGTTCTTGTTTTTTTATACGATTTTTTTTACTTCGTCCGTTTACCTCGTTACTCGCCGATTTACGTCATCGTACTCGTCGTTTTTACCAGTTTCCTCACCACCGCCACGCATCCACCACCTCCACCAACCCACACCACACCACCACCATACCACCACCACCCACCACCGCCACCACCACCACCACCACCACCCCCACCCACCCACACCACCACACCACCACCACCCACCACCAACCACCACCACCACACCCCAATCCACCACCACCACCACCAACCACCCACCACCACACCACTCACCACCCCAACACCACCACCAACCACCACCACCACTCCACCACACCACCCACCGCACCACCACACAACCACCACCACCTGGTGGTGGTGGGTGGTGGTGGTGGAGGTGGTTGGTGGTGGTTGGTGGGTGGTGGTGGTGGATGTGGTGGTGGGTGGTGGAGGTGGTTGGTGGTGGTTGGTGGGTGGTGGTGGTTGGTGGTGGTGGATGTGGGTGGCGGTGGTGGGTGGTGGTGGTTGGTGGTGGTGGGTGGTGGTGGTTAGTGGTGGCGGTGGATGGTGGTGTTAGTTGGTGGTTGGTGGTGGTGGTGGGTGGGGGTGGTGGAGGTGGTTGGTGGTGGTTGGTGGGTGGTGGTGGTTGGTGGTGGTGGATGTGGTGGTGGGTGGTGGTGGTGGTGGTTGGTTATGGTGGGTGGTGGTGGTTGGTGGTGGTGGATGTGGTGGGTGGTGGTGGTTGGTGGTGGTGGTGGTGGGTGGGTGACGATGATGGGTGGTGGTGGTTGGTGGTGGTTGGTGGTGGTGGGTGGTGCGTGGGTGGTGGCGGTGGTGGGGCGGTGGGGGTGGTGGGTGGTGGTGGTGTGGGTGGGGTGGTGGGTGGGGTGGTGGGTGGCGGTGGTGGGTGGCGGTGGGTGGTGGCGGTGGTTGGTGGCGGTGGGTGGTCGGTGGTGGGTGGCGGGTGGTGGGTGGCGTGGTGGGTGGTGTTGGTGGTGGTGGGTGGGGTGGGTGGCGGGTGGTGGGTGGCGGTGGTTGGTGGTGGTGGGTGGGGTGGTGGTGGTGGTGTGGGGGGTGGGGTGGTGGTGGTGGTGGTGGTGGTGGCGGTGGTGGTGGCGGGTGGTGTGGTGGGGTGGTGGTGGTGGTGGTGGTGGTGGTGGTGTGGTGGGTGTGGGTGGTGGTGTGGTGGTGGTGGGGTTGGTGGGTGGCGGTGGTGGTGGTGGTGGTGGTGGTGGTGGGGGTGCGGTGGGTGGCGGTTGGTAAATCTGTAAGAAGTGTGACGGAAACGTTTAAAAAAACGTAAAAAAAAACGACGAAAACGTAAAAAAAACAGATGAAAACGTAAAAAAATCGGACGAAAACGTAAAAAAAAAAAAAATGTAAAATGAAAAACGTAAAAAATCGGACGAAAACGTAAAAAAACAGACGAAAATGTAAAAAATCGGACGAAAACGTAAAAAAAAACGAAAACGTAAAAAAACAACGAAAAGTAAAAAATCGGACGAAAACTAAAAAAACAGACGAAAACATAAAAAAACAATGAAAACGTAAAAAATCGGACGAAAACGTAAAAAAACAGACGAAAACGTAAAAAATCGAGAAAACGTAAAAAAGGACTAAACGATGCAAATATTTTAAACTCCAAATAGAGGACTAACGATGCAAATATTTTAACTCAATGAGGACTAACGATGCAAATATTTTAACTTAGAATGGACTACGATAAAATTTTAACTTAAGGAGGACTAACGATATAAATATTTTAACTCTATAGTCAATGAGGACTAACGATGCAAAATTTTAACTGAAGGAGGACTAACGATGCAACTATTTTAACTCCTGTTAGGAGATAACGGAAAATCATTTGCATCGTTAGTCCATACTAACTGATATAACTAACGGAGGGATGTATTTGTGCCAACTTTACTAACGATGGATGATTTTGTTCCAAAAAAAAGATAAAGGATGTAAATCGGTTTTTTGGCAAACCACAGGGATGTATTTTGGACTTTCTCTTTTGTCAATCTTGTAGGGTAACTACTTTACACTTTTTGTCTTTGTGCTCTATGTGATTTCATTCCATTTTGTTGATTTATGAAGCGACAAAGTCATTGTTTGTCGTATTTGTTATACTAATTACTAGTGCTATTTTCTGTGCGAATCCATGTTTGTTTTATGGGTGATTATAGCCGAACACCCCTGTAGGGGGTGTGTTGACTTCCCCTGCTGCCGCCGCTTGTACTGTCTGCTTTGTCGGATTGTATATTCTATCAAAATAGAGGGCCCCACCCACTAGGGGCTGTTACCTTAGTAGGACCTTTGTTTATATGTTATGTAGTGGAAAGAGATGGATTTAATTACTTAAAAAAAGACTTCTAAACAATTAATTACTTCAATATCCTCTAAACATGTAAATCGCTCATAATTGGTAAATGATATATGCCTTGTTTAATTATACCCATAAAATGGGAGATACTGTATTGCATTTTTGTGTCATGGAAAATTTAGAACATGGTTGTAAACTTTTATAGTTTATGTGTTGTTGTTACTTAGTGATTTTTTATGTGTTGTTACTGAATGAACATGGGCATCCTGTATTGCCTACTTAGTTTTTTTATATGTTTGTTGTAAGTTAGTGATGTCATCTGAAGGTTTAACATTTGTAACACGAAACATATGTTTAACATTTTTTTAGGTGTAAACTAGTATATACAATGGCTGGAAGGGGTAAGCGAGGTGCATCATTAGGTAAGAAAATTTATCCGCCTGAGTCGTTCTATATTGAGTTTGATGAATATGGAGCAGCCACGGGAGAGACCGCTGGCAGATTCAATACATGGTTTGGGAATACGGTGACTGCACATATTCCTTATTATTTGGAATGGAAAAAAATGAAAAAGGAGACACATGATCAATTGAAGGAGCAGTTATGGTTACATACCATGGTAAGTATACTTAACACAATTACATGTACCTCAATCCGTTGTCTATATGCTATTTGGCCTTACGGATGAGGCGGGTAGACTCACGATACCGAATGATGGAACACTATTAGTTTGTCGCTAATTTGTTACCTCAGTGTACATTGTAAAATCAGTTAATGACAAGGTTTTCGGTTGATTTTTGCATACTAAAAGCTAAATTTTGCTTCTGTTTTTGTTACCGCTTTTGTTGCTGTTTTTTATGCTATTTATGTTGCTGTTTTTGCTGTTTTTTGTGCTATTTATGCTGCTGCTGTTTGGTTTATTTATGTTGCCGTTATTGCTGTTTATTTTGCTTATTTTGCTGTTTTTGCTGCTGCTTTTTGGCTGCTGTTTTTGGTGCTGTTATGTTGCAATTTTTGGTGTTTTTGGCTGATGCTGTTTGGCTTATTTAACTTGCTGTTTGGTTAATTTATAGCTGTTACTTGGCTGTTATTTAGGCGGTTATTTTGATGTCGTTTTTGTGCGGGCATTAGTTGTGTTTTGCTATCGTTTTAGCCGTGATCTAAGTGTTTGTTAAATGCAGGTTGTTCCTAGAATGTCATTATCACTCGACTCCATGAGTCGCCCGTCAAGTAGCCATGATATGTCTTCACTTGATTGGCATTGGAATATGGTTAAGGTAAATCGTCTATCATACGTTTAAATATATTTTTGTGCTCAAATTGACTTAGTTGTTTCATACATGTAATCTATGCTTAATTTGAATTTAGCGTCCCCAACAAGAGGCTACTTGGGAATGTGGTTAATTACTATGTGCCTGTGGCGATAGCTATGTTTGAACTTTTCTTTAAACTACAATCAAACTTCCCCCATAATGTGAGTGCTTGTAAATATTTATTTACTTTGTTCTATACTAGATCTTGTTTTCTTGTAAAATGAGTCATCGACTTTTCATTTTGATTTGTTTATAGGTTTGGAATGACATTAAACCAAGAACTTCACGGCACATTGATGAATGGGTTGAGAATTCGATGTCACAATTTTACTCAATTCATTTCTCACAAACTTGAGGTCTTTATTGTTTAATTGCATATGTATAATGGTTAGAGTTGTGAACAACTTTGGATATGTAAGTTTGTTATCATGACATTTGATGATATTTTGTGTATGAGATTGTCATATTAGTTTATTAAAATTGTTAAGTAATGGTTTTATTCATTTGATTTGTTGCTATTCTAGTTTTGTTTTCTACAGGAAAATAGAAAATATTTAAGATCCGTACAGGAAAATAAGAAATATTTAGATTTGTACAGGAAAAAAAAAGATTATTGGATTGCTTTTAAAGAACGGTTGTTTGGTATGGTTGCTTTGTAAGTAGCAAAAAGAAATGATTTAAAAGAACGGTTGGGTTTTCATGTAGTAAAAAAGAGATATATAATATTATATGTATGGTGGGATAATGTGTAGATTGGTGGATAATGTGTGTCTTTTACAACGGTTACAAACCGTTCTAAATAGAAATCTCCATTATTTATTACGGTCTATAATAGAACGGTTCAACACCGCTTTAAAAAATGCATTTTAACTGTTTTTAAAAGCATTTTGTGTACTAGTGCAACCTTCTTGGAAACTATTTATTTTGAGGAACTGCTACTAAAGCTTATGGTCTTATGATAGAAGACAATTTTAAATAGTCGTTTGTTTAGCGATGACAATAAACAAACAGAAATAGGACTATACTTACGGAGACCTGCTTTTATACATGGACAATTATACGTGGCAACATCAAAAGTTATAACGAAAAAGGGGCTGAAGGCTCTTATGTGTTTACGAATTCTTACTAAATGATACAATGATAATATTACAACTAAACATTTATCGAAAATGTAAAAACACCTCAAGCAAAAATCTATCTCAAAACCCCGTGCTTGCACGCGCAGGTAAAACTAGTATATCATATCTTTGAGTAAATCCAAAAAAGACTTTACACTCATTAATTATTTTAGAACGAAAAATATTATGTTGACCAAATTTGGTTGGGGTTGATAAGCTAGTTCTGATTTATAATCTACTGTAAATTTGGTACAACAATATTTGGTTAAGGTTGTTAGGAAAATATTTCCCCATGCACATGCTTGTATTCATACTATTGTCATTATAAATCCTTCAGCTCAAGATTAACCACCTATAACCAAAAACCATCATGTGTACGTTAGAAAAACGCGGCAACGTGTTCTTCCTCACCCTTACCGGCGATGATGAACATTGCCTTAATCCTACATTCATCTCCTCCATTCGTTCAGCACTTTCCGAGGTTAAGTCTCAGTCCATTCCTGGCTCCGTACTCATCACCTCGGCCCAAGGCAAGTACTTCTCCAATGGTTTTGATCTCAAGTGGGCTAAATCGGCCTCGGATGGATCCCCTTCCAAGACCATTGATCTCCTTCTCAGCATGGTAGATCTCTTCAAGCCACTTGTCGCGGATTTAGTCTCCTTACCCATGCCAACAATCGCAGCCATTACGGGTCATGCTTGTGCTGCAGGACTAGTTCTTGCCATTAGCCATGATTACGTCCTCATGAGGCGTGATCGTGGTGTTTTGTACATGAGTGAACTTGACATAGGGATAACGTTGCCAGACTATTTCATTGCCATGATGAGATCGAAGGTGGGGAAACCGGAAGCTCGAAGAGATATATTGTTGCGAGGCGTGAAGGTAAAGGCGGAAGAGGCATTGGCAATGGGGTTAGTTGATTCGGCTCATGACGATGGGGAGAGTGTGTTGGAGGCTGCTGTGAGCATGGGAGAGGATTTAACCAAGAAGAAGTGGGATGGTGAAGTGTACTCTGAAATTCGAAAATCTTTGTATCCAGAGTTATGTACGGTTCTAGGATTGACCACCAAGGATGTTGCGAACCCACGATTTTATGTTTAGAAGGCTCGACATGTTATTTGTAGATCGTTGTGATCAATGAGTACAGTTTAATTCGAAAATATAAGTATCATTTAGCTAGATGTTAGGTAATGAAATTAAAATACACATGCTGATATGGATGAAAAAGATTCGTAACTCTAAAATAAATTATGCCATATTATGCTGACTCATTAAAAACTACACATTGGTGTATGTGTCCGGACGTCATACTTCGTCCGGACCATACTCCACGGTGTTCGGACGTCCCATCTCGTTCGGACTGTCTCACCTCCGGATACACATACGAAGCGGACCGCCGCCATCTACAGTGACAAGTCTCATCAACCGCTGACATCCCAGATATTACGGGATTATGTCTACCACGTGACCTGACATCTACCTGCTAAGTCAGATGTAGGTCAACGCACAAGTTCCAAGGTAAACAGGTACAGTAGATGTGGGTAGTATAAATACTCACATCTCATTTGCAATAGAGTTTAATTTACACCTACTACTGTTACTCTCATATCACTATTCATATTACCCGATACTCATTCTCACGCCGGAGGTTGGTCCTGGGATAAAACCCGGGGCGAGCCTAACGCGTGTTCTTCTTGTGTAGGAGTGAACAAGGTCCGAAGGAGCCCATCCGAAGGACGAAGCATAGAAGTAGGACCTACCTGCAAGGTTTTACTTCAACAAATTGGCGCCATCCGTGGGACCCGCTATTCAATCTACCAGAGCGTTGAAATGGCTGGTCCTTCCTCTCACTTCCCGAACGAAACCGATAACAACCAGAACCAACAACTGAAAAAACCGAAACGCCTCGAAAAATCCGAAACGATCGGCATGGTAAGAAGCCAGCCGGAGAATAGAAAGAGAAGGTACGGGGGGCAGGACGAGGAATGGATGAACGTCCCGATAGTTTTCCCCCCGGTCGCGACCGGTGATCTGTCGGAGGAACCACTCATCGTCGAAGGTGACATAGAGGGGTATTTAGTCCGAAGAATATACATCGACGAAGGATCCTCCGTGAACGTAATGTATGAGCATTGTTTCAGTAACCTCAGCTCAGACATAAGGGAAAGACTCAAAGAGACGAGCACTTCTCTGGTGGGATTCTCCGGAGAAACGAGCAGGCCGTTAGGCAAAATCGAATTGGATGTGTGTTTCGGCAACCACGGTATGTTACGAAAAACAACTATGAAATTTTGTGTGATACAGTCCCCATCTCCCTATAATGTGATACTGGGCCGAACCGGCCTTAAGGAGTTAAGGGCAATCCCATCGACAATTCATTCGATGGTCAAGTTCCCCACACCGAAAGGTGTGGCGACATTGGTCGCACGGTCGGCTATGGTGCTAGAATGCAGGCGACTGGAAAAGAAACAAGTAATGGAGGTGCCTCGAGAGGCAAAAATTGTCAAATCGGAAGAGGGTAGGACTGAGGAGATCCTAGTGAACCCCGCACATCCGGAACAACTGGTCACCATAGGAACGGGGTTTTCGAGGGAATGCCGGAAATATCTAGTCGAACTGTTGAGGAAGAATAAGGACGTGTTCGCATGGCAACCCTCGGATATGACCGGAGTTCCACGACGACTAATCAAGCACCACCTGAATGTCAACGTTGACGACACGCCGGTAGCTCAGAAGAAGCGTAACTTATCCGAGGAAAAGAATCAAGTGGTACTAAAAGAGGTGGATGAATGGCTGAAAGCGGGAATCGTTCGGCCAGTTCGCTACCCCACATGGATCTCCAACCCGGTACTAGTAAAAAAGAGCGATGGAAATTGGCGAATGTGTATTGATTTCAAAAACTTAAACTCCTCATGTCCGAAGGATTACTATCCGCTCCCGGAAATTGATTGGAAGATCGAGTCGGTAATGGGGTTCAGGTACAAGTGCTCTCTAGACGCTTACAAGGGTTACCACCAAGTCCAAATGGCCGAAGAAGATGAAGAAAAGACGGCGTTCTATACGAAACAAGGAACATACTGCTATACCAAAATGCCATTCGGCTTAAAGAATGCCGGAGCCACCTACCAACGTCTCGTTGATTCGGCTTTTCGGGGTCAGATTGGTAGGAATCTGGAAGCCTATGTGGACGATATGGTGATCAAGAGCAAAGGAGAAAAGGAAATGTTGGCAGACATCGCTGAAACCTTCTACAACCTGCGAAAGATTAACATGAAGTTAAATCCGAAGAAATGCTCCTTCGTGGTGGAAGAAGGAAAATTTCTAGGCTACATGGTAACTTCCGAGGGTATTCGGGTAAACCCGAGTAAGACAAAAGTCATTGCACAAATGAAATCCCCTTCGAATTTGAAAGAAATGCAAAGCCTAAGTGGCAAATTGGCCGCTCTAAACAGATTTCTAGCAAAATCCGCCGAGAGGTCCCTTCCATTCTTTGAAACTCTGAAAAACATTACCAAAGAAAACAAGGACGAATATAGGTGGACCGATAAGGCTGAAGAGGCATTCCAGTCGCTCAAGAAGCTCATCTTAGATCTCCCATCCCTATCAACACCTAAAACAAAAGAGACCTTATATGTGTACCTGTCAGCGGCAAAAGAGGCAATCAGCGCGGTCCTGCTAACCGAGAGAGATGGGAAGCAGTCGCCCATTCACTACGTAAGCCGAACCTTACAAGAAGCTGAAAAGAACTACTCTCCGGTCGAAAAACTGGCGTTGTCGCTGATACACATGTCAAGAAGATTAAGAAGGTATTTTGAGGCCCATCCCATCCGAGTAATAACGGATCAGCCAATAAAGCAAGTTCTAAGTAAGCCTGAGGCCTCCGGAAGGTTGACAAAATTTTCCATAGAGTTAGGAGCCTACAACATCACCTACATACCAAGGAACGCAGTTAAGGGGCAAGTCCTTGCAGACTTCATATCGGAAATTCCTGTCGGAATGGGGGAGTCACATCCGAAAAAACAAGAAAAAGGAGTCCACGACATCTCCAATCCGGAGAACTGGATACTCTACACAGACGGTGCGTCAAGCAGTAAGGGTTCCGGAGCGGGCCTCGTGTTGATCAGACCCTGCCAGACCGAACACACTTACGCTCTCCGTTTAAACTTCAAAAGTACCAACAACGAAGCAGAGTATAAGGTGCTCCTCGCCGGTCTGCGACTCGCCAAAAAGATGATGGTGAAATACCTAGAGGTCCGAGTGGACTCAAAGCTGGTAGCGAGTCAGATTAATGGGGACTTTGTAGCGACCAAAGAAAGTATGATCCGATACTTGGCAAAGGCGAAAGAATACATCGGCGGTTTCAAAAAGTTCAAAATCTGTAACATACCGAGAACACATAATCAAAAGGCGGACGTTTTGAGCAAGCTAGCCTCGGTAGCTTTTAACCATTTGACCAAAGAAATTCTGGTCGAAGTGTTGGAAAAGCCGTCAACCGAAGAGAAGCAGGTCGGAGCAATTGTAGAAGAAGAAGAGGATAACTGGATGACACCGATCATCCGATGTCTGAAAGAAGGGGTGTGGCCTGGTGACCCCAATGAAGCAAGGGCACTACGAATGAAAATCCCTCAATATACGATGGAAGGAGATGTGTTGTTCAAAAAATCATACCTCATCCCGATGCTAAGATGCGTCGGTCCTCTCCAAGCAAACTATGTCATCCGAGAGGTACACGAAGGGGCATGTGGGATGCACCCCGGTCCAAGGTCGGTCGTAGCCAAACTAATGCGACAAGGATACTACTGGCCAACCATGCACAGAGACGCCAGGGAGGAAATCAACAAATGCGATTCCTGTCAGATCCACGCTCCGGTTCCGAAACTACCTAAAACCATCATGACATCCATCATGGCACCGTGGCCCTTTTACCAATGGGGAATGGACATACTGGGCCCCCTACCGGAGGGACCAGGGAAAGTAAAATTTGTCATTGTGGCTGTCGATTACTTCACAAAGTGGATAGAGGCAAAGCCCCTTGCCAAAACCACCGGCAAAGACGTAAAGAAATTTGTGTGGGAGAATATCGTTTGTAGGTTCGGACTCCCAGGCATTATAGTCACGGACAACGGAACAAATTTCGTCAAAGACCCGTTCAAAAGCTGGTGTGAGAAGTTGAAAATTAAGCAGATTAACACAGCGGTGGCTCATGCTCAGGCAAATGGACTAGTCGAAAGAGCCAACAAAAGCCTCATGCACGGTATCAAAACCCGCCTCGGGAGAGAAAGAGCTGGATGGGTGGATGAGCTACCAAACGTTCTATGGGCCTTCCGGACTTCACTCAAAACAAGTAACGGGGAAACCCCCTTCAGCCTCACGTAAGGTAGCGAGGCGGTTATTCCGGCCGAAATTGGAATGCCCACACACCGCACCATGCTGTATAACCCGGAAGACAATGAAGAACAACATCGTCTAAACCTTGATTTGCTACAAGAAAGACGAGAGATGGCAGCTATCCGAGAGGCCAAGTATAAAACCAAGGTCGAACAATATTACAACCAAAGGGTCCGTCCGGTGTCTTTCAAAGTGGGAGATTTCGTGTATCGAAGAAATGAGGCTAGCCGAGTCGAAAACCAAGGAAAGTTGGGACCTAATTGGGAAGGCCCATACCGGGTCATCGAGGCCTATGACAACGGCTCATACAAGCTCCACACGATGGAAGACCGAGAGGTACCTCGGACGTGGAATGCAATGAATTTACGAAATTGTTTCTTGTAAAACCGGTAAGCCGAAGTTTCCTAACATCTACATCTATAGTGTTCCAATAAATAAAAGAACAGTTTTCCGATATAAAATTGTGTGATATTCTAATGATGTGCCAATACATTCATCGGATTGTGGAAAACACTCCCTCACTCGTGAGTGGATCGTGAAATCACTCCGGATAATACATTCATCGGATTGTGGAAAACACTCCCTCCCTCGTGAGTGGATCGTGAAATCACTCCGGATAATACATTCATCGGATTGTGGAAAACACTCCCTCCCTCGTGGGTGGATCGTGAAATCACTCTGGATAATACATTCATCGGATTGTGGAAAATACTCCCTCCCTCGTGAGTGGATCGTGAAATCACTCCGGATAATACATTCATCGGATTGTGGAAAACACTCCCTCACTCGTGAGTGGATCGTGAAATCACTCCGGATAATACATTCATCGGATTGTGGAAAACACTCCCTCCCTCGTGAGTGGATCGTGAAATCACTCCGGACAATAAATTCATCGGATTGTGGAAAACACTCCCTCACTCGTGAGTGGATCGTGAAATCACTCCGGCCAATAAGTCAAGCAGTTATGCGAAATAATAAACGAAATACATGTGACACTCTGGTCTTACATCGTTTGGTCAATCCATAACGACGGCTCAAACAAATAAAGACTACATTCTCGCAAAAGAGGCAACAAACGCATAGCTATATTAATCCACCCGAGGATGCAAAAAATGACATCGGCCACAATTAATAATGTACAAGTACTTAAGCTAAAAATATTGTTCATGTTACATTCATCCGAGATAAGGAACACAAAACAGAAATCAAGGGTCCCTACCGGCAACTTCCTTCACTCCGGAAGAGCTTCCGGTTTGTTGAGTCGCTAAAGCTTCAATGGCACTCGGCTCTGAAGGAGGGAGATCGGGAAAAAGGTTCATAAGGTCACCTAGTGGAAGGCGAGCGGAGTCCACAAGCTTCTTAATGTAAGGATATTGAGCCTCAAACAATTTGTTGTACTCGGCTTTCCAGATATTTGGAGCCTCCATGTTAAGTTTCTGAAACCGAGGCAAAAACTTTTGGACATCCTCTTCCCTTCGCTCATACCGAAGACCGTCCAAAAACCCAGCAGAATAAGACAAGCCATAAACTCTCCCCATGCTCTTCTTGTACTCATGACTCTCGAACAACCTGCGGCAAGCCGCAGGGATTAACTCTTTCACAGTGTTGTAACGAATGGACTCCGATACGCTGACTTCTTCTGCCAACTCCATTTTCTGCTCCTCCAACTGCTTGACAGCTTGATTCGACTCCTTCAACTCCCTCTCCAGCTCCCTAATTCTGTCAGCTTGACCTCCGGCCACTTTCCTCCAGTCATCCCTTTCTTTTTGCATATCGGTCAGCTGGTCAGAAAACCCTTCCTCCCTCACCAAGGTGGCTTCCCGCTCAGCCGCCATTTGTCTCTGCAACTCTTCAAGCTCTCCCACCGCACGATCATACTTCCCAACCATAGCTAGTCTCCCTTGTTCAGCAACCTGTTGACCATGCTCCAACTCCCTTGTCCGCGTGATCATCCTGGTAAACCGGCGCAACACTTCCGCTTGTGTCACAATCCCATTCGCGGACTGAACATACGAACAGCGAATTAGCCGGCTGGTGGACAACTCCTCCAACGCAGCCTGCTCCGCGGGAGTCGCAAGATGCGACAACATCTCTTGACATGCTCTATAAGAACTTAACCGGACGTCTTTTGTCAAAGACCATGCCGGGACAAACACTTCCCTTCCGGAAGAACCCTCATCTGCAGTAAATCAACCACAACTTAGAGTCACGAGAGAACAGTCAAAGGAACCATAAAGAAGGACTCATATACCTCTCGCCATTGAGTTGGGTTCTTCGGATGCAGGAGGGGAATCCTCAGGGTGCACAGACAGATCTATACAAAAAGAAAATACATATATAAATTAAAAAAGAAAAGAAAAGGAAGGAGCGAGAGACCTAACAGACAAGCATTTCTTACCATGATCCGGAGGCATCTGATGCTGCGGCTGGCTCTCCTCGGTCGGTTGCCTTTCGTCTTGAGACGGCTGACTTTGACCGATCTCATCATTCTCCCCCTCTTGATTCAGGGCACCCTCTCCACCATCCACCACTTCTTCAACGTGAATCACACCTTGTACAATAACCTCTTTAGGAATAACCTTTGAAACATTCCCAGTTGAGGCACCCTCACCCGCGTTGCTCCCAGACTGTTTCCTTGGTTTCTTCCTCTTCTTCTCCGCAGCAGAGGATCCCTCAGCACTCCTCTTCGATCCGGCTTGTTCCACCGTACTCTTTTTTCTCTCTTTCTCCTGCCTAGCGGCCAAAACGCCAGAGTCCGCTTTCTCAACAGCCTTTTGAAGAGAAGTCTTTGCAGGAACGGAACTCCCTGGTACCAACGGGGCCGTTGTCCTATCCACCCTTTCACCCCCTTCCGGTAGAGGCCCACCCTTACCAACTTCAGTCGCAATCTCAATCGGAAGCTCCAAATATTCCGCCATTGTCAGCACTGCAAGAAACAAGAGGGGAAGGAAAGTAAAGATCAAATGCAAGACAACAGATTACATACGGTTAAGACAAAAGTATAGCATTACCCTTTCCCTCGGCATCCTTTATAACAAGCTCATACCCGGGATACTCAGAGACTTTAGATAAACCGGTCATCCATAAAAGGGCGACAGAGGGTTGCCTAAGGGGAATAACTTTCGCAGCGACCCGTCTAGCATCTCTTTCAGAATAAGTCTCCGGAAAGTTATCCGTAATCTTCGAATCTCTATGCCTCCATGGCATGGCATTCGGAATAGCTCTCCTATCTATCAAGAAAAAAATGGTTCTTCCAATTCTTCAGCCCACTAAGCATCTCCTTAAAACATTTTTTAGCCCTCCGACCCGTCCGATTCTCGAATGAAAACCAATGCCCTTGCTTGCAGAGTCTATAGAAAACCCGGAATAATGGAACGGTCGGTTGTACATCTAAACTATAGCATCGAATCTCAAACATAGTTACCCTATTTAAACCTATCGGTACAAGTTGAGAAATGTGTACTCGGAAATACTCCATTACCGCTAGTAAGAAGGTCGAAAAGGGTATCCGTACACCTCCGGTTCTCAACTGCTGAACATAAATACCTATTTTATGGTCCGGCAAACTATCCATTGTCATACCATCCGGCGGAAGCGTGGGACGCAGATCCGCCGGAATCCCAAACTCCCCTACCACCCTATCGAGGTCTCCTTGCGTCATTTTAGAAGTGTGAATATGCATGTCGCATTTAGGGACTATCCTATCGGAGGAGGGCCCAGACCTATTTCCTAGCGGGGGATTATTTGAAGTACTCATCTCTACGGTCGTCACTAAAAGGATGCCGAGGAATATATATGATAAAGCTAAGAAAACGAAACGCACCTCACAAGAACAATCGGAGATGGAAGTCGAAAATTTCCGGACGCGAGGTAAATACACACAGTAAAAAGTAAGAAAAATGAAGAAGCACTAAGCGGTATATATAGGGCAGACCTGGAAAGAAGCGAAACGTCGAATCAACCTGCCAGTCACTGACATGGCAAACTCTGGGACATTGGATCTCTAGGGCAAAGGGTACGCGTGGCAGACAGCTGTGTAACATATAGTAAAAATATTTTTATATTCGGCCCATGGGCCTGGGTTCCAAGCAGCCCATGAAGACCTAACAGGCTCTAATGCTCTTACCCGAACCGACACCCATGACCCGGATACTTTAAAAGGACAACTGATCGCCCGTAAAGCACGAAAGGACCGAAGTCGCTTAAGTATTGCACCATCGACTAGGGGCCGATGCCACAATACTGGGGGGACATGTTGGTGTATGTGTCCGGACGTCTTGCGCCGAAACCAAGAAGATAGTGTTAAAGTATTACACCATCGATCTTCAACCGATACTACAATACTGGGGGGGACATGTTGGTGTATGTGTCCGGACGTCATACTTCGTCCGGACCATACTCCACGGTGTCCGGACGTCCCATCTCGTTCGGACTGTCTCACCTCCGGATACACATACGAAGCGGACCGCCGCCATCTACAGTGACAAGTCCCATCAACCGCTGACATCCCAGATATTACGGGATTATGTCTACCACGTGACCTGACATCTACCTGCCAAGTCAGATGTAGGTCAACGCACAAGTTCCAAGGTAAACAGGTATAGTAGATGTGGGTAGTATAAATACCCACATCTCATTTGCAATAGAGTTTAATTTACACCTACTACTGTTACTCTCATATCACTATTCATATTACCCGATACTCATTCTCACGCCGGAGGTTGGTCCTGGGATAAAACCCGGGGCGAGCCTAACGCGTGTTCTTCTTGTGTAGGAGTGAACAAGGTCCGAAGGAGCCCATCCGAAGGACGAAGCATAGAAGTAGGACCTACCTGCAAGGTTTTACTTCAACACTCATTAAAAACTACACATTCTCTAGCAATTGTAGATAAATCAATAGTTAACTGAGTAGTATTTTTTAAGACCCGTGAAATTCATGGGTTTTCAAAACGATGGGTAAAATTAAACGCGATATCATGGATTGCACAGATAGCTAGCTGTTGCCGAAAACAGGACCAAGAAAGCTATAAGCTAAGTCACCTACTATACTGCCCACAACAACACAAACAGGCCATAAAGCCAATGGTTATTTTTGAAATTGTGACTAAAGTTCTTGAATACTGAAATATAAACACAAAATGTTGATTATGTTAAGTCACATGCCACTTATATTGATGTTAGATAAGGGGGTAAAAGCACATGAAGAGGGGAAACACCATATACATACCAAGAAAACACATGGGTTAAATGATGATATCGATGCAAATACCCCAATCGGTGACTTTGTATTCCTAGTCAAAACCTACTTGTCCCAGAAAATAATACGCCAGGAGTGAGTGTTCCTTAGAGAGGTACAAACTTATTACAGAATAGCAACATGATAAGAACATTTGGAACATAAATGGTAAATTGAAGACATAATAAAATTAGTAACATGATGACGTATAGTCCATACCCGGGTCACGAACCCGATTAGTAAACAATACTAACAATTAAGCCCACCACGTATGGGCCGCAACTGGACTACCAGTTATGCGACTTGGGTCGACAAGACCCAAGCCCAAAGTTATTTCTGGATAATATATGGAGTATCTTCTAAATAAAGAGGATATATACCAAATATCCGATGTCGGCTAACACGCCGAGGAGTAGGGAACACGAAACCTACTAGGGTTTCGTGCATATATAAAGGGCATTCCAGCCCTCGGTAAAGGTACGATCTTCAATAAACCCTAACCCTTTACTAAACCCTACATTCGATTACTTACTCTCACGCCGGAGGATAATCGGGGGAGACAATCCCTCGATAAGCCTAACGGTGTTTGTTCTCTTTTCTTAGTGCGCAGGTTCCATCGAGCATTAAGATTCAATTGGTACGAGAATAGAAGTCCTATCAAGGAACGCCCAACTTTTGTATCAACAAGTGGCGCCATCCGTGGGACCCTACACTAAGGATTTTACCAAAAACTAGAATGACGAAACACGGAAGTCATAAGAGTCCGCATGGGAAGAAAACGCAGGACAATCCACTAGGGAAGAAGCATCAAATTGATACGGCTTCTAAGCAGGCCTCTGGGACAACCAGTACGCCTCAAAGCTTAGGAGCGCACCCAAATCTGGTCTTTCCTGCAGTGGAATCGCTTACCAGGATTACCCCCGCTATTACGACAAGTACTAGCGAGATAGAACTGGAGCGCACACCTCTTGCCATGCCAGAAGTGAACTTCACTGAGCCTCCCAACGCGCCTGTACGAAACAAGGATCCAGTTTTGGAAACTGACTCTATCGCGCTAGAAGGAGTTACCTCCGAATTAGCCCCAAGTGACTTCGTATCTCAAAACTACGAAGCCTTGACTGCGCTCATGCGAGAGGAGGCAAAGAAGAGGTCAAGCCAAAGTCTGCACGCCAGACTCAACTTTGACCCTAATCCTGACGCATCCCCACCGCGCTACCAAAAGGAAAGACGCGAGAGGGATAGCCGTAAACAACCAGTGTTCGCCAGGATTGGAAGGAAGGTTGTGGGTGATGAAGCGAAAAGTGTACCGCTTTTAGGGGGTCATTTAAGCCTTAAATCGTATTTATTTGATCAAATATTGCCCTAAATCGTTCCTTTTGTCATTTTAGGTACTTTTGAGGAGAAATCTGGAAAAGGAGGCATTTTGGACGTTTTTGGAGCATTAAAGTGAAGAAAACGGCAAAGTCTCAAAAATCGGCTAAAAGTTACTCTTGACGGCGTCAAGATTTACTCTAGACGGCGTCATGGCTTGGCAAAAGTGGTGGATGTGAAAATTACTCATGATAAGCCAGAGAGATTTGCATTGGAATTCTGACGGCGTCACCCTTTGGAGTGATCAAGGTCGTCACGGCTTAAATCATAAGGGGACGGCGTCACGTTCACGAGCTGACGGCGTCAAGCCTTGATAAGCCAGAATGGATTTTGGAAGAGCTAAAGAGGGACGGCGTCAAGAAGGTCATCCGGGAACCCTAGAAGCGGCGAGGTGACGGCGTCACACTCCATAAGGTGACGCCGTCAGATCCAAAAATCTATATATAGTTTTCTAATCTTTTGTCATTAGAGAGAGCTTAGTGTGTGGAATTTTGGGATAAAACCCTAAGACGATTTTAGCTACTTTTTCAGGGCTTTTTGCCTTGAGATCTTCCATGTTTCATTGAAAGATAAGTTATCAATTAATCATTCAATATGTCTATGTGTTGTTTGATTCTATCTTATTCTTGTCTTTTGTTTAACATGTTAGGCTAAATTTATCTTGTGTTTGCTTAGATCTAATGAAACTTAGCTATTGATTATTGGTTGTTAGTGTGTTGTTAGTTGTATTGGATGATTGTTTATCTATGTTAGGCTTAAGAAAACTGGCTAACTTCCTATTCGGTAACTTGCTTGAACGTCTTAAGAAACATGAACCAAACGCGTACTAAAGGTTTTTATGGTTGTATTTAATGCACAAGCGAATTCTAGTGATCCCATGTTAGGAGCTTCCTAGCCGGCTCGACATAGGAGTGAAGTAGGAGCTTGTAGAGTTGGGGAAGTAAGTACGCCACCCCACGAATGGTATTAAGGAATACACCCGTCATCCACGCAACTAATACACACTAATTAACCGGTAAAAGGTAGTTAGGGAGTAAGGAAATCTAAGTAAACACATTTCTCCACACATAAGTTTCTCACCACATTTCATTTTTGTTATTTTATTTTATTTGCATCCGTAGTAATTTTGGGTTAGTTGACTAGCAACTAATTCCGCCCACTCCTTCAAACCCGAGATTTTACTTGCTTTCATAAAATTATAAAAAATAAAAAAGAATCTTCCTCAACCCTTAGACCTAATTAGAGTAGCCTTTCATACCTAACGAACACTATTCCCTGTGGAGAACGATCAATCCCCCGTACTTACCACTACACTATACTACATCGGTCAGGTACACTGCCTGGTGGGGTTGTAAGCCTCTTGAGATCCCTCGAGAGGTAAAACCTGTTGTAAGGTTACAAAACCACGCAATCAAGTTTTTGGCGCCGCTGCCGGGGAATAGTTATTGTTTAGGTTGAATTTTTATTTCTATTAGGTCTACTCACTAGATTCCTTTCTAGTGAGATTTTTATTTTATTTTTCTAGATTTTCTTTAGTCTATCTATTTTCTTCGTGTCTTTGTTCGTAACCATACCATCCGACATCATGGAAGATGGTAATATCCTTAACCCACACAACCCACCACCACAACAACCACAACCACCTCCTAGAGCCCGTACTTTAGGAGAGTATTCCCGTCCTAGCCACCATGGCTATCGAAACACCATTGAGCTCACTCAAGGAGCCAATATCACACCCTTGCGATCCGACACCATCCGGTTGGTGCAAAGCGGATGCGCATTCCATGGACTTCGTTCTGAAGATCCTAATCAACATCTCAAGGACTTTCTTAAAATCGTTGATTCTATAGACCTTGATGTTGCCACTCGAGAGACGACCCGATTGCGTCTCTTCCAATTCTCTTTGCGGGACCAAGCTAGTCAGTGGCTAGAACGTCAACCCGCAGGATCCATTACCTCTTGGGATGATCTCACCACTCGTTTCCTTGCTCAGTTTTTTTCCACCGGGAAGAACTACCAAGCTAAGGAATGATATCTTGATGTTCCAACAACGTCAAGGCGAAACTCTCTACGAGGCATGGACTCGATTCAAGGACTTACTCCAAAAAGTCCCTCACCATGGCATAGAACTTTGGCTCCAAGTCCAAATCTTCTATGACCATATCAATCTCTCCACGAGGCAAACCATTGACCAATCGGCCGGTGGCAAGCTACGTGATCTAAGTGCGGAACAATCATGGGCTCTCCTAGAGGATCTTGCTCTTTATGACAACGAAAGTTGGAGTGATCCCCGTGATTTGAATAAAACGGTCAAGGCAATATCTTTGCCTTCGAACAATTCAAGCACTTCTGACCGTAGGATCATAGAACTTGAAGACCAAGTCAAGTTTCTCATGAAATCCTACGAGGCTCCTAAACCTTCAAGCCAAGTGAACAAAATCACTTCTTCATGTGAATTATGTAGTGGTCCCCACGACACTCGTGATTGCATGGAACTCCCCGAACAAGCTTTTGTGGACTACGCATCCTCGCGTACCGACGGAGCGGGAGACAAGTGGTACACTTTCAAACCCGAGCCAAACCATTATGGTGATACATACAACCCCTCATGGAAAAATCACCCGAACCTTAGGTGGAAACAAAACCAAAACTCGCAACAAACCAATTCTTCCAACCCACCTAATCGTTTCCAATCAAGCGGTTCCTACTCGAACCGTACTTTCAACAACAATCCTTCCGGCAATGGTAGTACCGATAACTTTGAAGGATTGATGTCTCAATTTATGGCATCTCAAGAAGCTCGTTTAGCCAAGTTTGAAGCCGATTTCAAACAAAAACAAAGCGAGATGACCGATAAGATTGACACCTTGTTGAAAGCCCTCAATGACCGAGAAATGGGAGCACTCCCTAGCAACACGGTCAAGAACCCGAAACTGAACGTCAACGCTATTTCATCGGTTTCGTCCCCTAGTTCTTGTCCACAATATTATTCGGTCAATTCCATGAGCACGTGTTTCAAACAAACCCAAGTCGTTCCAAATGACCAAGAAGTTATGACATCCAAATTGGTCAACAACATAGTTGAAACACCTCCCACTCAAAACCTTGACGAAGAATTCAAGGAGCTCCACCTTGAAAGTCCGGTTGTTGATGTGTTGGATGAGAAGAAGCTCAAATTAGGCGAAAAAGGGACCGCCTTCGTTCAAAACAAACTACCTAAGAAGTTAGATGATCCGGGCTTATTTGTTCTACCTTGCAAGGTCGGTAATTCGGAGGCTTATGACACATTAGCCGATCTTGGATCAAGCCTTAACCTACTTCCGTTACCTCTCTACACCTCTCTAAAACTTGGAAAACTTGAAGAAACCGAGGTGATAATAGGCTTAGCGGATGGAAGTGTTGCTTACCCGGTTGGAGTAGTTAAGGACGTGTTAGTGCACATTGGAAAACTAACCATTTTAGCCGATTTCCACGTCCTTGATATGGTTAGCGACCCTACATGCCCCTTGTTGATAGGTAGAGGATTTTTGGCGACCGCTAGTGCTATGATTGATTGTAAGGAATCCAAGATAGCGGTAGGAGAAGGAGATACTTGGTCAGTCTATGATGTTAAGAAACATGCCTATGATACTAGTGAGGAACCAACACCACATTGGCTAGAATCAAATAGGAGACCATCTAGATATGGACCTTGGATTGATAGAGACTTCATAGGACCCCAACGCCCATTTTACCTAGAAGAGGACTTTGTTAACCGAACGCATTCGGTGGAGCAACTCTTGGCTAGGGACACCGAATTGGATCCATTTGAAGACCCTCTAGTTTTTAGAAAGATGATTGATTTCCTAGGAGTTCTGCCAATTAACCTAGGAATGAATAAGTGGATTTGTGAGGAAGATGATCATAAGTGGAATTGGGATAAACCACCCAAAGATGGAGATGGGTCATGGCATATTAAGATGACGTTGTATGACCCGGATGGAGAGAAGTTTGAAAAGATATATCGTACTAAGCGAACCAATAGGAAACTTCAATCCAAGCTTAACCCTAAAGACGTCCTTGATGACGAGCTTACTTACATAGGGTAGCTTGACTTTGAGTCTAGCTACAAGACTCGTTAATAAAGAAAAGCGCTTCTTGGGAGGCAACCCAAGCTTTATTTGTTTTATTTGCTTTGTGTGTTTATTTGTTTGTTTGTTTGTTTTTATTTGTTTCCGTATGTGTGTTTAATTTTTATTAGTATTGATTCATGTTCAAAACTAAAATTGTGAAAATGCTTTATTTTGTTTTTAACTTCGTCTTAACTACATATAAAGGTATTTTGCAAAAGTTAAGTGTAAGGGAAATCTAAATCGGTTTATTAGAACACAAATTAACATGAATCATAGTAATAATAAATTAACATACATATTAGTATTTGTTTGAGTCAAATGCTTGTATCGAGTCATAATGATGTTTTGCAGGATTTCCAGGAAGTAAGGTAAAGGTTTTTCCAGAAATTTTCCGGAAACTTAAAATGAAAATTTTTGTCAGGTCATTTCTGACGACGTCAGGGTTTATAACCTGACGGCGTCAGATTTAATTTTCAGAAATTTTTGAAAGTTTTGTTTTCATAAAAAGTTTTTATTAAAATCTCCAACTTATAATCTCCAGGAATCTGCAAAATTATCATTCCACAAGCATTATATCCTTATATATAGATTTTATCCCGCCGATGTTATGCAGGTTTTCGTGTTTGTTTTCTCAGGTTTAACAGGTTATTTTGGACAAGGAGATGTTTTTGGAATCAAGCTTATGGCGATGCATTAGTCATGGAGCTTCAACATTCTCTTTGGAGGAAGATCTAACCGTGTAATTTCATTATCCACCGAGCGAATCAGGGGAGTATTTGATTTCATTCTTTTACTTTTTGCTTTTACATCTTATTATTTGAACATTGGGGACAATGTTCATCTTAAGTGTAAGGGGGGGTAAAAGTACGATTTTAGAGAATACAATTGCGCTTGATTTTTGTTTGTTTGATGGTAGATGTGTAATAAAACTGAGAGAAATACTTGTTAAGGCAATTTTAGTGCCAAATTTAAAATTTTTTACAACATATAGGAGTGAAACTTTGATCTTAATGAGCGTCTCACGGATAGGAGTTATATGACTAGCACAAAAAACCGTACCACTAAAAAATTTTCCACCCCAAATATGTGAGGTTCGCCCCTAGAATTGGTAGGAAAAGCATTTATGCTATGATGTGTGTACCGGTAGCACTTAGATTCTAGAACTTGCGTTAGGACCATTCCAAGGCCACAAGTGAGACTACATTCGTGTAGTTAGATTTACTACATGATAAGAGGCATTAGGATTAACCCATTGTTTTACACCTGTGTTTTTGTTATAATTACGTTGGCTACATTGGTCAAGTAATTCTCCCACACCCTTTGCGTTGTACTCATTTTTAGTACACGATACCCCTAGTACACCCCTCAGAGCCTATCTTTTCGTTTCGACCTTTAAGCATTTTACTTAAAGGAAGAATTTGTTACACCCCACTAAAATGTACACCCAAATCGCCTTAGCCTACCTTGTATGCACTCATCTTTAGTGCATTATTGTTACAACATTTGTTTAAACCCAAGTTAATTATCTAATTGGTTACATGGTTACTAAGTCGAGTCATATCCTTGTACATATTGTTTTGGGACGATTGGGACTCATGGGTAAAGTACTAGTGTAATGGAGTAATGGGGAAGAACATCATTTATTACCCCCATATGTGCTAAATATTTTAAAAAGTACTCCAAGTTTTTCGATTATCTTAATTCGAGTCACTAGAATAGTTATTTGTAAAGTTATGTAAAAATTCAAGTGTAAGGGGGATGCAATGCCCCTATGATGTATTATTTTGGATGGTAGGGTAAAAGTGTGTGCAAAAAAAAAAAAAAAAAAAAAAAAAAAAAATCGAAAAAATCAAGAAAAATACAAAAAAAAATGAGAAAAAGAAAAGTAGAAAAAACATACGGACTACCATCCCGTTTTATTTTATGTTTATTTTATATTTTTGTTATTTTGTTATTTTGTTTCTAGCTTAAGATCGAGTCTAGTCTTGGCTTAGCAACATTGTATAGTACATGTAATTGATCAAGATTTTTAACTCGCCACCAGTAAAATATCCTTTATCCAACAAAACCGTGTTTTCCTTTTCCCTACACCTAAAGTTATAACCCATTTAAAAGCCCTCTTTGATAGTTTATCTTAGGTGCTTACGCCTAGTGGAGGAGGTTTTCGATCCTTTCCCAAGCCTATGGTAATCTATTTGCTATGACAGGTAGTGAGAGATATTATCCGTTTTCATTTATGAGATTTATTTTGATGACACTTGAGAGATGTGAGTATCTAAACACTACTTGTGAGGTGCTAGTTTATAATCTCCGTGCTTATTATGATTGAAGTGGAACGATTATTTGTTGTAATTACTTTTATGTTTGCATTAAATGACCCCTAACTTGTATTTTGATTAGAATAAAAGCGCATTTGCTTGAGGACAAGCAAATCTCAAGTGTAAGGGTATTTGATGAAGTGAAAAGTGTACCGCTTTTAGGGGGTCATTTAAGCCCTAAATCGTATTTATTTGATCAAATATTGCCCTAAATCGTTCCTTTTGTCATTTTAGGTACTTTTGAGGAGAAATCTGGAAAAGGAGGCATTTTGGACGTTTTTGGAGCATTAAAGTGAAGAAAACGGCAAAGTCTCAAAAATCGGCTAAAAGTTACTCTTGACGGCGTCAAGATTTACTCTAGACGGCGTCATGGCTTGGCAAAAGTGGTGGATGTGAAAATTACTCATGATAAGCCAGAGAGATTTGCATTGGAATTCTGACGGCGTCACCCTTTGGAGTGATCAAGGTCGTCACGGCTTAAATCATAAGGGGACGGCGTCACGTTCACGAGCTGACGGCGTCAAGCCTTGATAAGCCAGAATGGATTTTGGAAGAGCTAAAGAGGGACGGCGTCAAGAAGGTCATCCGGGAACCCTAGAAGCGGCGAGGTGACGGCGTCACACTCCATAAGGTGACGCCGTCAGATCCAAAAATCTATATATAGTTTTCTAATCTTTTGTCATTAGAGAGAGCTTAGTGTGTGGAATTTTGGGATAAAACCCTAAGACGATTTTAGCTACTTTTTCAGGGCTTTTTGCCTTGAGATCTTCCATGTTTCATTGAAAGATAAGTTATCAATTAATCATTCAATATGTCTATGTGTTGTTTGATTCTATCTTATTCTTGTCTTTTGTTTAACATGTTAGGCTAAATTTATCTTGTGTTTGCTTAGATCTAATGAAACTTAGCTATTGATTATTGGTTGTTAGTGTGTTGTTAGTTGTATTGGATGATTGTTTATCTATGTTAGGCTTAAGAAAACTGGCTAACTTCCTATTCGGTAACTTGCTTGAACGTCTTAAGAAACATGAACCAAACGCGTACTAAAGGTTTTTATGGTTGTATTTAATGCACAAGCGAATTCTAGTGATCCCATGTTAGGAGCTTCCTAGCCGGCTCGACATAGGAGTGAAGTAGGAGCTTGTAGAGTTGGGGAAGTAAGTACGCCACCCCACGAATGGTATTAAGGAATACACCCGTCATCCACGCAACTAATACACACTAATTAACCGGTAAAAGGTAGTTAGGGAGTAAGGAAATCTAAGTAAACACATTTCTCCACACATAAGTTTCTCACCACATTTCATTTTTGTTATTTTATTTTATTTGCATCCGTAGTAATTTTGGGTTAGTTGACTAGCAACTAATTCCGCCCACTCCTTCAAACCCGAGATTTTACTTGCTTTCATAAAATTATAAAAACATAAAAAAGAATCTTCCTCAACCCTTAGACCTAATTAGAGTAGCCTTTCATACCTAACGAACACTATTCCCTGTGGAGAACGATCAATCCCCCGTACTTACCACTACACTATACTACATCGGTCAGGTACACTGCCTGGTGGGGTTGTAAGCCTCTTGAGATCCCTCGAGAGGTAAAACCTGTTGTAAGGTTACAAAACCACGCAATCAGTGGGCCAGGAAACAGCCGACCTCCAGCATCTGGAGGAGCGTGAAGACGGGGAACGGCGCGCCAATGTCCACGCCAGACTTGGCAGTCGCAGGATCCAAGATAGGCTTGGGCGACGATGCTCCCCAAGCGAAAGCCCCTCAAGTTCTAATTCTGAGGATAGTCGGCGCAAGCGCCGCAGAGGAGCAAGCTCAGATTCTGACGATAGTCGACGCAAGCGTCACAAAAGAGTTCGCTCATCTTCGAGTGATTCCTCGGACAACGAGGACAAAGAAACCGGACACTGGAAATCAAGAGGGAAATACCGCGACCAGGATGATGAAGACATGTCTCTTCCCTGGCGTCGCCAAAAGGTTGATGTGTTTACTAGGCGCATCAGTGACTTTTCTGAGAATAAGAAAAGGCGCATGCCTGCTAATGTCAAAACATATGATGGGACAGGTGATCCTGATGATCACCTAAAAATTTTCGAATCAGCAGCTACTATCGAAAATTGGCCACAGCCTGTGTGGTGCCATATGTTCAACTCCACATTAGTAGGGAATGCGCGCAACTGGTTTAGTAAGCTTCCACGCAGAAGCATTGATGGGTTTGAAGAGTTGCGCAGAGCGTTTCGCTTAAACTTCACTCAAAGGAAGAAGTGCGCCAAAAACCCTGTCGAACTCGCTAGGGTTAAACAGCGACAAGGGGAATCCACAAGCGCTTTCATGGAACGCTTCAAGGACGAGTGCATGAAAGTCAAGGCGTGTCCAGAGATACTAAAAATATCGGGTTTTATGAATGCAATCAATAACCCAGATTTGATAAAAAAGCTAAACGATAAGGTTCCCCTAACCTTTGACGAACTCATGAAGCGCACGAGGTCTTTCGTCCAAGGAGAAGAAGCCGCTGCGGATAGCAAAAAAGGCTATTCGAACCATAGACCACAAGAAGAGTCAAGGAGACAATCCAATGACCAGGGTGGCAATCGTAACAGCCGCAGCAGAGGCTATCGCAACCAAGGGAGTGGAAGAGACAATGATAGATACACACCCCTCACAAAAACCCCAAGGGAGATATTTGTGACGGAGGGTGCGAACTTCCCGAAACCACCACCAATCCGCACCCCAGAGGATAAGCGCATAGGGAATGGTTATTGCGAATACCATGGACAGAAGGGCCACACAACTAACGATTGCGTCCAACTGCGCCAATTGATTGACAAATTGGTAAAGGAAGGAAAGATGGACCACCTCGTAAAAAACATCATAGAAGGGAAAGACAAACCAAAACCAGTGGCCAAGAAAGAGACGCCAAGAGAAAAGGCAGACATCATCTACATGATACAGCCATGGCCGCGCGCGACAAGACAGAAAGTTAGTCAGCGTTTTTCTAAGGGAAACGAAATTTCTTTCCCCTCCCTGACCGCGAACAACGCAGTAGTGGATCCACTCACCATTGAAATACATACGGGGGGTCACGACATCCGTCGCATGTATATAGATGGAGGTGCATCCGCCGATATTATATATGAACACTGTTTCAAGAAGCTGCGAACTGAGATACAGAGCCAGCTAATCCCAGCCACAACGCCGCTCACCGGCTTCACAGGGGAAAAAATATGGCCCATGGGGAAATTACGTCTATTCGTAGAAGTTGGTGACAAACCACACTCTACAGTCACCTGGATGAACTTCATGGTAATCAGATCCCCCTCTCCGTACAACGGTATCATTGGGAGACCTGGAATATCATCCATTCGCGCCGTACCATCCACAGCGCATGGGATGCTCAAGTTCCCAGTGGAAGGAGGTATTGTCACCCTTTACAATACCACCATACCACCCAAAGAATGCAACGCAGTGACAAGTGACGTAAGCGTTGTTCCAGAACAGCGCGCAATTAAAGTCCCAAACCTAACGGTCGCCATTCACCCTGAATACCCGGATCAACAGGTATCTATTGGCGGGTCTCTGTCTGACAAAGGCAGATCAGCTATATGCGCACTCTTGCAAAATAATTTGGATATTTTTGCATGGGAACCAAAGCATATGACAGGAGTGCCACGCTCCATCACGGAACATAAGCTGCAAATCCGACAAGGATATCCTCCAATACGACAAAAAAAGCGCGGACAAGCTCCAGACCGCGCAAAAGCCATCCTGGAAGAAGTACATAAACTAGTAGACGCAGGCATCATGCGTGAAGTCTACTACCATGACTGGCTCTCTAACCCAGTGATGGTAAAGAAGAGCGACGGCAGTTGGAGGATGTGCGTAGACTTCACAGATCTCAATAAAGCATGTCCACAGGACTGCTATCCTCTACCGGAGATAGACTGGAAGATCGAGTCTCTGTGTGGATATCCCTTCAAATGCTTCCTGGACGCATATAAGGGATACCACCAAATTCAAATGGCGGAGGAAGACGAAGAAAAGACGGCCTTCCACACAAGTCAAGGGGTCTACTGCTACACAAAGATGCCCTTCGGCCTAAAGAACGCAGGAGCAACATACCAAAGATTGGTGGACACTGCGTTCGAGAAGCAAGTGGGACGCAACTTGGAAGTCTACGTCGATGATCTCGTCATCAAAAGCCATACAGAGGAAGAGCTAGTGCGCGACATGGAGGAAACGTTCAAAACACTCAGGAGAATCAACATGAAATTGAACCCCAAGAAGTGTACGTTTGGCGCTACGGAAGGCATGTTTCTCGGGTATTTGATAGAACCCGATGGGATCAAGCCTTGCCCAGAGAAGACTCAAGTAGTCATTGACCTCCCCTCACCGCGCACACTGAAAGAAGTTCAGTCACTAAACGGCAAGCTAGCCGGACTGAACCAATTTTTATCCAAATCAGCAGACAAGTCACTTCCCCTATTCAAGACACTCAAGAAGTGCACCAAAAAGGGAGACTTCAGGTGGACTGCGGAAGCAGAAGAAGCCTTCCAACAGCTCAAACAACACATAGCAGCACTCCCAAAACTTGTCGCACCCAGACCAGGGGAAGAGCTGATCATGTATCTATCTGCGACCCAAGGAGCAGTCAGCGCAGTGCTATTGACAGACAGGAACTCCGTCCAAACACCCATCTATTTTGTTAGTAAGGCGCTGAAGAAAACGGAGATTAACTACACTGCAATGGAGAAATTGGTCCTAGCCTTAGTGTTTGCAGCGAAAAGACTGCGCAGGTACTTCCAGGCGCATCCAATCGCTGTTATCACAGACCAACCCATCAAACAGGTTATATCGAAACCCGACGCATCGGGACGCCTACAAAAATGGAGTGTGTTACTGGGTGAGCATAACATATCATACAGACCGCGCACTGCAATTAAAGGGCAGATATTGGCCGACTTCATCATTGAGAAGCCGGATACAGACACTCCACCTGCGACAAGCAAGGAGGAACTTCAAGAACCATGGATTCTATTTACTAATGGATCCTCATGCGTAGATGGATCAGGAGGTGGCCTTATTCTCACCAACCCAGAAGGAGTTGAATTCACCTACGCACTGCGTTTCGAATTCACAGCCACGAACAACGAGGCAGAATACGAAGCACTCCTAGCTGGGTTACGCATCGCAACTCAAATGGGTGCACGCAACCTAGAAGTAAACGTCGATTCGCGGCTAGTGGCTAACCACGTGTCAGGAGAATATATAGCAAAGGAGGAACACATGATCCAATACCTCGAAAAGACCAAATCTCTGATCCAAAACTTCGATAGATTTATCATCAAGCAGGTTCCCAGGAGTGAAAATAGGAAAGCAGATGCGCTGAGCAAGATTGCATCCACCAGTTTTGCGCATCTATCAAAACAAGTTTTGGTGGAAACCTTGAAAAACAAGTCAATCACAGAGATGGAAATATCCACGGTGATAGAAGAGGAAAATCCTACGTGGATGACACCGATCATTGACTTCATCAGCAAGGGCATACTTCCCCAAGAGCAGAAGGAAGCTCGAAGAATCCGACGCACAGCGCAACGATTCGAGCTCAGAGACGACGTCTTATATAGACGCTCATTCCTACAACCATGGCTTAGGTGTGTTGGACCTCTCCAGGCAGACTATGTACTTCGAGAGATCCACGCAGGCTCATGCAGCATGCACTCAGGACCACGGTCCATTGTAGCGCGCGCCCTAAGGTCTGGATACTATTGGCCAACTATGCACCGTGACGCACGTGACTTGGTACGGAAGTGCAATGATTGCCAAGTTCACAGACCTATTCCGCGCCGACCACAACATGAACTAACACCTATTACATCGCCATGGCCCTTCTACAAATGGGGTATCGACATCGCTGGACCTTTCCCCATTGCCGCAGGAGGATTGAAATTCCTCATTGTGGCAATAGATTACTTTACCAAGTGGATCGAAGCAAAGGCAGTAGCGACTATAACAGGTAACCAGGTGAAACGATTCGTGTGGGACAACATAGTATGTCGCTTTGGATTACCTGGAGAAATTATCTCTGATAACGGAAAACAATTCCGTGATAACCCGTTCAAAGATTGGTGCGAACAGCTGAACATCACGCAACACTTTGCATCAGTAACTCATCCACAAACCAATGGTCTGGTTGAGCGCGCAAATAGAAGCCTAGGCGAAGGAATCAAAGCGCGCCTGGACAGACACAAAGGTAGATGGGTAGAAGAACTATCACATGTTCTCTGGGCGCACCGAACAACCATCAAGGTTAGCAACGGGGACACCCCCTTCTCTTTGGTCTATGGGACAGAAGCTGTTATACCAGCTGAAATTGGAATGCCAACCATCCGTACTGCGGAAGTTAACGTGGCAACCAATGACGATGAGCGGCGCATAGACTTAGATCTATTAGAAGAGCGACGTGAACGCGCAGCAATACGCGAAGAGAAAGCCAAGTCGAGAATGAAAAAATACTATGATACCAAAGTACGCAGCACTTCATTCAGACCAGGCGACTTCGTATACCGCGACAATGACTCAAGCCGCGCAGAAGACACTGGTAAGCTAGGACCAAAGTGGGAAGGACCTTACGAGGTCATAGAAGCACTTGGCAATGGAGCGTACAAGCTACGCGACAAGGACGGACGTGAGCTACAGCGAACATGGAACGTCCGCAACCTTAAACGGTGCTATCTTTGAAGAAGGCTACGGCCCAACATGGACACTCATGCGCTTTAGAAAGTGCCCCCAATAAAGATCCATGTAATTTTATTTTTTAAGTATTATCTAGATAAGTATTCTTTTTCAAAACTTGCAAGTATTAATAAAACGTTATGGTTTCTAGCTAACTCCATAACACATTTAACTTTATTGTTTGCATCTTTTATCATCGTGTTTCAATATTGTTATAATCTTGCCTACATGGCGTGCATGCACACACTAAGACCCACGATGGCAGAAAGGATGAGTTAACCTAATAAACAACTCGTTGAGTAAGAGGGTTGCAAACCCATCAACATTGGATCACGAATCCTTGTTAAACACCTTGCGCTCAAAACGTTGGCGCAAGTTCCTTACGCACCCCACGACGGATGCGCAAAAGGGCACACTGTGCGCGTTTAACAACTCAGGAAGTCAAGACTCTTGACTCCTTAAAGTAAAATACGACAAGTAAAATTACAAAAATACATAGACGACTATGATTTCTTTCTTTACAATAAGTTAGACAAATTCAATACACGACTACGGTCATTATTTAAGGAAATTCATACACGATTATGATTCTTCTCTTTCTAAATACGCTTAGACACTTAAAGATATCTTCACGCAAAGATACATAAGTCATACAAGATCTACGAGGTCAAAAGCATAAGTATTTAGAAGTTACAAAAACACTAAGTACAAAAAGCAACCTTTTATTTATAGAATACGTTTCTACAAAAAGACTTGTACAAAAAAGTTAAATACTATATGTACGCCTTAACTGGCTGGAGCCCCCACTCAAAGCCGCTTCCTTTGCATCCGCGAGCCTCTTCAACAACTCTGCATCATCAAGGGAAACAGTGGCCACGCAGACAGGCACACCATCGGATCTAGGCTGATGCGCAGCGCCTATGCCGCACAGAATGGCCTTTCCTTTCTCGCCTTTCTTTCGTGCGACCTTGGAAACATGCGCATTTAGCGATCTTTGCAAAGAAATCTCTTTCTCAATACGGAAAGGATTCAGAATGTCACGAGGCTGAGCAAAAATGGGTACCTTCAACTGCGCTACATCAGGCTTCAAGTAGAAGTCCACCTGCTGATCTGCATCATCCTGCAGATGCCTAGGAAGAGTGAGCCCCGCCATGATCACGCTAATAGGCTGATCCTGATCACGCTCCAAGAGAGCGATATGCGGAAGCTCAAGCTTTTTTAAATCTTCCATAGCAGCAACAAGCTCAGCTCGGGCATCCGCCTTGTACCCAGGGACCTCCGCAAGCGGCACGGTCAACAACTTGTCCTCAGCAAGTTTGTCCGCGGCCAAGGTCTTACCATGTGCAATAGCGCACTCCACAACCTTGCCAAAGGAGGTGGTGACCTCGGGATGCTCCAGCGTGCACATGGCGGCCAGGCGAAGACCATGACTGATCAGCCACCTACGAAAAAAAAAAAAAAAAAACACAAGTGTTATTAAGAAAAAGGATCTCAAATATACACAAGCTATAAAGAGATAAAATCAGCATATACCTGCGCTCAGCTACGGACTGAACCATGTGAGGGTATAGCTCCTCATCATACTCAATGCTGAGCTTGCGGAGCTTCTCTTCTTGCGTCTTCAGCGCAAGCTCCACTTTGCTACGGAACTCTTCAATATTGGCAAAGTGCTTGCTCCTATTCTGTTGCAAGTACTTCAGCGCCCATAAAGAATTTCGCCTCTGAAGATCCGCTGCAGCACGCTCCTTCTCCAGCTCAGCCATCACAAACATCTTCCCCTCCCCCAACCTTTGCGCAGACGCCTCTGCGCGCTCCAGTTTAGCCTTGGAGCTCAGCTGCTCAGCTTTAGAGCTTGCTAATTCAGCCTGCACAGACGCTAATTGCGCCTGCAGTCTGGAAATTTCCTCAGACTTGTGCACCCTTGCCTGCGCCACCAGCTCAGACTGGCGCACAGCGATGGAGGCCAGCTCCTCCATCGTAGAGTCAAATGGACTTGACTCCACTTCAACATCCTTCGGTGAACGCGCCCCGTCCAGAGCATGACTCACCTCGGGTGGCGCACTCCCATCTAGGATGCCAGCATTCTCTACATGCTGTTCACTGCACGAAAGATCAAGAAGCAAGGTTAGCACACAAATAAAAGTCAAGCACACGCAAAATCCTAAGGGATTGTTTAAAAATACTTACATGGGGGGAGGAGTTGAGAACACGTCCCTCTCGGTCTCAGTCTCAGCCATGGACGCACCTCCACCAGACTTCTCAGCATCCACACTGAGGACACGCAGAAACAAACTTAGAATAAAGTATAACTTGACAAAAGTTCATTACTAAAATACTTACTTCATCTGCACCCCAGTAAAAGACGGGCTTTCCCCAACATCAGTTCGCGGCCTCTTGGAAGGCCCTTCACCATCACTACCAAGCGCTCTCTTGCGCGTCAGTGGGGAGCTCTCCTCCATCTCACTGTCAGTCTCCTCTAAATGGATCACCGTTTCAGGAAGAGGAGGCTGCGCAGCGTCAGGACCTGGCTGCACAGGAGGAGCCACCTCCTGTATTGGCTCAGCTACTATCACATCAGGGGAGCCTTCGGGATCTGGGATAACCAAATCCACGACGCGCCCTGCCGTCGCCTGCAGAATAGTCTGCTCACCATCCCCCAAAGGACGCACTCCCACTGCCACGGAACGCGGATTCTCCAGACGTACAACCGAAAAAAGATCCATCTCTGCGCATAAAATAGACAAAAAGAAGCAAGTTACATAAAGTATGAAAGACGAAGAAACGCTTACACTAATAACGACAGTAAGGCGATAGAAGGAGCACCCACCCGTGCCATCCGCATTCAAGAATGTGGGAACTTCTGTCTCATGCTCAAAATAGTTGCGACTGATGCCCATGTGCACCAGGAACGCTTCCGGATACGGTTTGATCGGAAGGCGATTCTCATCTATTATCGCCGCATGATCCACGTTATACCACGTCTCAGGGGGGCGCTCATCCTTGGGCAGATTGGCACGGGTGTAGAATTGAAAATTGGAGGGGAAGACAGCATCATCAACCCAAAAGAACTTCTCCCTCCAATCCTTGAGCTTATCTACCTTCTGCACATAGCACTGTAACTTTCCTACGCGCTTCGAGAAAGTAACCCACCCATTTGACCACGTTGCGTGATAAAACGC
The DNA here is from genome assembly GCA_021014915.2 of Artemisia tridentata subsp. tridentata. NCBI lineage: Eukaryota > Viridiplantae > Streptophyta > Magnoliopsida > Asterales > Asteraceae > Artemisia > Artemisia tridentata. Next base: position 8,889,725 of record CP139501.1, on the reverse strand, counting down.
GCGAAATAAGTGGAGGGACGGGTGAACCGCTAACAAGCGACAGTTCACCTCAAAATTAGCAATCTTCCCAGCACCAATACAATGCAACTGGGAGATGTGGAGGTCGTAATAATGGAGTATGTCACTCAATAACACGGAGATGGGGACGCGCTGATTCACCCACTCGAAAAAGCGCGTATATAACCCCACCTTCCCGGCAGGGAAATCCGCGATGGTGTCATTCGGACCTGGTACCTCGGGGCGCAGGCCCATAGGGATGAAGTAATCCGAGGTGAACTGAATCAGTTCATCCTCGGTTATGTTAGAATGGAAATCATGAAGTTGCGCTACCATTTTGTGACTCAGATTATGTGCAATTACCTTTGAATTATCTTTTTTGGAAGAAGATTTGAAGATGTAAAAATGGTGGAATTGCGATTTTTTTTAACTGTGGACGTCACAGTGAATGAGAGGCGGTAGTTTATATACTTTTCCTATCCACCACAGATGAGTGACACGTGTATCCTACTAACTCAAATCGTGTGGCTAGGATAAAGGACGGTACAAGACAAGTGGGCAACCTCTCCATTTCCCAAGGTACCCAAATTGCACTTTTTTGGACTAGATACATGATACGTGTATTTTAGGCGGTATATTTTTGAAAGCTTCCCGCGTACGCGTGAGGAATTAATTCGACACGACTTTAGTCTAGCATCCGCAGGTTTTACCCTGCGCATACTAGACTGGGGGGACATGATGACGTATAGTCCATACCCGGGTCACGAACCCGATTAGTAAACAATACTAACAATTAAGCCCACCACGTATGGGCCGCAACTGGACTACCAGTTATGCGACTTGGGTCGACAAGGCCCAAGCCCAAAGTTATTTCCGGATAATATATGGAGTATCTTCTAAATAAAGAGGATATATACCAAATATCCGATGTCGGCTAACACGCCGAGGAGTAGGGAACACGAAACCTACTAGGGTTTCGTGCATATATAAAGGGCATTCCAGCCCTCGGTAAAGGTACGATCTTCAATAAACCCTAACCCTTTACTAAACCCTACATTCGATTACTTACTCTCACGCCGGAGGATAATCGGGGGAGACAATCCCTCGATAAGCCTAACGGTGTTTGTTCTCTTTTCTTAGTGCGCAGGTTCCATCGAGCATTAAGATTCAATTGGTACGAGAATAGAAGTCCTATCAAGGAACGCCCAACTTTTGTATCAACATAACATGACAAGAACATTCATACTACTGGAGTCCCTCTTGCTGATTATATTAACTATAAACGTTTTTAAGTGTCTTCATAAGACAGGTGATTGATTGGTTTCATATAGAAGATAAAAGTCGCGGTAAAGATAACTATTGGTTATGCGTTCGTAAATCAATAGGTTATATGGCTAGAAATTACGTGAGCCTATCGGGGCACACACGTATACATTTAGAGAGCGTTTATTAAATATAATTAATATGTGTAATGTATACTATTAATTATAATTAATATAATCCACAAAATATACATAACGGTCGTTAGACCGTTAGTGTAACGTTTAACGGTCGTTAAGTCCGAAATTGGCTTGTATTGTACATGTTTATTTCACAAGGACTTAAAAGCAATATGGAGGCCCATGTACCCCTAGGGGTTGGCCGGCCATATTGGGCTAGGGCAAGAGGAGGTAGCTTTTTTCCTAAGCTACCCTATTAGTATAAAAGGAGGCCTCTAGGTCTTCATTTACACACCTAAAATCAAAGCTTTCTTTGATCTTCTCTTCTTGTCTCCCAAAATCGTCCAGCACCCCATTGTAAGGGAGTTGGCTTTGTTTCTTCTCTACGACTAGCATTCGTGTTTAGTTTGTAAGCTCGTGGGTTAAGCACTAGCATCCTAACGCTCTTGTTAGACGTGTAGTGTGAGTTTTCGATAGAGATCAACTCACTATAGTTGATTAGGGTTTCGTGGTGATACGAGATCCGTTGGAGTGTTCGTGATCAAGGTCAAGACTTGGTGGTTATCTATTTTTCAATAGATTCGAGGTTAGTATTTATTATATGTTTTAATTATGTGTTTTAATTTATAACATTAAATATAGATCCATCCGCTGCGTACTCGTGGTATTGATGGTTTAATCAATATGAAATCCCTACAATAACAAAGGGCAAGCTCATAGTACAGTGAAACTCAATGGAAATTGGGAAAGCATAAGATGGTTTCTCTAGTACTTCAGATTGCACTTATTCTATGGACAATCATTACTTTTCAGCCGCTAAAACCTAAACACTTCTATTAATAATTATACTTAAATTCAAGTAGTTATCGCAGACATAAAAGAATCCTATTTAATTCAAGCTTGCACCATTATGCACCTTTACAGAAAACAGCTAGATAAGCGTTAATCTTATGTTCAAAATGATCTACGTGCCTGCTTTCTATAGTAGTTAAAGTTCCTAGTGCTGTAATAAGCAATCCCGAATACCCATAGCAATTTCACTACATGCCTAAAAACTACAACTTAAAGAACGCAATAATGGTTATTCACTATCTAACTTGGTGGGGCATCAGGATCATATGGTAATGGTTATTCAATATCTAAGTAACTAAAACATAAGTCTGAAATTAGTGGGTATGGTTGTTAGATGCATACTGATAAATCACTAATGCTATAGGGTGATGTCTATAAGATCAAAGTTGATGGTGTTGAGGGGTTTACTGTTTTGTTTCTGTTTATGGGTTCCCTAAGTCTCTTTCCAACCCCACTAATGCTAAATCTGATATAATTAATCCATGTATGGTCTCTTAATCCATATATTTCATGAAACCATAATTAGAAAGGAATATTCTATCTATAATTATGTCTCAAATGGACCATATATTTTAGTTACCTTTTAGAGACACCAGATGAGCCCAAAGATACCAAATCCAGAACCAATATCAAGTACTCTCCGGACCTGCTGATAAGATTACAAAATCGATCATAATAAACTTGTTATTCAGCCAAAATTAAGACAATAAATGCCGATTATACTTACACCAGTCTGCAAAAAATCTGCATCGCTCCCTAATCCTCTCTCTGTGCGAATGATCCTTGACACTCATATCGTCTGGCAACGATGTCCATATTAGACCAGATTAGTAATGTGGCTTTCCAATGTAGAGTTACGGAGACAGGCCTCTGTCCCAAATAACCCGAGAAGACTCGTCCTCTAATGTTAATCCCATACTCGTTCTTGTTCAAAAACGACATTAAATCCAAAGCCTTAGAGCCCCCGACCCCGGATAATGAGTACTAACGGCTCCTAAGGCCTTGTTGTTAATCAATAAATAAAATTGGTTTCAGGCTCAAAGATTGTTACTTATTGCTCGTTTCCATTTTTAGTCAAGAAAAAAGTTTAGTGATTTTATTGAAAAGGATAAAAACTACATAAGTTGCTGATTTACTTGCTTTGTTAAGTTGGTGAATTTATCTTGTTTCATTGAAACAGTATTCATAAGGTACAGCCAAGCATATTTACAAAAGACAAATCAGATACACTAACAAAGTAGCAACTATATTTCATAGATAATATCTTCGCTAATATATGAGGAAAGTTCTCATTCCATTGACCTCTTTACAAAAAACCAAACACAAACACCGGATTACGAAAGTTTACATTGATTGAAGCCATATCGGTGGGGTGAGATGGCTATGTGATTCTCCCGTGAAGTGACATGCAATGAATTCGTCAGATAAATCATATATCCCCATGTCTTCCCCTCCTCCATATTGACTTTCACGGTATGCCTCAACAACGTCATCCGTGAAGTATATGCAATTGCCCTTTATCACCCCTGTGGTGTCCTCGATCCAAAACGACGAACTATGTCCCACAAACGAAGTTTTGTTACCCAAATCACTCACTTTTGACCATTCTCTATCTTCCAAATCAAAGTCCCAAACTTGAAGAAGCGTTGTCTCATAATCATCCTCATCCTGCTCGATCACCCCTTTTCTGCTAACCACCAACAACCTCTTCCTCTCGCCATCATGCAATCCCAGAATATATGATATGCCTAGGTCTTCCGCACATAAAAATCTGCAGGAACGTGTGAATGAAGGACGACTATTTTTGTAGAATCTTCCCCATGAACATCCCATACTTTGATTACGAAATGAAAATCAAAAATATAAACTTCTCTGTTATAGTAAGTGATATCCAACAGGGGTCCACTTGTTATCGTACTCCCAGCGTTATCAACAGGGGTCCACTTGTTATCTCCAATACGTACGACAATACCCTAGCTTCTCTTGATATCCCCACATTACTACAACCAATGACAACTCAGCTATGAAAAGTAGCTTCTTGATGCTGTCATACCATTTTTTAATATCTGATCTAGGAAAGGTGTCAACCTTTGGAAGCTCGTAGATTTCACAAGATAATGGATTGATGAGTTGTGATGAATGATCATCTGCCACGGTTAACAACCAGCCACATGAAGACATACATAACTTACCGTATACTTCTGGGAGCCGTATCTCACGGATTGTCTTGTTTGAGAGGAGGTATATCTCACGACACTTTTTATCTTCTACTTCCTCTGAGAGCATTAGAGATGGCAACCGGGAAGGGGGTCCATTGCCTTTGGCAGCTTTTAAAGCCACTGTATGCCAAGACTTAGTAGTGTTTTTTTTTTTTCTTTCAGATCTGAATGGCGTCTGAAGTCTAATTCGGTCAGACGTAATCAGATTCAGACTGTTTGTTTTTTTTCAGGTCTGAAGTCTGAATATATCTGAATAGGGTCTGATTCATTCAGACATTGAATAACGTCTAATTACATCTGAAAAACCTAAACTTTAGTGATACTTCTTTTCAATCCTTATCTCCTCATCTTGGTCTTGATTTTTTATTAATAATCACGAATGCATGGTCGTTTGGTTTGTTTTATAGCGAAACGATTGTTTTTTGTTTATTTAGATTCAGACATAAAAACAGACCGTCTAAAATAATTCAGATTCAGACTTTTGGACCACACATTCAGATTCAGAAGTGGTATTCAGATTCAGACATAAAACCTCTTAAAAAAACAAACAGCACCTTACATACCCCGGCGAAAGAGTGATAATCTTCATAGAAAACAATATGTTTGCGTGCTATCACATCAAGTACCTCAGGTAACATATTCGACCATCCCATTGTAGAACTCAACACCTATGAAAAAACAAATATTAGAAACTAATGAAATAGATAGTTAAATAGTAAAAAGAAAAACAACAATAGCCGGATTAAGTGATTATAACTTTACAAGTCAGAACTCTGAATGTATAACTGGAACTTTCAAGGATTTTCTAATTCAAATTATGTGCGTGTGGAGTACCCCATTCACAACTAGTTTGGTATCAATTTTATCATAGCTGAAAAGAATAAAACAATGAGTAAAAGGAAGTTATATGGAGTAATTTTTTCAGGGATACTTTTATGATATCTTGTTTTAAGCTTTTCAATCCCACATGGACCAAAGAGAGTATATATTGCTTCTTTATATACTCCAGTGTGTACTATTAATAGTAGGGATAGACTTACATGTATGTTGGGTGTGTTACTTGTCACACCTGATTTTGAGTTGCGAAGTATAATATTTTTCAATAATTGTTGTTTTTTTGTATGTGCAACACCTGATATTCTTGCTATTTTCTTTATAGTGCAACTTTACCTTAGCTTAAGAATATTTTATGGTGTGAATTTTAACAGCTATTAAAGAAAATAGTTTGTGCAACACCTTCCCGAAAATCATAAGTCCGTCCCTGATTAGTACATGTTCAAATTAGTATTATGTTGATGGAATACCAAATTGGTCTCGTAGAAAATGCAAAGAATCTGGCAATCTGCTGCTTAGATTTGTATCCACCAACTCACACAATATCTCAAATTTTTTTTATCATTTTGAATACTTCTTTTGGTGTAAGTGTATGATTTGTTATTTATACTACTCCTTTCGTTTCAAAATAACTGTCGTGTTTTGATTTTAATTTTTTTCTCAACTTTGATAACTATTTTTTTTTGTGTTATATATTACTTAACGCAAAATATATGAATGGATTTAGTTTTAAACGTATTTACATTGGTATAATTTTTATCAAATAATATATAACATAAACAAAAATATTTATGGTTAAAGTTGAAGAAAATATACATTTCAAAAAGTCAAAACTTTATGCATTTAAAAAGTAAAAATTAATTTTGAAAAGTAAGCATTAATTTTGAGACGAATTAGATACGGAGTATTAATTTTGTCTTTTAAATCCTAAGTTGAATTCTTTTTATTTCCTCCCACTTTCCACGTCGCTTGGGGTAAAATTGAAAAAAAAAAATGGATGTCTAACAAAAAGGGGGGCCAACTGTATAAAATGGTCCGGTTCATACCGGGTTGGTCAAACATGCTGAGTTTTGACCGGTTCATCTGTAAGCGATGTAAGCGATGTAAGCAATACTTAGAGCGCGTTTTTTTTTTTTTTTTTTTTTTTTTTTTTTTTTTTTTTTCCTCTTAACGCCTCTGAACGGGCAAAATGTCTGAATCAGTCAGACCGTTTGTTTTTTTTTTTTTTCGTTCAGACGCGTTCAGATGCAGTTAGATCTTAATGGTCAAGACTTGAGAGGGGTGACTTAACGCGTCTGAATGCCTCTTGTTGACACAAAATAACAAAAATTTTTTTTCCCGTTCAAACACGAGTTTTTTTTTCCCGTTCAGATGCGTTCAGATTCAGACATTTACGTCTCAGATTCAGATTCAGATGTGCGGTTCAGATTCATATTCAGACCCTCTGAAAAAACAAACACCACCTTAGAGTGTGTTTGTTTTTCTAAAAAAGGTTCTTATGTAAGCGATGTAAGCAATACTTAGAGTGTGTTTGTTTTTCTAAAAAAGGTTCTTACCGCCTCTTATCACTTACCAGTCAGACAATGTAAGAGGCAAAGGTTGTTTGTTTTTTTCCTTCCAGTCAGACGCGGTAAGAGGTTATCCCTCTTACCCAATAAGATGTGGTGGTAAACTCTTATTGCTTCTTAACACTCTTATTTAATGATTTATTATTGTATTAAATTTATAAAAATGTTTTGTTTCATGTTTATACAAGCTATTTATTCATTGTATTGACATGATTTAATATATTCTTTAAAAAAAACAATTAAAACTATTCAGATAATTATGAAAAAATAAACAACATTATTTCATTTAGATTCAGACTTTATAACCACCTCTTAATAGTAAGATTTGGTAGTCAGATTCAGACACAAAACATCTTAATGAAACAAACACACCCTTAGAAATAGGATGGGAAAAAGAACCAAAGAATTTGACCGGAACTGATAATTGGACCGGAACCAAGAAGAACCGAACTAGATCTTAACTTGATGCTTTCGGTTCTGGTTCTTGAGTTTGAGATTTTTCGGTTCTTGGATCGGTTCGATCCGGGTCCACCTATTCTCGGTTCCTGAACCGAATACCCAATAATTCTAAAAACATGTAATTTTCTTTACTTCTCATGCTCAAAACATTTAATGGAATACATTTGTTTCTAAAACCATGATCAAGTCAGTGACACTTTTTGGTTGGATCTAACAAAACCGCAACTCAGTTTGTGTCCGATTCTCTTATTGTTGTTGATACAAAAATTGGGCGTTCCTTGTTTTCGTATCAATCAGATCTTAATGCTTGAGACCTGCGCACTAAGAAAACAAAAAGACACCGTTAGGCTTATCGTGGGATTGTCTCCCACGATTATCCTCCGGCGTGAGAGTAAGTAATCGGTTTTAGGGTTTAGTTGAAGAGTTAGGGTTATTAGATTGTACCTTAACGAGAGTCGAGAGACCTTTTATATACACACGAAATCCTTGTTGGTTTCGTGTTCCTCACTCCTCGGCGTATCCCGCCTAAGTCGGTCGTTTGATACATATCCCATAAATAAGAGATATCATATATCAAGACCATAAATAACTTCGGGTTTGGGCCATCGTAAGCCCAAACCGTTATCGTGATAGCCCATTCGTGATGGGCTTGAGCCCATTCGTGATGGGCTTGAGTGTTAGTAGCGTCCATTGGTCGGGTTCGTGACCCGAATGCGGACTATACGTCATCATGTCCCCCCAGTCTAGTATGCGCAGTGTACCTACTGCGGATGCTAGACTAACAAATGTAGCAAAAAGGTATTCCGGAATGCGTAGCGGAGAAGTTGCAAGTATTTCCCGCCTAAAAAAGAAATATGATGAATCTAGTCCAAGTACATCCGTATTTCCTTCGTAAATCGTGAGGGGTGGGTGAAAAAGTGCTTCACCTTTTGGCTTCCCAGCCACACGATTAGAGCAAGTGGGGTACACGTGTCATCCATCCACGAATATGTGTAACCCTATATAAAGCTGAGCCGTCTTTTCACTGTGGCTATCACAGTAAAAACCGTCATTTTCCACCATTGTTAAACCTTCAAACAGCAATCAAAAAATCAACGAAAGCTAAGGTAATAGCGCATGCGCTGCAAGACTCATTGAAGTTTAACCATGGTTCTTCAATTATCCGATTTTACATCCGATATATCCGAGGACGAACTTCGTCAGTTCACCTCGGATTATTACATTCCGGTCGCGTTGCACCCGGTGGTTCCGGTGGCGACTGCGTCCATAGCGAACTTCCCGGAAGGGAAAGTAGGGGTATACACACGTTTCTTTGAATTTGCGAACCAACGTGTGCCCATTTCCCTATTTTTGTGCGATATTTTAAACCACTATCGTCTCCATATTTCCCAACTGCACTGTATAGGTGCAGCAAAAATAACCAATTTTGAAGTAAATTGTCGCTTGTTGGCGATTAACCCTACAATCCATCTATTCCGCGCGTTTTACCACACGTCGTGGTCAAACGGGTGGGTGTCCTTTTCCAAGCGCGCAGGGCGGCTGCAGTGCTATACGAAAAAGTTAGACGCACTTAGGAATTGGAGGGAGAAATTCTTTTGGGTTAATAATGCGTTTTTTCCATGGATTTTTGAGTTCTATACCCAAGAGTCATTACCGAGAGATGAGCGCCCCATCCCCGGAACGTATAGCGCAGATGATGCGGAGACGATTAATGCCAATCGCATCCCGATCAAAGCGTATCCAGAGGAGTTTTTAGTGCACATGGGCATCAGTCGCAATTACTTCGGTAGTCCGGAGGAAGTGCCAACTTTTTTGGACGAGAATAGTCGGGGTGGGTGCTTGTCCTTCCTTCCTCTTCGCTTATTAGTTGTAAGCGCTCTTCCCTTTGTAGCTTATCTAACTCATTTTGTGTTTGTTTGTTGTTTGTTGCGCAGAGATGGATCTATTCGGTGTTGTTCGCTTGGCGAGGCCCACGCAGGTGACCGTAGGGGTGCGCCCTTTGAGAGATGGCGAGGAGCCAGTTCTACAGGCTACCGCGGGGCGCACGATGGAGATCGTGCAGGAGGAACCTGAGGATACACCCCCCGTTGTTTTAGAGGCGACTCCTTTTCGCAGTTTTCCCACTCCTGAGGTACAAATCCCTGTGGAAGAGTTATCGCGCACAGACTCGTCAGAGAGTGGGGAGTTTGCCATGTCTGAAAGTGGGCAAGAAGGCGCTGGCCAAGGGGTGAAGCGCAAGACAGTTGCTGGGGATGATGGCGCTGGTACGTCCAAAAGAAGGCGCCATCTTATCTCTAGTGAGCAATTATCATCATCAGAGGAGAATGCGTCGCGGAAGGATACAACTGAAACTCCTCCCCTCAAGTAAGTAATTAGGGTTGTTTCGTCAACATTTTGGTTTATATTTTTCGCTGAGATTACAATAATAACCTTGCGCCCTCGTCATTTACATGCAGTGTTGAAGCTGTTGGGGATGCTGCTCGCGCTGGGAAATCGCAATCCAAGGCGAGTCCCTCGCCTACTGATCATCTTGCGCAGGGGGGCCAAGGATCTGGGACAAAGGCTTTTGAAGATGTGCCTACGGACCAGTTGATTGAGGAGTTAAGCTTGGCTGTTGCGCATCAAGCCTCATTGGTTGCACAGCTTAAAGCTAGGCATGCGGGTGAAGGTAGCAGCAGTGCGCAGAAGGATAAGGAAATTGCGCTACTGAAGGCGCAGTTAGCTGATGCTCAGGCTGAAGTAGAGTCAACCACTGTGTATGCTCAGAAGCTTGCTGATGAGAGGCTATCATTGTTTGCTCAAGTGAACCAAGAGCGCGCTGGCGCAAAAGAGTACAAGGCCACTTGCCTTTGGGCCTTGAAGTATATGGAGCAGAACAAGAGCGCTCACTTCGCCAGACTAGATGATTTCCGCAAGGTTGGGGAGGAGTCGCTGGAGAAGCAAGAAATCAAGCTGCGCAAGCTCAGTATCGAGTATGACGAAGAGCTGTACCCATATCTGGTATCTTCTATCGCTGAGCGCAGGTGGCTTATCAGCCATGGGCTACGCCTTGCTGCCTTGGGTACTTTGGAATCCCAAGAGGTGCGGGAGGCTTTTGGGGAAGTTATGGAGCGTGCGCTTGCACTTGGCAAGGCGCAGGCTATAGAGGAGCTCTCTGAGAGCGGATTGTTGAAGGTGCCTGCCACACAAGTGCCCGATTATAATGCTGATTCCTTCGATGAGCTTGTCGTTGCTATGGAAAAGATGAAGCTGCTAGATCTTCCTCACATTGCTCAACTGGAGCGCGACCAAGATTACCCCATAGGTGTTATTATGGAGGAGTTAACCTTGGCTAGGCATGCAGCGGAGGGCGCAGAGGCACAAGCTGACTATTTTCTCAAGCCAGATGAATCGCAGCTGCAGGTACCTATCTTCGCTCGCCCTCGCAACGTCCTGGATCCTTTTGCCCTTGAAAAGGAAATTTCTTTAAAGGAGTCCTTGGAAGCCCATGCTATGAGGCTTGCGAAGAAGCGGGGTGTGAAGGGGAAGGCCATCCTTTGTGGTGTCGGTGCTGCGCATATTCCTAGGTCTGATGGAGTGCCCGTTAGCGTACCAACAGTGTCGCCCCAAGATAGTGGTCTTCTGAAGGAGCTTAAGGGAACTGGTCGTGCTGTGTACCATGTTGGCGGTTCAGGGCTTAGACGCACCCATAGCTTTTAGATTTTTTGTCTTGGTAATTTTTTGTAATAGATTAACATTTTGTTGCACATGTGCATGTTAAGTCTATATCTTGTATGAACTCGTAGTCCATTAGAAAAATACGATTGTACGCATATTGTATCAAATGTGATTGTGGTTATAATGTTTGTACTTAGTTATTTTTGTCTTTGCATAAAAGACGTCTATGTTATGTCTAAGAAGCAAACTGTTGTGTATATACTTAAGAAAATTTATAAGAATCCATAATCGTGTATGAAGTTCATAAAATTTACAAGTATATAGGTTGATATGCAGCGTACTGCAAATATCATATCAAGGAGTTAAGTGTCTTAACTCCTAATTTGTTAAACGCGCACAGTGTGCGTTGTTGTGTATCCGTCGTGGGATACACATTGAACTTACTCCAACGTCTTGAGAGTAAGGTGTTTAACAAGGATGCGTGATCCGATGTTGATGGGTTTGCAACCCTCTTACTCAACGAGTTTTTTAGTAGGTTTACTCATCCTTTTACCATCGTGGGTTTTAATAAGTGCATGCACGCCATGTAGGCAGAAAGTAAAGTAACAACAATATTGAGACATAAATAACATGTAAACAATAAAGTGAAATGTGTCGCGGAATTAGCTAGAAACCGCGGCATTGAATTAATACTTGCAAGTTTTTGTAAAAAGAAAAGACATTTGCCTAAATGAAACAAAATGTAAATACACGGATATTTATTGAGCACTTACTAAAGTGCGGGGGTGCCCGTGTGTTGGGTCGTAACCTTTCCTAAAGATAGCATCTCTTGAGATTGCAAATATTCCATGTGCGTTGTAGCTCACGGCCATCCATGTCACGCAGCTTGTATGCGCCTTTACCTAGTGCTTCAACGACCTCATAGGGTCCTTCCCACTTCGGTCCAAGTTTACCTGTATCTTCTGCGTGGCTTGCATCATTAGCGTGATATACAAAGTCGCCTGGTCTGAATGAGGTGCTTCGAACTTTAGCGTCGTAATATCCCTTCATTTTTGACTTGGCTTTTGCCTCACGTATAGCTACGCGTTCACGCCTTTCTTCCAATAGGTCCAAGTCGATACGTCGTTCGTCGTCATTGGTTGCGACATTAACTTCTGCGGTTCGAATAGTTGGCATCCCAATTTCAGCTGGTATGACAGCTTCTGTCCCATAGACAAGAGAAAAAGGAGTGTCTCCATTGCTAACTTTGATTGTCGTGCGGTGCGCCCATAAGACATGCGACAATTCATCCACCCATCTTCCTTTGTGTTTGTCTAGGCGCGCTTTAATTCCTTCGCCTAGACTACGATTTGCGCGCTCAACCAAACCATTGGTTTGTGGGTGTTTAACTGACGCGAAGTGTTGTGTTATATTTAGTTCTGCGCACCAGTCTTTGAACGGGTTATCGCAGAATTGTTTTCCATTGTCCGAAACGATTTCCCCAGGTAATCCAAAGCGGCATACAATATTTTCCCAAACGAATCGTTTTACTTGATTACCTGTGATTGTCGCCACTGCTTTTGCCTCAATCCACTTAGTGAAGTAATCTATTGCCACAATAAGAAATTTCAGTCCCCCCGCTGCAATAGGGAAGGGACCCGCAATGTCGATACCCCACTTATAGAATGGACATGGAGAAGTGATAGGCGTTAGCTCTTGTTGTGGTCTGCGTGGGATGGGTCTATGAACTTGGCAGTCACTACACTTTTTTATCACATCACGCGCATCGCGATGCATAGTGGGCCAGTAGTATCCTGACCGCAAGGCTCGTGCTACGATGGACCGTGGTCCTGAATGCATACTGCATGAACCGGCGTGGATCTCTCGGAGTACGTAATCTGCCTGAAGAGGTCCAACGCACCGAAGCCATGGTTGTAGGAATGAGCGCCGATATAGGATACCATCTCGAAGTTCGAACCTCTGCGCTATGCGCCGTATCCGTCGAGCATCCTTCTGCTCATGGGGCAATATGCCTTTGCTTATGAATTTGACAATAGGGGTCATCCACGTAGGATTCTCCTCCTCTATTACTGTGGATATCTCCATCTCCGAGATGGATTTATTTTTTAGGATCTCCACCAACACTTGTTTTGACAGGTGTGCAAAGCTTGTAGATGCGATCTTGCTTAGCGCATCCGCTTTTTTGTTTTCCCCTCTAGGAACTTGTTTAATGGTAAACCTGTCAAAACCTTGGATTAGTGATTTGGTCTTGTCGAGGTATTGAACCATGTTATCCTCTTTAGCCACATATTCGCCCAACACATGGTTGGCTACTAATCGGGAGTCCACATTTGCTTCTAGGTTGCGTACGCCCATTCGAGTTGCAATGCATAATCCAGCGATTAGGGCTTCGTACTCTGCCTCGTTATTCGTAGCTGTGAATTCAAAGCGCAGTGCGTAAGTGAATTCCATTCCTTCTGGATTGGTAAGGATAAGGCATGCGCCCGACCCATCCACGCATGAAGATCCATCCGTGAACAGGACCCATGGCTCTTGTAGTTCTACCTCGCTCAGTGGAGGTGCATCATCGGTGTCTGGTTTTTCGATGATGAAGTCTACTAGTATTTGCCCCTTAATCGCAGTGCGTGGTCTGTAAGAGATGTTATACTCTCCTAGCAATACACTCCACTTTTGTAATCGCCCCGATGCGTCGGGTTTGGAGATAACTTGCTTGATTGGTTGGTCCGTGATCACCGCTATTGGGTGTGCTTGAAAGTATCTGCGCAATCTTTTGGCGGCGAATACTAATGCCAAGACCAACTTTTCCATTGGGCTATAGTTAATCTCTGTCTTCTTGAGCGCTTTGCTTACAAAGTATACCGGTGTTTGTATGGAATTCCTGTCTGTCAGTAGTACCGCGCTAACTGCTCCATGAGTCGCAGACAAATACATAATTAACTCCTCCCCTGGTCGGGGTGCGACTAGTTTGGGAAGCGCTGCTATATGTTGCTTAAGCTGTGTGAAAGCTTCTTCCGCTTCTATAGTCCAACGAAAGTCTCCCTTTTTTGTACACTTCTTGAGTGTTTTAAAGAGGGTTCGGGTCCCATGGATGGCGCCACTTGTTGATACAAAAATTGGGCGTTCCTTGTTTCCGTATCAATCAGATCTTAATGCTTGAGACCTGCGCACTAAGAAAACAAAAAGACACCGTTAGGCTTATCGTGGGATTGTCTCCCACGATTATCCTCCGGCGTGAGAGTAAGTAATCGGTTTTAGGGTTTAGTTGAAGAGTTAGGGTTATTAGATTGTACCTTAATGAGAGTCGAGAGACCTTTTATATACACACGAAATCCTTGTTGGTTTCGTGTTCCTCACTCCTCGGCGTATCCCGCCTAAGTCGGTCGTTTGATACATATCCCATAAATAAGAGATATCCTATATCAAGACCATAAATAACTTCGGGTTTGGGCCATCGTAAGCCCAAACCGTTATCGTGATAGCCCATTCGTGATGGGCTTGAGTGTTAGTAGCGTCCATTGGTCGGGTTCGTGACCCGAATGCGGACTATACATCATCAATTTTTTTGCTCTTCCCTAATAAAGAAAAGAGTAAATTACACCGATTGTCCCTGAACTCAGCTCCGTTTCCGCATTTGATCCCTCGTTTCGATTTACTCTCGTACGTAGTCCTTGTTTTGCCAAACGGTGACCCGTTTGGTCCCTACTACCCCGTTATTTCTTACCATGGTTACAATGTGTGGTTTGTTGATGTGTAAGCCATGATTTTTTAGTCATTTAGTCTATTGAATCTCAATTCAACATTCAACAAACAACTAGTTGATCTAAATCAACCAAAATATCAGAATCAGAATCAATCTCAACCAGTCAATGAATCAACAACCAAAGGTACCACTGCTATTCAGGTGCATATCTTTTATCTAAATGATAAAAGTTCTATTACAGTCTTGAATATAACAAACCAAATATGAGAGTGTTATATCCCACATTTATTTTTTTCTCTTTTTTGCAAAAATTGTTGTATTAGAAATGAATCACCAGGATTCAAAAGATGATACAATTGAAGGATGCAAGATGACATCCTAGAGAACAATGACTTGAGAACTTTTTGCTAATTGCTAATTTGCTATCGATAAACTCTGAAACTACAAACTAAAAATGAGCATTTGAGGGCAGCTTGAAAATGCAGAAGTATGGATGAAATCATGAAACTATAGAGCTAATGTGAATACTTGAAGTAACCAAGGTGAAATAACTCGACCACACAGTTGTAATGATGAACAAAATAATATCCCACATTTATTGTGTCTTTTAAGCAACATTTATTCAAAACTTGGATGAAGTGTTATATCCCACATTGGTGGAATACCAAAAAGTGTGCCTAGTTTTATATTTTAGAGTAAATGGTATGGTTCAAGTTGATATTAGTATCATGTACTAGCATATTTTAATTTATGGCATATATAAATTTTAGTTGATATTAGTTTTATATTTTAGAGTAAGGGTGATATTGTCATTTATGGCTAATTCATACGATTTGTTAACTTTTATCTTTGATATAAGTTTTCTAAAACGCAACTAATCGTATATTGTTACATATAGCTGCATATGCTTTTGGAACAAAGTAGCATTTGTCTCATAGCTAAAAAAGAAATTATACCAACGTATAAGGGTAACATAAACATTACTGTATTTGATTTGGTTAGACCCCCGACAGTTTAAAAACTTGGATGAAGTCATATCCCACATTGGTAGAAAACCAAAAAGTTTGCTTAGTTTTATATTTTAAAGTAAATGGTTTATACTAGTTGATGTTAGTATCATGTAGTCGCACATTACCGTCTTGGAAGACGTATATATATATATTTGCCATCCAATATGGTCATTTGTGGTTAATTCATACGAGTTGTTAACTTTTTTCAACTTTTTGTTGGAATTATAACATCATGACAATCATATATATAAACCATAATCAAAGAACACATAATGCGGAAGCGTATAGAATACATATAACACATAATAATTAACCAAAACATAAAGTAAACGTACCTTAGTGATTCTAGCCCGAACAAGAATCAATTGAGCAATATGAATGAAGAACCCTAATTAGGGTTAATAGGATTATAAGAATTGCCCCTTACCAAGTTTTGCAATTCAATCCAAGATATAATCAATGATGTGATTATACCACGTTCTTGTACACACGCACTAAACCGAACTAACAATATGCAAGTTATTTTAATCACAAAGTAAAAACCAAAACTTATTTTGTTTCACAAAAATCGGCCGACCCTCCGATCGATCACAAGGAAAAAAGAAAAAAAAACAAAGGTTTAGCTAGTGCACAAGAGTAACCAAAAACCTAAACCTTGAGTTTGCTTTTATAGGCAATAGAAACTTGTAGTCCAAGTTGGATTAGGATTAGGAAACCCTAATCCCTCTCCAAATCCGATCGGCCTAAGCACAATAGGAAGGATCCGGAATTCTTTTGGCTACTAATTTACAATCTAGTCCTTTCCTTATTTTATTTAACGACCGTTAGTCACTTCCGTTAAATACTAACGTCCGTTATTTCTTTTGTGACAATTAATAATCAAATATAACATTTTACATTTAATTATTAATAATTAGTTCTCATACGTAATGTGTGCAATCCCGTGATCTCGAGTTCGATTCTAACACACGACTACTATTTTATGTCTATAAAACTAAGAGCTCCCACTTAGACATAAATCATAATAGTTGTGATCACATCGGTTAGCGTCTTGCAACACGCCGATGCCTCTAGTACAACTCGAGTAGGTCTCCTGGAAAAACCTTTAATGATTCATCATTATTATTATCCTTTTGTTTCTAATACCACATTGAATAAAGATATGGACATTATCTTTAATTCAAAATTATGTTTCTCGTTGTTTATGATTGAGCAAGATCACCAAATCTTCTGAACATATTCAGGGGAGATCTTGGGCACGGCCATGCAAATATCTTGTCAACCCTACGAGAGGCCCAGCAGTATTAAACTCCAAAATTTAATTTGGAGGAACAAATTCTATCTTGACTACAAGCATAACCTATGAACTTTGCAACAATTCCGAAAACAATCCTTATGACTACCAGTTACGTATAGCGTTAAATTGTTCCACAGAATGCACTACATTCACAACAGTTATCTGGTATCTCAAGTCTGAGGATAACTATTTCATGATTTACTTAGAAATATCCATAAGTAATATCATGTAGTTGGGATAAGTCCTATATTCAATTCATCGAATATCATGTGAATTTGGTATGACAACGCATCAATATACTTTCAAGTATATTATACCAAAACTCAGATTTGTCTTAACATAATGATATTCCCATATCATTAACCGACAACGGACATTTAGAATAACTTAATTATTCATGGATTAAAACATGCAAAAATTAGGACAACAATATTAAATAATGAATATAAACATAACCAATACTTTATTTCATTAATAAATAATAAATGTTTTACATTCCTTTATCCAAATACTAAACACAGTCATGCATGAAACTATTAGCTAACTTAAGTCCAATTCCATTTGACAATTCAGTAAGCTTTTCTTTCGCTAAAGCCTTAGTGAATGGATCAGCTAAGTTATCATCTGTGTGAACCTTCAAGAGATTTATTTCACCTTCGCGGACTCGTTCCCGAACATAGTGATACTTCCGTAGAAAATGTATGGTGCCCTTCATGACTCCAGGCTCATTGGCAAATATGATTGCAGCAGAATTGTCGCAATACATATTAATAGGCGATTCAATTGAAGGCATAACCCCAAGCCCTGAAATGAATTTCCTAATCCAGACTGCCTCCATTGCAGCTTCCGAAGCAGCTATGTATTCGGCCTCTGTCGCAAACATCGCAACTGTACTTTGCTTCTTGCTCTTCCAGTCTACTGCTCCTCCATTGATAACAAAGACATAGCCCGTCTGAGACTTCGCTTCATCTTTGTCACATTGCCAGGACGCATCACAGAAACCTGTAACATCAAGTTCTGTAGCTAGATTTCCACCATACACAAGAAACATATCTTTCGTATTCCTAAGATACTTCAGAATATGTTTAACAGCAATCCAATGTTTATCACCTGAATTCTGTTGAAATTGACTGACAATATTTTGAGGAAACGCCACATCTGGCCTTGTGCATCTCACCGCATACATAATAGATCCTACAGCCGAAGCATAAGGAACCTTACTCATGCGTGCCACCTCTGCAGGTGTTGAAGCACAATCCTCACTACTCAAGCCATGTTTCACTTCCATTGGAAAATATCCCTTCTTGGAATTTTGCATATTGAATCTCTTCAATATCTTGTCAATGTAAGCACTTTGACTTAGTCCGATTAACCGCCTTGATCTATCTCTATAGATCTTGATTCCCAGAATATATGCAGCTTCTCCCAAATCCTTCATAGAAAAGCACTTTCCAAGATATGCCTTAACCTTTTGCAAACTTGGAATGTCTTTTCCCATGATCAATATGTCGTCAACATATAGAATAAGGAAAATTGCATTACTCCCACTAGCTTTGTGATATACACATGGCTCATCATGATTCTGAGTAAATCCATACCTTTTGATTTCCTCATCAAATCTTTTATTCCATTGTCGTGATGCTTGCTTCAATCCATAAATGGATCTTTGAAGTTTGCATACACGATTTGGAAATTTTGGATTCACAAACCCTTCTGGCTGCGCCATATAGATGTCTTCATCTAGGCGACCGTTCAGGAAGGCAGTTTTGACATCCATTTGCCAAATCTCATAGTCATAGTATGCTGCTATGGCTATGAGAATCCTAATAGCCCTAATGTCAGCTACAGGAGAAAAGGTCTCCTCATAGTCAACACCAAACGTTTGAGTAAAGCCTTTAGCTACCAAACGGGCTTTATAGGTATGTACATTTCCATCCATGTCAGTTTTCTTCTTGAAGAGCCACTTACTCCCAACTACCTTGGCATTAGGAGGAAGGTCTACTTCAATCCAGACATTGTTATCTTTCATGGATTGCATTTCCCCATTCATAGCAACTACCCATTTGTCCTTTTCAGAACTCTCAATGGCAGCCCTATAATTAGGAGGTTCATTAAAATCCCCTAATATAGTTTCCTCAACTTCCATGTTAAGACATAGACATTCAGGCGCTTTCACATGTCTTAAAGACTTGCGAATGGGAACACTTTCAACTTCAGGTGGAGGACCCAGACTTTCAGGTTCCACAGGAAGTGAGCTAGTATTTTCAGAAGGTAATGTATCTATATGATCATCTTCCAAATCATATACTCTCCCACTGAATTCTTGAGATATAAGTTCCTTTTCTAAAAAGTCTCCATATCTTGCAACAATTACCTTGTTTTCAGGAGGATAGTAAAAGTAGTAACCCATCGTTTCCTTTGGGTATCCTACAAAGATACATTTCACTGATCTCTGTTGGAGTTTATCTGCTGAGTCACGTCTAATATACGCCTCGCAACCCCAGACCTTTAAATAAGACAAATTCGGAACCTTTCCACTCCATATTTCATATGGTGTCTTATCTACCTTCTTAGTGGGAACCATATTCAAAATACGAACCGCAGATTCTAAGGCATAATTCCAAAAGGATAATGGAAGAGTAGTAAGATTAAACATCGATCGTACCATATCTAGCAATGTACGATTCCTTCTCTCAGATACACCATTTTGTTGTGGCGTATATGGAGATGTGAGATTCTGGACAATTCCATTCTCAGCTAGGTAATCTTTAAACTCTTGGCTTAAATATTCACCACCCCTATCGGATCGAAGAGCTTTAATCTTCTTTCCTAGTTGCAATTCTACTTCTGCTTTAAAAACCTTAAATGTTTCAAACACCTCATGTTTATGTTTAAGTAAATAAACATAACCATAACGGCTGAAATCATCTGTGAAGGTTAAGAAGTAGCTAGCACCTTTCCTTGACACATGTCTAAGTGGTCCGCACACATCAGTATGTATTAAACCAAGTAGATCCGAAGCCCTTTCCATATTGCTATGAAAAGGTTTCTTTGTCATCTTCCCAGAAATACAAGACTCACACTTGTCATATGATTCATCATTGACATGTTTCAAAAGCCCATCGTGTTGCAGCTTTTTCATGCGAGTCTTGCCTATATGGGCAAGTCTACAGTGCCAAAGGTAAAACGAATTCAAGTCAGACTTAATTCTCTTACTAATGATATACATTGAATTATTATTGGACATATGATCATTCATATCAATTTCAAACACACCATTAACAGCAATTGCATTAAAATAAAACACATCATTTAAAGAAACTAAAATTCCTTTGCTACTAATAACGTGATTAAAACCAAGATCCAATAAACATGAAAAGGAAACTACACCCCTAACAATTGAAGGTGCATAATGACAATTGTCTAATAACAGTACTAAGCCTGAAGGCAAAACTAAATTAAACGTTCCTATGGCTTCAACAGCTGCAGGTGCTCCATTTCCCACATGCAGATATTGCTCCCCATAGGCAAGCTTCCTTTCCACTCTAAACCCCTGTAGCGTATTACAAATGTTAATACCGCATCCAGTATCATATACCCAGGAATTAATTTTATGATTTAGAGTAAATAATTCAATCATGAGTAAAGTACCTGAAGTGCTGGCGCCCGAGTGCCCAGTCTTCTTATTCTTACTCTCCCGCAACTCTTGGATGTAAAGAGGACAGTTCCTCTTCCAGTGACCCACTACATGACAGTAGTGGCAAGCCTGGTCCTTCTTGGAGTTATCCTTCTGCTTAGAAGGGTTTTTCTTGGATGGAGGTGAAGGTTGATAAGTCATAACTTGCTTACCCTTATCAGCCTTAGCCTTACCCTTGCCCTTCTTGCCCGTACTTGGCTTGTTAATCCTACCCTTTTGAATAGCTAGTACCTGGGGTGTAGGAGTAGTCCTTGGTGGTAAACCCTTTTCGTAATCAATAAGCAATGCGTGCAATTCAGAAACTGTCTTCCCCACGCAATGCATATTGAAGTTACCAACGAAACCACTAAATTCCTTTGTCAGGGATCTATTGATTAAGTTGATGGCTATATCTTGTTCATAGATTTTTCCAAGTGCTTGTAACTGATCCATGTAACCTTTCATTTTCAGTACATAAGCACCCACGGGTTCACCTGCTGCCTGTTTGCAACCATGCAGAGATTCCATTAAATCATAGATCTCAACATTAGTTGGTTTTTCAAACAATTTCCTGAGTTCGTTTAGCATGTCCATGGGAAAGTAACTTTCAAACTGCTTTGTTAGAGCAGGTGACATTGCCCCCAACATCAAACAAGCCACATCATTGTGTGCTTTATACTCAGTTTTCCATGCTGCTTTTACTTCATCAGAAGCAGTTGCAGCTGGTTCATTAGAACAAGGCTTGTACAGGTAGTCAAGTTGGTCAAGTACTCGCAGGACAATCCTCAGAGAACGAAACCAATCATTGAAGTTTTGTGTGCCAGTCAATTTTTCCCGTTCAAAGAATGCTTTGAACGCAGAACTCATATTGGTGTTATTGTTTTGAGCCATTCTACAGATAAAGAAAGTTCAAATTAGTATTTTCGATAATACAAAATTTCAAGAAAATAAAATACCCAAGGAAATATTCATATAACCATAGTACTTTCTTGAAAACTAGGATCCAAATTATCATAGTTTCATTACATCAGTTGATCTGCTAGTAATGAAAGTATATAATAAGGTAATCTGTCGTACAATAATTGGCAAACAATTTTCCAATTCCTAGATCAATGGGATTTATATTGGCAAACAATTTCCAACATAAGCATGTTTTATCCCCATCTTATGCCTTGAGTTCAAGCTCTCACTTAACTCAATTTAAGTCGTCTAAATAAAAAACTGCAAATTGCCATAATCCCATCACATCAGTTGATCTGCTAGCAATGAGATTATGCAATTTACCTTTCCATTGAAATTTAGTCCAAGCTCTCACATGACCAAATAACAACTTCAAGTGTTCTTTAACTAGATGACATTGACTTAATTTTCAAGGGTAATAAATTTTATGTGACAATCAAAATATGTACGAAGAGGCATGCATACATCTTCGTATCATAAAAAATTTCAAAACCTTTTTATCAATTTTAAGCTAAGAGTTAAATCATCAAAGTTTTAATATGAGGCGTTGAGTAACTTACAACTTTGCCTTAAGATGCTTCGTACATATTATGGTGTACTTGGTAATTCTAATTGACGCACAGGCGAGCGGAGGGGCAAACGTCCGCCGAAGCTAATTAAAAACGCGCCCCTTTCGGATGACAATTTAATGTCAAGCCTCCTTATACCCACTTTATAGTTTGTCAAATTAGGTCCGCCGCTTCGACCATTTGTACAGTTACATCAATCAATTAAAATTTTATTATTCTAAATCTTATAAAATTATGTAATAAAGTATAATCTTGCTAGTCTCGCCTGGGAGCAAATTACCGTGCGAAGCGAACCACTATCGGCACATAAGACTTTGCAAGATTCATAATTTATTACTTATGTTTCACCATTATTTAGTCCGTTTTACTTTTATTTAAAAAATACCCTTTGCTTAAACATGTCTTTACAATTAAACAAACAAGTAATTTTAACATAAAAAAACAAACAACTAAATAATAACACATAACTTAACAATTAATTATGAAAAACATGTAGCCACATGCAAATTAATTCAATATCCTATTAATAATCAATCTAGGTTTTAATTATGTCTAATTTTAATTAAGGCTCCCATTGGTTTTCGAGCTCATTGTACCCAATGGACCACATACACCAAACTAGTTTGGTTGCGTAAGTCTTAATCAAAATTAAACCACGTGGCACATAATTGATTACTTAATATAATTGGAGTCTTCCCCAATTCGACATCTATTAATTAACTTACATGTGAAAACAAATAAAACAATCATGAATCCATGCCAAACATGCACGTTTGCATGGATTCTACCTAACAATTAGCATATTGCACAGGATCACTTTACTACACATAAACATGTTATAAACCTAGGGTTTCTAATCAAATTAATTAACCAAAACACAAACCCTAAATAAAAAAAACAAATCGACATTTAATAAAAATTAGGGTTTGAGTTGGAAAATAAAACCCTAATCGATTTATATAAACATGTGTATAATCCAAACAAGTTTTGATTTTTATGTGGTTTCGGTAATTAATTACATGTTATAACGGCTCTTGATGCCACTGTTGGAATTATAACATCATGACAATCATATATATAAACCATAATCAAAGAACACATAATGCGGAAGCGTATAGAATACATATAACACATAATAATTAACCAAAACATAAAGCAAACGTACCTTAGTGATTCTAGCCCGAACAAGAATCAATTGAGCAATATGAATGAAGAACCCTAATTAGGGTTATTAGGATTATTGGAATTGCCCCTTACCAAGTTTTGCAATTCAATCCAAGATATAATCAATGATGTGATTATACCACGTTCTTGTACACACGCACTAAAACGAACTAACAATATGCAAGTTATTTTAGTCACAAAGTAAAAACCAAAACTTATTTTGCTTCACAAAATCGGCCGACCCTATGGGGAGGGAAATCCGATCGATCACAAGGAAAAAAAGAAAAGAAAACAAAGGTTTAGCTAGTGCACAAGAGTAACCAAAAACCTAAACCTTGAGTTTGCTTTTATAGGCAATAGAAACTTGTAGTCCAAGTTGGATTAGGATTAGGAAACCCTAATCCCTCTCCAAATCCGATCGGCCCAAGCACTATAGGAAGGATCCGGAATTCTTTTGGCTACTAATTTACAATCTAGTCCTTTCCTTATTTTATTTAATGACCGTTAGTCACTTCCGTTAAATACTAACGTCCGTTATTTCTTTTGTGACAATTAATAATCAAATATAACATTTTACATTTAATTATTAATAATTAGTTCTCATACGTAATGTGTGCAATCTCGTGATCTCGAGTTCGATCCTAACACACGACTACTATTTTATGTCTATAAAACTAACACTTTTCATATACGTTTTCTAACATAATTAATTAGTACTCAACTATGTAGGAGAATGGTAACTTTTTACATAATTACACGTTATTTGGTTCCTAATTTTGTAGTAGTAAACATAAGAAAATGAGAATATATGAAAATCGTAAGTCACGCATATCAAACATTCAAGAGCAACTCTGATCACATCATTTGATGAAATTGCAACGTGCGCGAAGATTTAAACTGATATGAGACATAAGCGTTTTAACGTATGAGTCTCAATAGTTTGAATAATTAAATATAGATTTATGATTTATTTATTCATTTCACAAACAAACACTTAACGGTCGTTAGTATTTAACGGGGTTATAGATAACGCTCGTTAAAGGACTAAATATGAAAAGAAGGAAAGAAGGATCTAGAACCCTCCCATGGGTCTAGATAGGCCGGCCCTCTCCTTAGGGTTAGAGATCGGTTAGCTTGGAGTGGGGAGCAAGATATGTGAAGCCTATAAATACATCCCTTGTATTCATAATTCACTAGCCCTAATTCCCTAAGCATTCCAACTTCTTTCTTCTCTCCCTCTTGTGTTTCTTGGCTGAATATATACCCAAACACCTTGGGGATTTTCGGTTCAAACATACACTTAAGTGTTGGAATTGTTTTGTGATTAGAACCTAGCTTTTCCCAGTGAAACGTTAGTATTACGTGTGTACAAGAACGAAGAACAAGCTTCCTTTAGCTTGTGTTATTCCCCTATTCGACTTGTGTATTAGTCGATCCATGTTAAACCCAACTTAGGGTTTATACCTTGTTCTTGGAGTGCACGGTTTCTTGTTCTTGCTAGAAACCAAAAGGTATGCATCTATTTATATTTAGTTAATTAATTACGTGTATGATGATCTTGTGTTTTCCGCTGCGTATGCTTTGATGTTATTGTTGGAATATGTGAATTATATAAAACCATAAACACATATAATCATCAAGAACACGCAGCGGAAAGATCTACAAGAACAAGTAATTAATTAAACTTAAATAGAAACGTACCTTAGTGATTCCTAGCAAGAACAAGGAATCTCTTCAACAAGAACAAGTATAAACCCTAATAAGGTTTATGTGTATGTCGATCCAAAGTAAAGGTAAAAACACGAGTTAAAGTAAACTCGTCACTCATTCTTGTACACATGTAATCTAGCGTTCCAATGGGATAAGATAGGTTCAAGAATCACAAACAACCAAACACTTTGTTGCTATACTATGAATCGGCAAACCCTAGTGGGTTTAGAAAATGTCCGATCAGTTCTAGCAAGAGGGAAGAAGAGAAGAGAAGTTTGGCAAGTAAGGGATTCAAGATTAGGTTTAAACCAAAAACAAGTGAATTGTTTATATAGGCAAACCCTAAAACACCAAACTTGTTCCCTACTCCATCTATGAACCGACCTCAAGCCCAAGGGGAGGGCATCGGCCGATCCAACCCATGAGAGGGTTTCTAGATTCTTTTAATTCCCTTTTGCACATTTAGTCCTTTAACGGTCGTTATCTCTAACACCGTTAAGTACTAACTGTCGTTAAGTATTTTGTTTGTGAAATGAATAAATAAAATACATAAACATATTTAATTTATTCATCCATTGGAACTCTCACGTTATTGTGTGCAATCCCGAGTCTCGGGTTCGAAACCGGACATACTTATATATTAATATTTATATATCAAACTCTAACAGCTCCCATTTGGATAAACATTAATATAGTAATGACATGGGCTAGTCTAGCTTAACAGATCCCAATGCCCCCAGCTCGATCCGAGTATGGTTTTCCTGGAAAAACAACGTGATGATTTAATCATCATACTTATCCTTTTGTTACTAATACCGTGTTAATTTGGATATGGATCTTTGTCATTCCATAATTAACAGTAGTTTCTCGTTTATACATAATTGAACAAGATTACCAAAACATCTGAACGTCTTCCAGATAGACTTTGGGCGTGCGCACGCAAACATCTTGTTAATCATACGAGTGGCCAAGCAGTATTAAACTTCAACACAAAGTTGAAGGAAGAAATCCCTTATTGACTGCGAGCATAACCCTCGAACTTTGCTTCATTTCTGAAAATAACCCTTATAACTACCTTTTACGGATAGCGTTAGACTATCTCACAGAAAATGAGCTACATCCTCGGCAATTATCTGGCATCTCAAGTTAGAGGATAAATATTCATGATATACTTGATGACTATGATCCATAAAGTATAATCATGCGGTTGGGATAAGTCCTATATTCAATTTATCCAATATTGAATATCATGTGACATTGGTGTCTCAACCTTACAGTACATTCTACCAATCCTCACATTTGTCTTAGTTCAATAATATTCCCATATTATTAATTGACAACGGACTATTTAGAATAAATAAATTATTCACGGATTTAAACATGCAAATATAGGACACAAATATTAATAATGATAATAAACGTTATCCGCACTTTATTTCATTAAAATAATAATTGTTTACACGTCCCCATCGAAATACTAATCCAACATGTAACACCCCCAAATTTGGTTTGTGGCAGCGGAAAAGTAATTTGGGTGTTACGGTGAGGATCGAAGTTTAAATCTCAGAAAACGGCCCGAAAAGGGCGTTTTGAAAGTTATATGTCATTCAAAATAATATTTTGATACAAAGGTAAATTATTTGGTTTGAAAATCCCATAAAAAGATGTGATAATTTGGAGATAATGACATATTTGATTTTACACCATTAAAGTTATCAGAGTAAAGGATGCCCGCTCCGTGTCTTGTCCTGCTCCGTTAATTACCTGAGATAAACATGCTTAAAAACGTCAACACAATGGTTGGTGAGTTCGTGGAGTTTATAGAAAATAACTTTATTTGAAAGGTGTATACTGATTGTCGGTATAAATAGTAGTTCTTCATTAAATAACAAGTCGCGTTACATAAAATTCACAAGTAATTCATGTATGACCTCAAACGATCATAAGTTTCAAATTATAGATGAATATGAGCTACGTTATTATACGCTCGAAGTGATATATTGGATTAACTTTTGAAAGTAACGATATACTAAGCCCTTTTAGTTGTCTTTATAGAATTCTCAATTTAATTCACATATGATAACAGTTATAGTTCAAGTACGAGATTCATAATCATATCACGTAAAGTAATAATAGTCTAAAGTCTGAAGAAAAAGTGGTGGTCTTCTAATACAGCTGTATCCTAGGATATATATGAAACATTCATATATTCATTAAGTTATATTGCCCTAAGCCTCATGACACGGAAAACGTTAACAATTGGGTGTCCCACCAGGGTTACCTGATGGGTGATTTATGGCCCTCAAGTTAATAGGTGATTTGCCAATTCCTATTTTTCTCAAATATAGTGTATCACTGCTAAATACGACTAACCATAAGGCATTCCGTCAAAGTATTTAGGGGATAGGTCGTCAGCCTTTAACAGGTTTCGAAGCTGTTCACTATATTCGCGCTCACCGCAGTGATTAATGGCTCATGATCGAGGGACTTTATGGCAATAAAGTGTGCTTAGGCAATATAGGTGAATCATGCGTAATTTTAGTCTTGGCAATTATTTATAGTGAAGTATAGAAATATTATAATAAGTAACAGTTCATTCATTTGTCACATGAATGCATTCAGTAAGCCTCAGTATCATGTTACATCAAGTAGTTCAGAGATGTTATGTTTCAAGTTCCGTGTTTAAGCTTAACAGACAATTTGCACATATATTGAGCATGTATTCCTTTCAAGTATAATTCAAATAGATAAAACATAGTTGATAATTTCGAGTAAATCATAAGATATTTCAAGTAGTATAAAGCAGTTAAAGCATGTATCTCCCCCAAAAGAGTTATTAAAAACAAGTGTGAAAAGTAGGGGCCACGACTCACCTGGAGCGTATTCGGCAAGACGAAATTATAGGAGCAAGTAAACGATCACGAAAACTTCTTCAATACGAGACCTGAGTATAAGCGAAGTCTAAGAGTCTAACTTACGACTAATAACGAATGTGGAAAGGATAAATCGTATGACGATTTGATCGGTGATGTGAGTGTGTGATATGCCTAAAATGCCTCAAGTTAAAAATATAATATATCTATAATATTATCCCGGTTCTTATCTCATTCGACCCAAAATATTACTTTCTCGAAATATGCTGAAATAATATGCAAGTTAGGTCGCTAATATTTCTAATAGCGAAACTATAAATAATGCATAACTTATAATGAAAAATGCATATGAAATGAAGGGTGAAAATAGAAAATAAATAAGAATGTCAAGTAAAGTTAAATAAATCCTTGTTCTTTTCAGATTTCATCCTTCTTAGTCTAACTGTGGTTGCGTTACGTCGTTAGTCCTTGGTTAAGTCCAAAGTCCATAATAGTCCAAAATTTGTCCATATGTTCATATAAGGCTTGAAGTCCAGAGATATGTCAACTTAAGTCCTTTATAACCTGTTTTAACAGTTTCAGTCCATAGTTTTCATAGTTGGCAGTTTTAGTCCCTCTAGTTAAATCGCGTTACATTTTTAGTCCTTTTCGTACAATAATCATAGGAAAAATTATCTAAAAATTTATGGAGCTTATTCAATCTTATTAAGGCTTAGGTCAACTGCTTATTTCTGAAAACACCTTATTTTTAGCTTATTGGGCTTATTAACGAAATGTACTTTAGCCCGTTAAGAAATTTAGAGGCGAAGGCATGAAACTTGTTTGGATTTGAACTCGGGCTATTTTTGTGGTTCTAAAAATGTATCGTATGGGCCCAGTAGGCTTATGGATCGTTAACTCTTGTTGGGCTTTAAATAAGCCCAAATTCGGGTACCAAAAGAAACATATATAAAAGTACGTCAAATGTGCAGTGAGTCCTCATGTTATTATATAAATATGCAACGGGTTTTGAGAACTTACTTCACCATGAAGGTGGTGTTGAGATACGAAGGAAAAGGTGGCGAGATGAGGACCAAGGAGAGCAAGGAATACCCGACGTTTCATCTTCCAATTGAAACCCGTATTCGAACCAACTCCTAGTGACCCTTTATGAGACTCCTATGGTTGCTAAGATTGCTTCTTTTCATTCTTCTTCTTCGACAGTAAAAGGGAAATGGGATGTGGTATGTTTTAAATGACTAGACCTGACAACCCGCTTGAAAAACTAAACCAGAGCTTTGAAAATGAAACCTCGACTTGTAATGGAACTCGAATGGAAAATGGATGGCTTCTGGTTATTTAGGGAGTGTTTAAGAGTTGAGAGAAGTTTGTAAAAATTTATGAAAGGGTGAAGTATGAGAGGTGGTGAGCTTGTGAAAGGCCCTAACTTCTTTAACGATTTGAACATGAGGGTTTTGAAGGTAAGCGATTTACAGGTGAGGGAGAGTGAAAGTTATGAAGTTGATACGTGAGTGTGTTAGTATATATATAGAATCGTATACTAGTTTGCTATGGTAGATAAGTAGTACACGTCTCATGGTAAAGTCTATGGAAAAATATAGATACACGTTTCTTATTTTGGTTGTTAAATTTTATGGGTTAATGTTTATACACGTTCCAATACTTATATATGTTACACGTTCTTGTTTTGCATGCATGGCACAATGTATATCATGCGTACATATTTGACCAATTTGGAGAAATCTAGTACACGTATGGTAATAAAGGGCAAGTACTAGGCGGCAACAATTAGAACACATATTAATAGTTTTAAGATATAGTTTGATCCCGGTAATTACTAACGTTAAGTCCTTAAATTACGAAACTTATAACTGGGTAACGTAAAAATATAACGTTTATAAAAATGTAAAAGTTTATTAATATATTCCAACTAATTATATTAGACGTAAGATAATTTTAATAGAGAGCGTATACGTTAATAAAATCTAATAGTGTTTGAATATTTGTATTACGTAAAGAGTATAATGTAAAATATAAAAAAAATAATAAAGTGAAAATAGTTCATATAAAATATGTAGGCTTATCCAAATCTCGCGTTGGTCGTGAATATAGTATATTAAAGAAAAATTTAAATTTCCTTGCAAAAATCGGGTTTTAGTAGACAGTAACTCTAGGTTATCTTTAATCGATTAGGATTATCATAGCGGATTTTCGTGGGATCTTACAGTATCTACCCCTCAATTTTGAACTTCGTCCAGAAGTTCAGTCCGTGATAGGTGTTGAGAATAGGTGGGGTTCTGAGGTGAGAGTTTATGGAAGATGTTGTCGAGAGATTTCTTGTTTGACTAACAAAAGCGAGATTTCATCTAAATTTATTAGTACTAGACTAAATAAATTCGAATGTTTGGTCGATAATTTAATTTATGGGTTACGAATAGTGAAAGTAACAGTTGCGAGTAGGAAGTATTTAGCACTTAATGTTTAGGGTTCCAATGGTCGAGACTAGGGGATTTTTAGTGGTAGTGATTTGAAATCTTAATGATCGTGAACAGTAAAATAACGGGTATTTTCTCCATTTATTTACCCTATCTATCTTTTTCCTATAAATATCTTATCCACCTTTTTCTTTTTCATCTTTTCCGCCCCATCCTTTTCGTTTATCTTCATCTTCTCCGAAAGATTTCACACCATGCCGTCGATTGTCATCCTTGCCGCTACCGTATACATTGTCCTTGTCGCCGTTTATCTGGCCTTCTTCCTTGATGAAAACTCCGACTACTACGTCGCATCCTTGGTATTCATTGTTCCTCTCACGGTTTTAGCGATCAATGTGGATAAGATTTTGGGGTGAGGATCTCGGCTAGTGTGGTTAGAACATAGTTTTGTTGTGTGTCGCTGTACCCTTTAATGATTGTGAAATAGAATCTCGTTTATGTTTAGTTATATGTCTCGATATAGCTTTTTAATATTTTGTTGTATTTTATGGCGCAGAATAATTAAGGTGCTTCATCCTATGGTGGCTCTTGCTATCGTTGGATTGGTGGGGGTCATTATTTCTATGGTGGGTCAACCGATTGAAGATTGTATGCCTTATATTGTGTTTATTGTACTGTTAGCACTTCCGATGTTAATCATTTCGCTATGTATTAACTTCCGTGGTTTCAAATAAAGTTTATGTTATTTGTGTTTTCCATAGATTGTTGTGAATTCTTATAATTTCTAGTTTCGTATTTTTCTTGACTTTGTATAATAGGGTGATGGGGGATAAGTGTAGATCTGACTGGGGTCGTTTAAAAATGAGGTGTGTGAACAAGTTATTTTGTTTCGAGATTATGTTTTTGGAATGAAAATTGTTATTCTATCGCATTTTGAAAGTACACATGATTCATAATTTTTGAAAACCACAAATTTATGGTGTAAACTACTTGTCAAACAAAGAGTTTGTAGATTTTTAATAATGAGAGTTTCGAACGAGGACTTGATGAATGTAAAATAGTTGTTGAACTTTAGTTTTTGTAAAGAAAAACTTGTTAGATAAAGTCTTAAGTGTAACACAAAATTGGTTTGCTTTATGTATATAATAAACCGTGTCTTACGGTGGTAGCGTGTTTGAATTTATTTTTCAAAGTATCCAAGTTGTTAGTTAAGTATGGGGAAATTAATATGTTATAAAATGAGATGTGTTGTAGTAAAAAAAAATTCATATTGTTTCTTAGGATTTGTAAATCGTTGTTGGGGGCGAAAGAGAAATACGAAAGTTGATTTGTTTTGGTTGTAGTTGAGTCCACAAAGATGAAATATGACCAAATAATTAGACGGGATTTCGTTTGGGTTTGCTGGGGTCGTTGGGAACTTAAATTAAACAAAGTATTTTAGGCAATATATGATTTTTGTTGAAGCCATGACAGTCGGGTTGAGTTTTGATGATAACTTTGGTCATCTTATGTTCGAGTGACTGGACAAGATTTGTTACGTATGATTTATTGGTAAGTGTCTAATTGAGGCGTATGAAAATATTGGTATGTTGTTAAGTGAATGATCCAAAGTAAACGAGTATGAGTCGATTAGATTAGAAATAAATCTCAAGTTCTTAAGTTGAGTTCGAGTATTAATGATAAACAAGGGTGCGTTGGATTGTTGTTAGCAATGGTTCGAGGACAAATGTTTCAAGGATAATTTTAGTTTGGCGTTTGTTGAACACAGGTTCCATGGCATATTTGGTTACTAGGTAGTTTTCGAGATCATCGAAATTTCGTATAATGCCTAAGAGTTTCGAGGGGACGTTAGGAGGTTCACAATTTCCTAGAGGTGTGTAGTCAAATCGTATGAAAAGTGTTATTTTGTATGTGGCGTGTTCAGGATTTTTAAATCATAGTATGGCGTGTTTAACGCGATTTGTTCCTACCTCTTGCGTTGAATTGCGAAAACCAAAGTAAATATTTTATTTACCACGTATCTCAGAGCTAGTTGCTAGTTTTACTAGACATAGATTTTGAAAGTTTTACCGTTTGAATACAAACGATTATATTTCTTAATTGAAAGATATTTTTCAAACCCTTATAAATACCATTGGCATGGTTGGGTTACCTACACACACACAATTCAATGGCTTGTAAGTTACCACATACCGCTGAACAAATTCAACTGTACATCAAGGCAGAAACTGAGGGTAGTGACGTGGATCATCAAAATGCTATTGTGAAGGTCATTCTGCAGTTTGAAGCTACGAAACAATTGAAACGACGACTTAGAGAAAGCTATGCTAAGTGCACAGACATCTCAGATGGTAGGAAGCATGTGATTGACAAGTTTTTGTATGATGAATCTTGTAAGGATGCTGCTGTCATCGAATCGCTGTGGTCTTGTGTTCATCAGATAGATGACCAGATTTCTAACAAGGTTCGTTGGAGCTTGGAAGAGAATGTTGAAGCTGCTAGGGTTGAACATCAACAACAACAACAACAACAACAACAACAGCAACAAAATTCACCACCACTACAACAGCAACAACAACCACCACTACAACAAGGTGCATCAAGTTCATCTACACCAAGGGTGGTTGTGCAACAACAACATTTGCCTCATCTGGATCATTTCCAGCCAAGTTTCGAGGAGAATGTGGCAGTTGATGATGGTGGTTGGACTCCTGCCATGGATTGGGAACTGAGCAGGTTGGAAGCTCAATGGGAAGAGGAGAAATTGGCGAGCTTTGATCCTTATGATGACGGCTATGATTCCAACAATTCTCAGACTTGGAATCATCCGGATTACCTTTGAAGTTTAGGTTTAGGTTTATGTGATGTTTTAATCCAGTATCGTTTGTAATATTTAAGTATTTCCGTCAAGTTTATTTGAAATATATGGTGTTTGGATGTTTTGTTACGAATACAACTTGGAAACGAACTCATTACTCTGCTAGATTTAGATATTTTACAGAAATCTGTGTGGGTAACCTACTTGTTAAACAAAAGTTTTGTCGATAATAGATTTTTACATAGAGATATTTGAATGAAGATTTGGTGCATGTAGAGAAAGTTGCTGAATTCCGGCTTTTAGGGTATGGAAGATCTTGTTTGTCTTGGTGTGAAAAATAGTTAATGCAAGTGGCTAGAACAGTAAGAGACAGTATTATGATAGGAGTGTTGCTTTGAATTCGTATACTAACACTATGTATCACTGTTTAGGGGTTCTAATGAGAGTTATGTTGTGTGTTTGATGAATTTTTATGGTTATCGGCTTCATACTAGTGTACTTACAGATATAAATAAGCCCACTCATTTATAATTCGTTATTTACATAGAGAGGCGTCCCAAACAATGTAAATAAGGAAATATAAACTTATGGTTCGGCGCCTTACAATTTCTTTATTTAGATAAAAGGCATCCCAATCATTCAAATAAAGACATTGCAACCCATCCTGCTTAAGAATTTCTGATTTAATATTCATACTAGTTAACAAAATAATTCCTGCGCGGATTTTCCGGAAGTACAGTAAAATTGATTTCAGACGCATCTATAAAGATGCGATTAAGATAATTAAAGATGATTGGTACAATTCTTGAGATAGTTGGTGAGTATATGTATAACGTTGAGTGTGAAATAATATAGTGTGTAATGTGTGAAGAATAAACATCAAGCATGTAAAGATTAGTACAAAATAATCTTAATAAGTAATGTATTGAGCACGACAGTCTACAGACACGGAAGGCATAAGATGATAAGGTGTAAAATCATTTATTTTGAAAGTGTGGTTATAGTTTGATGTTTTAAAACGTTTGATTCTCTATAACCATAGGCTCTGATACCAAACTGTAACACCCCCAAATTTGGTTTGTGGCAGCGGAAAAGTAATTTGGGTGTTACGGTGAGGATCGAAGTTTAAATCTCAGAAAACGGCCCGAAAAGGGCGTTTTGAAAGTTATATGTCATTCAAAATAATATTTTGATACAAAGGTAAATTATTTGGTTTGAAAATCCCATAAAAAGATGTGATAATTTGGAGAGAATGACATATTTGATTTTACACCATTAAAGTTATCAGAGTAAAGGATGCCCGCTCCGTGTCTTGTCCTGCTCCGTTAATTACCTGAGATAAACATGCTTAAAAACGTCAACACAATGGTTGGTGAGTTCGTGGAGTTTATAGAAAATAACTTTATTTGAAAGGTGTATACTGATTGTCGGTATAAATAGTAGTTCTTCATTAAATAACAAGTCGCGTTACATAAAATTCACAAGTAATTCATGTATGACCTCAAACGATCATAAGTTTCAAATTATAGATGAATATGAGCTACGTTATTATACGCTCGAAGTGATATATTGGATTAACTTTTGAAAGTAACGATATACTAAGCCCTTTTAGTTGTCTTTATAGAATTCTCAATTTAATTCACATATGATAACAGTTATAGTTCAAGTACGAGATTCATAATCATATCACGTAAAGTAATAATAGTCTAAAGTCTGAAGAAAAAGTGGTGGTCTTCTAATACAGCTGTATCCTAGGATATATATGAAACATTCATATATTCATTAAGTTATATTGCCCTAAGCCTCATGACACGGAAAACGTTAACAATTGGGTGTCCCACCAGGGTTACCTGATGGGTGATTTATGGCCCTCAAGTTAATAGGTGATTTGCCAATTCCTATTTTTCTCAAATATAGTGTATCACTGCTAAATACGACTAACCATAAGGCATTCCGTCAAAGTATTTAGGGGATAGGTCGTCAGCCTTTAACAGGTTTCGAAGCTGTTCACTATATTCGCGCTCACCGCAGTGATTAATGGCTCATGATCGAGGGACTTTATGGCAATAAAGTGTGCTTAGGCAATATAGGTGAATCATGCGTAATTTTAGTCTTGGCAATTATTTATAGTGAAGTATAGAAATATTATAATAAGTAACAGTTCATTCATTTGTCACATGAATGCATTCAGTAAGCCTCAGTATCATGTTACATCAAGTAGTTCAGAGATGTTATGTTTCAAGTTCCGTGTTTAAGCTTAACAGACAATTTGCACATATATTGAGCATGTATTCCTTTCAAGTATAATTCAAATAGATAAAACATAGTTGATAATTTCGAGTAAATCATAAGATATTTCAAGTAGTATAAAGCAGTTAAAGCATGTATCTCCCCCAAAAGAGTTATTAAAAACAAGTGAGAAAAGTAGGGGCCACGACTCACCTGGAGCGTATTCGGCAAGACGAAATTATAGGGGCAAGTAAACGATCACGAAAACTTCTTCAATACGAGACCTGAGTATAAGCGAAGTCTAAGAGTCTAACTTACGACTAATAACGAATGTGGAAAGGATAAATCGTATGACGATTTGATCGGTGATGTGAGTGTGTGATATGCCTAAAATGCCTCAAGTTAAAAATATAATATATCTATAATATTATCCCGGTTCTTATCTCATTCGACCCAAAATATTACTTTCTCGAAATATGCTGAAATAATATGCAAGTGAGGTCGCTAATATTTCTAATAGCGAAACTATAAATAATGCATAACTTATAATGAAAAATGCATATGAAATGAAGGGTGAAAATAGAAAATAAATAAGAATGTCAAGTAAAGTTAAATAAATCCTTGTCCTTTTCAGATTTCATCCTTCTTAGTCTAACTGTGGTTGCGTTACGTCGTTAGTCCTTGGTTAAGTCCAAAGTCCATAATAGTCCAAAATTTGTCCATATGTTCATATAAGGCTTGAAGTCCAGAGATATGTCAACTTAAGTCCTTTATAACCTGTTTTAACAGTTTCAGTCCATAGTTTTCATAGTTGGCAGTTTTAGTCCCTCTAGTTAAATCGCGTTACATTTTTAGTCCTTTTCGTACAATAATCATAGGAAAAATTATCTAAAAATTTATGGAGCTTATTCAATCTTATTAAAGCTTAGGTCAACTGCTTATTTCTGAAAACACCTTATTTTTAGCTTATTGGGCTTATTAACGAAATGTACTTTAGCCCGTTAAGAAATTTAGAGGCGAGGGCATGAAACTTGTTTTGGATTTGAACTCAGGCTATTTTTGTGGTTCTAAAAATGTATCGTATGGGCCCAGTAGGCTTATGGATCGTTAACTCTTGTTGGGCTTTAAATAAGCCCAAATTCGGGTACCAAAAGAAACATAATATAAAGTACGTCAAATGTGCAGTGAGTCCTCATGTTATTATATAAATATGCAACGGGTTTTGAGAACTTACTTCACCATGAAGGTGGTGCTGAGATACGAAGGAAAAGGTGGCGAGATGAGGACCAAGGAGAGCAAGGAATACCCGACGTTTCATCTTCCAATTGAAACCCGTATTCGAACCAACTCCTAGTGACCCTTTATGAGACTCCTATGGTTGCTAAGATTGCTTCTTTTCATTCTTCTTCTTCGACAGTAAAAGGGAAATGGGATGTGGTATGTTTTAAATGACTAGACCTGACAACCCGCTTGAAAAACTAAACCAGAGCTTTGAAAATGAAACCTCGACTTGTAATGGAACTCGAATGGAAAATGGATGGCTTCTGGTTATTTAGGGAGTGTTTAAGAGTTGAGAGAAGTTTGTAAGAATTTATGAAAGGGTGAAGTATGAGAGGTGGTGAGCTTGTGAAAGGCCCTAACTTCTTTAACGATTTGAACATGAGGGTTTTGAAGGTAAGCGATTTACAGGTGAGGGAGAGTGAAAGTTATGAAGTTGATACGTGAGTGTGTTAGTATATATATAGAATCGTATACTAGTTTGCTATGGTAGATAAGTAGTACACGTCTCATGGTAAAGTCTATGGAAAAATATAGATACACGTTTCTTATTTTGGTTGTTAAATTTTATGGTTTAATGTTTATACACGTTCCAATACTTATATATGTTACACGTTCTTGTTTTGCATGCATGGCACAATGTATATCATGCGTACATATTTGACCAATTTGGAGAAATCTAGTACACGTATGGTAATAAAGGGCAAGTACTAGGCGGCAACAATTAGAACACATATTAATAGTTTTAAGATATAGTTTGATCCCGGTAATAACTAACGTTAAGTCCTTAAATTACGAAACTTATAACTGGGTAACGTAAAAATATAACGTTTATAAAAATGTAAAAGTTTATTAATATATTCCAACTAATTATATTAGACGTAAGATAATTTTAATAGAGAGCGTATACGTTAATAAAATCTAATAGTGTTTGAATATTTGTATTACGTAAAGAGTATAATGTAAAATATAAAAAAAATAATAAAGTGAAAATAGTTCATATAAAATATGTAGGCTTATCCAAATCTCGCTTTGGTCGTGAATATAGTATATTAAAGAAAAATTTAAATTTCCTTGCAAAAAAATCGGGTTTTAGTAGACAGTAACTCTAGGTTATCTTTAATCGATTAGGATTATCATAGCGGATTTTCGTGGGATCTTACACAACATATTTACATGAAACTATCTGCTGAACAAAGACCAATACCCTGAGCATGACGATTAAACGTCTCCTTAGGTAATGCCTTCGTGAAAGGATCAGCCAGATTGTCATTTGTGTGAACTTTGAGTACTTTTATTTCACCATCATCGACTTGTTCTCGAACATAGTGATACTTTCTTTTAAAGTGTCTGGCGCCTTTCATAACTCCAGGTTCATTGGCGAATGTGATTGCAGCAGAGTTGTCGCAATACACATTTATAGGTAATTCTATTGAAGGCATCACTCCAAGATCCTTAATGAATTTCCTTATCCAAACAGCTTCTTGTGCTGCTTCTGATGCAGCAATGTACTCAGCTTCTGTAGCAGACATGGCCGTTGTACTCTGCTTCTTACTCTTCCAGTCCACAGCTCCTCCATTTATGACAAAAACATAACCCGTCTGAGACTTTGTATCATCTTTATCAGTCTGAAAGGACGCATCGCAGAAACCTGTAACATTCAGTTCTGCGTCTAGATTTCCCCCGAAAACTAGAAACATATCTTTAGTATTCCTCAAATACTTAAGTATGTTCTTAACAGCATGCCAGTGATCTTTCCCTGGATTCTGCTGATAACGACTGGTCAAATTTTGAGCGAACGCCACATCTGGCCTTGTACATCTAACTGCATACATGATAGATCCTACTGCCGAAGCATACGGAACTTTCTTCATGTATGCCACCTCTTCAGGTGTAGAAGCACACATTTCGCTGCATAAGCCGTGTTCAACTTGCATGGGCAAATATCCCTTCTTGGAATTTTGCATATTGAATCTCTTCAATATTTTATCCATGTAAGCACCTTGGCTTAAACCGATTAACTGTTTAGATCTGTCTCTATAGATCTTGATTCCAAGGATATACGCTGCTTCTCCTAAATCCTTCATGGAAAAACATTCACATAGATAAGCCTTAACTTCATCAAGACTAGGTATGTGATTTCCCATGATTAATATGTCATCGACATATAGGACAAGAAAAGTAGTGTTACTCCCACTAACTTTGTGGTATACACATGGCTCATCGAAATTTTGAGTAAATCCAAACTTCTTGATTTCCTCATCAAATTTCTTATTCCATTTCCTGGATGTTTGCTTCAATCCATAAATGGATCTTTAAAGTTTGCATACACGCTTAGGAAATTGTGGATTCACAAACCCCTTAGGTTGCGCCATATAGATATCTTCATCTAGGCGACCATTCAGAAAAGCGGTTTTGACATCCATTTGCCAAATCTCATAGTCATAGTAGGCAGCTATGGCTATAAGAATCCTAATAGCTCTAATGTCGGCCACAGGAGAAAATGTCTCCTCATAGTCAACACCATATGTTTGGGTAAAGCCCTTGGCTACCAAACGAGCTTTGTAGGTGTGTACGTTGCCATCCATGTCAGTCTTTTTCTTGAAGAGCCACTTACACCCAACTACCTTAGCATTGGGTGGAAGGTCTACTTCAATCCAGACTTTATTGTCTTTCATGGATTGCATTTCCCCATCCATGGCTACTTGCCATTTATCCTTTTCAGGACTATTAATGGCATCCCTATAACTAGTTGGTTCATCAAGATGATCCCCTAGCATAGTTTCCTCATCCTCTATGTTTAAACATAGACGATCAGGAGCCTTTGTAGATCTTGAAGATCTACGGATGGGTACCACTTCTACTTCAGGTGGAGGACCTAAACTTTCAGGTTCCACAGGAAGTGTGTTAGTGCCTTCAGAAGGTGATGTATCTTCATGATCATTTTCTAGATCATACACTCTCCCACTAAATTCTTGAGATATTAGATTATCCTCAAGAAATTCACCGTACCTAGCCACGATGACCTTATTTTCAGGTGGGAAGTAAAAGTAGTAACCCTCCGTTTCCTTAGGGTATCCTACGAAGATACACTTAACAGATCTTTGTTGGAGTTTATCAGGTGAGTCACGTTTAACAAACGCCTCACAACCCCAGACCTTTAAGTAAGAAAAGTTGGGAGCTTTTCCTGTCCATACTTCATATGGAGTCTTATCAACCTTCTTAGTTGGAATCCTATTCAACACGTGAACAGCTATTTCAAGAGCATAATCCCAAAAGGATAAGGGAAGAGTTGTAAGATTAAACATGGATCGTACCATATCTAACAAGGTACGATTTCTCCTTTCAGATACACCATTTTGTTGTGGCGTATAAGGAGAAGTGAGTTGTTGCACAATGCCACACTCATTTAGATAATCCTTAAACTCTTGGCTTAAGTACTCACCACCACGATCGGATCGAAGGGCCTTAATCTTCTTTCCGAGTTGTAATTCTACTTCATTTTTAAAGACCTTGAATGTCTCAAAGACTTCATGTTTATGTTTAAGTAAATAAACATAACCATAACGACTATAGTCATCCGTGAAGGTCAAGAAGTAGGTAGCACCTCGTTTTGACACGTGTCTAAGTGGACCACACACATCCGTGTGTATCAATCCAAGTAGATCCGAAGCCTTTTCCATATTGCTATGAAAAGGTTTCTTTGTCATCTTCCCAGATATGCAAGATTCGAATTTATCAACTGAATCATCATTGATATTTTTCAAAAGCCCATCGTGTTGCAGCTTTTCCATGCGATTCTTGCCTATGTGGGCAAGACGGCAGTGCCATAAATAAGACGAGTCCGAGTTAGACTTGACTCTCTTATTTCCGATGCTATACATAGAATTATTTCTATTGGATACATGGTTTTCCATGTCAATTTCAAACACACCATTTAATGGAATAGCATTAAAGTAAAAAACAGTGTTTAGAGAAACAGAAATTCCATTATCATTAAAAGTATGCTTAAAACCCAAATCCAATAACAAAGAAACTGAAACGACACCTCTAACAATAGAAGGTGCGTAATGACAATTCTTTAACACTAAAATTAAACTAGAAGGTAAAACTAGCTCAAAAGTCCCTATGGCTTCTACTACTGCACGTATTCCATTTCCCACATACAAGTAGCATTCCCCATAGTTCAGCTTCTTTGCTCCTCTAAGCCCCTGCGATGTATTACAAATGTGAGTACCACATCCTGTATCGTATATCCAGGCATTTTGCTTACGAGGAAAAGAAAACAATTCAACCATAAAAATACCTGAAGTGCTGGCGCCCTGCCAAGCCTTGGCATTCTTATTCTTGCGACACTCCTCAAGTAGCAATGGACAGTCCCTCTTCCAATGTCCAGGAGTATTGCAGTGGTGACAAGCAGCCATATCCTTTTTAGGAAGATCCTTCTTGGGAGGAGGATTCTGCTTCTTTGGCTTTTGCTGATAAGTCACAATTTGCTTGCCCTTGTCAGCTTTGCCCTTTCCTTTCTTGTTCACATGCTTCGGTTTACCGGGCTTAGCTACTCTACCACCTCTTATTGCCATAACAGCAGGTGTAGGAGCTTTCTTAGTGAGTCCCTTCTCATGTTCAATGAGCATTGCATGCAATTCAGAAAATGTCTTCCCCTTGCAATGCATGTTAAAGTTGCGCACGAAGTCACCATATAATTCCTCATTGAGGGATTTGTTGATGAGGCCAACTTTAACGTCTTCCACATACCCGCAATCAAGTGCATCTAGTTGGTCAAGATAACCTTTCATTTCAAGCACATGAGTACTTACGGGTGTTGTTGCGTCCTGCTTGCACTTGCCTAAGTTGTCAAGTGCATCATACAATTCAGCCATGGGAGGTTTCTGAAACATGCGTGTCAGTTCCTCAATCATGTTTTTCGGGCCATATTTCTCAAACTGTTTTACCAGTTGAGTATCCATTCCCTGAAACATGCGTCAGTCCCAATCATGTGTTTGGCCTTGTCAATAAGTCTTCAGTTGATAATCCATTCATAACATGAGCAAGCCGCATCAATGTGCCTGTCATAAGCTTTATGAATCAAGATTTCATAGGGATTAGCGAGACAACCGAAGGTCTCAGTAGACATTCATAACGTTTGCAATCCTAAGAACAAGCCTTAGATTGCGATACCAATCGTTAAAATTCTTAGTCCCAGTCAATTTCTCTTTTTCAAGCATCATCTTGAAACAAGAGGTTAAGTTTGACGAGTTTCCGGGCTGGGCCATTTCTACAGAAAAAAAGTTCAAAAGTTAGTACTTTCGATAATAAACATTTCAAGAAAATTAAACACCCATTGGTTTTTGACAAAAAACCATTTAATTTTCTCTGAAAACTAGGATCCTAATTGACGCCGTTTCATTACATCAGTTTTGGCTGCTAGCAATGAAAGTGCTCAACAAGGTACGGGATCACCCAATTGCCAATGTCAAATTGCAATTCCTAGAAATCTTGGGACTTACATTATATTGCCAACATTAGTTGCAAAATGTAAGCATGTTTCATCCCCAAATCTTTATGCCTTGGCGCCGTTCCATTACATCAACTTTGGCTGCTAGTAATGAAAGTGCCCAATTAAGTTAACCAACTTAAGAAACAGTAAATTGACGTCGGTTTATTGCATTCAGCTTTGGCTGCTAGCAATAAAGTACTCAATTTACCCTTAGATGACCACCCTTTGAACATCAACATTCAGCTTTGGCTGCTAGTGATGTAGGATGAAACCTTAGGTGTTTCTTTTTGTAGTTGGGTGGCATATAACTTAAATTTAAAGGGTAATAAATTTTGATGTGTAAAATCAAAAAATATGTACAAAGATGTCATGCATTCATCTTTGTATCATATATGTTTGCAAAAACAAAACCGTTTACTCATTCGTAGCTCAAATCATCAAATTTTTTAATTGAGGCGTTGAGCAAATTACAACATTGCCTTAAGATGCTTCGTACTTTTTCATGGTGTACTTGGTAAGTCTATTATTGACGCACAGGCGAGCGGAGGGACGACAGCCACCGAAGCTGGTTAAAACCGTGCCCCTTTAAGGTCACAATTTAATGTGAACCAACCTTAAACCCACTTTATAGTTTGTCAATAATAGG
The DNA here is from genome assembly GCA_021014915.2 of Artemisia tridentata subsp. tridentata. Lineage (NCBI taxonomy): Eukaryota > Viridiplantae > Streptophyta > Magnoliopsida > Asterales > Asteraceae > Artemisia > Artemisia tridentata. Next base: position 8,846,835 of record CP139501.1, on the reverse strand, counting down.
TCCGCCGCTTCGACCACTTTTGTACAGTCGCAATCAATCAACTAAAAAAATATGATTTTCTTGCTAAAACAATTTTATGTAATAATTTATTAATTGCCAGTCTCGCCTGGGAGCAAATTACCGTGCGAAGCGAACCACTATCGGCACATAAGACTTGGCAATAAATAAAATTACTACAAAGGTTTCATAGTTATTAGTCTTATTTATTTTTATTTGAAAAATTACCCTCTTTTGTAGTTACAATCCATCATAATATTAAACACAAAAGATCAAGTAATTACAAAAAATAAATAAACACATAATAACAAATATATGATCATCCACGATATCATATAGCCACATGCAAACCTTTTTCAATAAATCATAATATTAATTCTATGTGTAATTTTAAATGTATGTAATTAACAAAACTCCCATTGGTTTTCGAGCTCATTGTGCCCAATGGTCCACAGACGCCAAATAACTTGGCCGCGTAAGTTTTAGTTAATTAGATACCACATTGCACATAACTTGTTAATTAATATATATATATTGAGGTCTTCCCCAATTTAAGATTTATTTAAAACATGTAGCAAATAATTCAATACAAAATCATACAAATCAAACCATGACAAAATATGCAAGATTTTGTCATGGATCCCATATTGATCACATAATCATGTAGTCCATATTATTATGTCAATATCTCATGTACGTATCTAATTAATTAGTAACATCACATACGGTACTCACTAATTAATCCCTAAAAATTTTCATGCAATCCTAGGGTTTCTCAAGTTTTAATTAAAAAAACTAAAACCCTAATTTTAATATATAGGTATCGACCCATATTAGGGTTTATAAAAAAAATAAACAAACCCTAAAAATATAATTGCATGTTATCTCTACAAGATCCAATTTTTAGATTTAAGTAATTAATTACAAGTTCTTAAACGAGGCTCATGATGCCACTGTTGGAATATGTGAACTATATAAAATCATAAACACATATAATCATCAAGAACACACAGCGGAAAGATCTACAAGAACAAGTAATTAATTAAACTTAAATAGAAACGTACCTTAGTGATTCCTAGCAAGAACAAGGAATCTCTTCAACAAGAACAAGTATAAACCCTAATAAGGTTTATGTGTATGTCGATCCAAAGTAAAGGGAAAAACACGAGTTAAAGTAAACTCGTCACTCGTTCTTGTACACACGTAATCTAGCGTTCCAATGGGATAAGCTAGGTTCAAGAATCACAAACAACCAAACACTTTGTTGCTATACTATGAATCGGCAAACCCTAGTGGGTTTAGAAAATGTCCGATCGGTTCTAGCAAGAGGGAAGAAGAGAAGAGAAGTTTGGCAAGTAAGGGATTCAAGATTAGGTTTAAACCAAAAACAAGTGAATTGTTTATATAGGCAAACCCTAAAACACCAAACTTGTTCCCTACTCCATCTATGAACCGACCTCAAGCCCAAGGGGAGGGCATCGGCCGATCCAACCCATGAGATGGGTTTCTAGATTCTTTTAATTCCCTTTTGCACATTTAGTCCTTTAACGGTCGTTATCTCTAACACCGTTAAGTACTAACTGTCGTTAAGTATTTTGTTTGTGAAATGAATAAATAAAATACATAAACATATTTAATTTATTCATCAATTGGAACTCTCACGTTATTGTGTGCAATCCCGAGTTTCGGGTTCGAAACCGGACATACGTATATATTAATATTTATACATCAAACTCTAACAGTTATATGTTTATGTGTTTATAGTTTTATGATTCACATATTCCAACAACATTACTGTATTTGATTTGGTTAGACCCCCGACAGTTTTTCACATTGGTAGAAAACCAAAAAGTTTGCTTAGTTTTATATTTTAAAGTAAATGGTTTATACAAGTTTATGTTAGTATCATGTAGTCGCACATTACCGTCTTGGAAGACATATATTTGCCATCCAATATGGTCATTTGTGGTTAATTCATACGAGTTGTTAACTTTTTTCAACTTTTTATATACGTTTTCTAACATAATTAGTACTCAGCTATTTAATTAGGAGATTGGTACCTTTTTACATAATTACACGTTATTTGGTTCCTAATTTTGTAGTAGTAACTAGTAAACATAAGAAAATGAGAATATATGAAAATCGTAAGTCACGCATATCAAACATTCAAGAGCAACTCTGATCACATCATTTGATGAAATTGCAACGTGCGCGAAGATTTAAACTGATATGAGACAGTTTATCCTCAAAATGGTTGCAATCTTTTCTCGTCTTAGTTTGCAATTTGTGTCAGAAAGGGTGCAAGGATTCTTGGTTCAATTGGTTGCGTTCTTTTGTTGCTGCTCGTGAATTTGGCAATCTGTGGTGGGAATCGGACAGTAATCCTTAGTGAACGCAATATGAACTAAATCATCAAGGGGTTCACGACTTTTACCGAAATTCATGTGTCAACACTAATGATTTATAGTGTTTAGTCACTGTGAGTATGTATTTGTAATACGTTAATTGAAACATGTTTAAAACAAAACTCTTTGTCTTTTAAATCCAACTTGAAACTTTTGTTGCCTTCTAGGTTCTGATCACATCGGATAGTAAATATACTTTTCTTTTTATCTACAAAGTAACCACTAGCAAAATAATCATTACTGGAATAAACAAAAACAGCACCAAAAGTACACGACACATATTTTATAACCAAACTCGTGCAACACTTTATTCTTGAGTACGTGAAATTGATATAACTGTATATCATAAACAAAAATATTTAAGGTAAAAGTTGAATAAAAAAAAGAGTTCAAAAAGTCAAAATTGTGCACTTATTTTAGGACCGAGGGAGTATTAGGGTGCGTTTAGTTGAAGGAAAACACCCTTGTTTTTCACAAAATGTTTTGTAGAAAACAAGGAAAACAGAGATCACGTTCAAATTAGCGTTTTCCAACAAAATATTTTCCAAAACACAAAATTTCTATTTCCATCCCTAACAAAGAAAACAAGAAAACAATTTTTATTTTTTTTTGTTTTCCTTATTTCCTATTTCCTATTTCTATTTCTCTTAAAACCACATACTCACACACTCCAGCCATACCCTAACCCCAAACACCACCCTCCCACAGCCCACATCAGCCATCACCACCCTCGTCGGCGTCGCTCCAGTCGTTTTTTACGTTTTCGTCTGATTCTTTACGTTTTCGTCTGATTCTTTACGTTTTCGTCCGATTTTATACGTTTTCGTCCGATTCATTACGTTTTCGTCCAATTTTTTACGTTTTCGTCTGATTTTTTACGTTTTCGTCCGATTCTTTAAGTTTTCGTCCGATTCTTTACGTTTTCGTCCGATTTTTTACGTTTTTTTCCGATTCTTTACGTTTTCGTCCGATTATTTACGCTTTCGATCGATTTTTTACGTTTTCGTCTGATTTTTTACATTCTCGTCCGATTTTTTTACGTTTTTGTCCGATTCTTTACGTTTTTGGCCGATTCTTTACGTTTTCGTCCGACTTTTTACGTTTTTGTAAGATTCTTTACGCTTTCGTCTGTTTTTTTTACATTTTCGTCCGATTCTTTAAGTTTACGTCTGATTTTTTACGTTTTCGTCTGATTTTTCACGTTTTTTGACCAATTTTTTACGTTTTCGTCTGATTGCTTACGTTCTCGTTCGATTTTTTACGTTTTCGACCGATTCTTTACATTTTCGTCTGTTTTTTTACGTTTTTGTCTGAATTTTTATGTTTTCGTCTGATTCTTTACATTTTCGTCCTATTTTTTTTACATTTTTTTAGGTTTCGTCTGACAAAAACGTAAAAAACTGACGAAAACGTAAAAAACAAAAGAAAACGTAAAAAAGTGAACGAAAACATAAAAAAATAGACGAAAACGTAAAAAAACAGACGAAAACGTAAAAAATGGACGAAAATGTAAAAAAATGGATGAAGACACTATAATTTAGAAAACGTAAAAAAAATGTTCGAAAACGTAAAAAAACATAAAAGAGAGGACGAAAACATAATAAAACGGGTGAAAATGTAAAAAATGGACGAAAACGTAAAAAAACAAATGAAAATGTAAAAAACAGACGAAAACGTAAAAATTTGGATGAAAACGTAAAGAATCGGACGAAAACGTAAAAATTCTGACAAAAACGTAAAAAGACAGACGAAAACGTAAAGAATCGGACGAAAACGTAAAAAATCGGACGAAAAAGTAAAGAATCGGACGAAAATGTAAAAAATGGACGAAAACGTAAAAAAACTGACGAAAACGTAATAAAACGGACGAAAACGTTAAAAAACAGACGAAAACGTAATAAATCGGACAAAAACGTAAAAAAACAGACGAAAACGTAAAGAATTGGACGAAAACGTAAAAAATCGGACGAAAACGTAAAAAATAGACGAAAACGTAATAAAACGGACGAAAACGTATTATTGTCGATTGAAAATTTTTTCATGTTATTTGATTTTATATTTTACTTTTTTAATTATTTATTTTCTCGTATTAGATTTTTTTAGTTATTTTATAATTTAGTTTTTTAGTTTATAATATTTGTTTTTGTGTTTTGAAGATATTTTTATAATATTATAAAGGTGAATAGAGAATGGAGATAGAAAACAACACTACTTGAACATGTTTTCTAATTTTTCAAAATGAAAAACACAAACACATGTTTCTCTAACTAAACGCGTTTTCTAAAATTTTACTTGTTTTGTGGAGATAAAACTCCCCTCTCTTTTTTTACAAAACAAGAAAAAGGAAATGAAGGAAAATATTTTCCAACTAAACGCAACCTTAGTATTCATGTTTGAAAATAGCTTAGAGCACTAGGAGTGGTGGAAGTTATAGTAAAGCTATCCATCTGTCGCGTCAGTTTTTAACTTATAACATTGATATACAACGAAACCAAAAAAATCGTCCTTCCTATATAACCCAAGTTATAGGTAAACTGAACCCACATTTTTATATAACTTGCACTCAAAGAAATAGAAAAAGAAATAACACAATTACACCCGTTGTTTACTTCGCGAATACCCTATAACGCAAAAGGGGCGGTGCAACCATTGCGAGCATGGCGCAGTTACACGAACCATAGCGGCGTTATAATGTGACTTTATTTTACTCTACCGTGCCCTCTTACTACCGCAACAAAGATTTTGAGCCTCTTAAGCAACTATTTTTAGATTTTAGTAAGACAAGATTGGCGATGGTCGCCGCGTTGCCGGCGTGCCTGTTTATTTTGTCGAATGTTTTTTAAGCAAAATGTTTTTTTGGTTGTTGTTTTTCGGGTTTTGTTGTTTTGGTGAATGTTTTTTAAGCTTTTTTTTTTGTGCATATTGTATGTATAATGTAAAGTTTTTTAGCATAATTTTTACAATATTTTTTTTGTTTGGTTCAGCTTATGTGTTTGTATTATTTTATCCTTTTTTTTTTTTGTCGTTTTTGTTTTTTTTTTAAGTTTTTTTTTGGTGTATAAAAGATCGCTGTTTTATTTTTGCCCCTTTTCATTTGAAAGCAAACCCTAAGTATTATTTTTCTTCTCTCAATCTGCGTTTGTCTAATTGTTTGCTTTTACGATGGCGATACCAATTAGAACATCTGCGTATGCCCTTGCTCGCACCCCTAATTTCGAAAAGTTAAAGTTTGTTGCGGGTTCCAAGGATGTTGATGATTGCTTGCGTGTAGCATTTATGCAGGATTACAGTGACAATGATCGGTTGTTAGCGGTGTTTGGTCAGCAGCGTGATGATTTAGCGGCAAAGGTCAAGTGGTTGGAGGATTTGGTTGATGAAGGAGAGGATTTCTTACCGTTGCATGATAATGGGGATTTTGGTTTGGTCTGTCTGAAGGAGGCTCTGGAGAGAGAGAGGAAGGTGCTTGCTGGGTTGATTAAGACTATCGATTTGGCGCGTGAAGGAAGGGAAGAGAAAAAGGTGAATATTTCATGGTTCGAATGATGTACTGGCTACTGTTTGTGGTATATTTTGTTGGTATTTTGTGTCTTAATATGTGGTCGGGTCTTAGTTGTCTGTGAATATGGCTATTGTCGGTCGCGTCTTAGTTGTCTGTGAATATGGCTATTGTCTGTTTATGTATGAACATGGTATCATGTATTTTGCTTGTTTTTCTATGATATCATGTAACTTGTAAGGTGTCTGATGAATGGAAATATAATATTATTGTTATCCTTGTTAATGTGTTCCGGTGTTGTAAACTTATTGTTAATTTTTTTGAATGCTATATTCGCTGCATAAAAAATTGTAAGAAAGAGTAGTTTAGTAAAGAATATGCAAATGCAGGTTGAGAAAGCGACACAGCAGTGAACATTTGTACCTAACAGACATTTTCATAGGCGATGTTCTGTGAATATTTTACAAAAAAGAAGCATCATACTTAAGTTATGCCATATCACTGGTGATAGTGCCGATACATATTTACATAACCAAAAGGCGGAGATAATTGTTTTTTAAAGGATACCTGGCATTGCATAGTTACGTAGAATATTATACATAGATAGCTGAGATATTGCTGTTGCGGTTGTGGTATGCAAGGCTGCTCCGATCAGTCATTTTGTTTGGATTTTTTGTTAGATGTTGTTCCTTGTGCATCTTTGGTTTGTGTAAAAAGGCCTTTCCTGGCACCTTTTTTTGGCTGTTGGGTTTTTGCTTTGGATGTTTCAGATATAGGAGTCTGTTTTGGTGGTGGTGTGGTGTCGGTTTCGCTTGGTTCAAAGGTGTCAGGTGTGTCAGCTTTTCCAACGGTACTGTCTGATGGTACATTCATGACAGTTGCTGGGTTTTTTTCAGTTTTGGGTGGCGAAGCTTCAGGTAAAGGTGTTTCAGCAATTTCACTTTTGGTTTCTGCGGTAATTGTTGCCAGTGTGTTTTGCATTGAAGATTCTATGTTACTTTCAGGTAGTGCAGTGACATTTGCTGTTAGCATTGGTGTGTCATCCCAACAGGTATCAAGAATGAAAACCTGTTTTTCTTTCGTACTCTCTGGATCAAAGTGTAGCTGGAAAATTTTCCTTTTTCCTTGCAGTGAAAGCAGTTCTGCTGGATAATCGTAAGGATTTGGATTAGGTATGGCTTTGCACAATTCTTTGCAATCTTTTACCAATGAGTTTGCTTCATTACTGAAACATGTCATTATTCCAGTTGTAGTAGCATCAGACAACACTACCCTGAAGCAATAGCTGTGCAAAATAATTTAAAGATGGTGTTTAGTGATGATAAAAGGTTTTATATAAACAGTGTAGCATGTATTATAGTTTACCTGTAACGTAAGTCATCATCAGAGTCTGGTTGTTTACAGTGGCTATGTGGAAATCGGTCTGAGATTTTATAACCGCAGTCAAAGCATTTCTTGAAAAACCATGTCCTTGTTGTATCTACTTCGTTAATTGTAGCAGTGACAGTAAACCGGACATTCTGGCATTTAAATTAAAAATGTGTATTAGCTTTTCATTTGATAAGGGGTATGTTACAGGTGTTTATTACCTGTTGGTTTTGTGGATTTTCTGCAGCTAAATCTGCTAAAGTGACGCGGTTCCTATATTTTTCTTGGTCTGGATCTGCATATCTTTGGTGCTGGATATTCAGTATTGTGGGTGGGTCGATGAATTCTTCGTACCTGTATTATTAAACGATGTAAGTTTAGGTTATTTTAAAAGATAAAATGCAATTTTAGCATTTTAGTTTATGGTCTTACACGTCGCGAATTTCTTTAACCTGTGGTATGTCAGGATTAAAGTAATATGATGTCGCAGATGTGCTTGACAGTTGAAGGCCTGTATTTATATAGATACATGTTAAGTAATAAGATTAAAAAGCTGAACAATGAACATAACTTAAAAGGTAAAACGATAAATATTAATTAATAAGTTTACCTCCATAGTTTTTTACTAAGCATGAGCTCACTGCTATGATAACTGGTTTTTCTGCTTGCTCGTATTCTGTTTTCCTAAAAGAGTGAGCATCTTCATTCCACAAAGTAAATCGTACTGTGTGACCACTGGTAGAGCGACAAAGGATGTGTGAGTATGAGCATGAAATCATTTTTTAAAGTTAATTTTTAGAGACTTACTCTAAATTTTGGACACCAATGTCTCTCCAAACTGTCGAACCTTGTGTTGCCTTCGTTGAATGCTGTATTTCAGTTACATATTGAACGGATCCAACATAATCTGCAATTAGTAGGACAAAATTAGACATGTATTATTGTTGGTCGTTTTATATTTATGTGTCTTTATTACCTGTTAACAGTCCTTCTTTTACATCGACTTTTGAGTATAGGTCTCGATAACAGCTGAAGTTGAAATAGTGTTCTGGAAAGCCTGTGTCTGGTATGTCCTTAATATCTGTGCACGTTCCAAAAAGCAATGAGAGTGTGTGAGGAACAGCTTGCATGTATGGTTTTGCAGGTTGAAAGCCAAAGCCAGTGATCTTGCAAGTTCTGTTGATCTGAAGGAGTGCATCAAATTTGGGCTTGTCACGTAAGTTCACATTTGCTTGTATAGCTCCTCCCTGCAAATATGATTGTTATTCATAAATTTTAAATGCTTTTGTTTTTTTTATTAGAGAACATGAGACTTTTGAATTGTGTAGTTGGTTCATATAATAATGCTTTGTACCTGTCTATCAATCAATATGCAACAGAATACTACGGGTTTTCCTTGCTTATTTGTTGGTGTCCATTTTCGGTAGACTTTTACATATATAGCTTTGCTAGTATCCGATTCTTTTAGGTCGTTCAGGGCAATGTCTTCTGATTGTGTAATGATTGCTTTGCCTTTAGACTTGTCTGGTTCTACAATGCTAGTGGTCTGCTCCATTTGCCTGCATGTTAAGGAACAGAATGTTTATGATAAATGCATGTAAATATATGTTTAATGGTAACATTAAGATTTAATGCAACTATGAATGCTGAAAATTAGGCATGCAAGTAAGTATAGAATGGATACAAATAACAGTACAATATTTTGTGTAATGGTGTAAAGCTTAGCAGGATATATTTAAAAGGTAAATATAAGTGTAAGGAACCTGTGCAAGTGTGACCATGTTTAAAAAATCGTTATAAACAACATTCTTTGTTGTGTTTTTATCATTGCCCGGACATTGTTTGATTAGCATTTTTAAACCTTCCGGAGATGTTGCTCTTGACAGTGCAACATACAATTGACCATGGGCAAAAACAGGTTCTGGTAAGTATACGCCTATTTTATTTAACGACTGCCCTTGGCTTTTGTTGATCGTCATTGCGTAACAGACTCTGACTGGGAACTGCTTCCTTTTAAACACAAATGGCAGCTGTTCTTCTTTATTGATAAGCACAATACGCGGCAACCAAACTTTTTCTCCCATTCTAGTACCGGTTACAATCTTTGCCTGAATAAGCCTTGTATGCACTTGAGTCACAATCATCCGCGTGCCATTACACAGTCCGCCGCCTAGGTTTAAGTTTCTAAGCAGCATTATCGGTGCACCTATTTTAAGCGTAAGTTCATGGGCGGGCATTCCTGAAAAAGAAAGCGTGTTTAGGTATTCTTGAGGATATAACAGTTCTGTTGCTCCTTGATCATTTGATTTCGGTATAGCTTCGTCGATACTTGTGAAAGTATACGTTTCTCCTTGTAACATGTCCAGGATAATAGAATTGATGGTATCTGCGGTGTCGTTTTTCGGGCATACTATTGCTTTCCCTTGCAATGTTGCTGCATCTGGTGTTTGCAATGTTTGCTCATCGTATATAAAATTAATTAGTTCTTGAACAGCTGTTTGGCTTTCTGGAATGCAGTACTTATCTGGTATCTGCACCCATGCTGAATTTTCTGGGTCAGTTTCATCTCGGCGGCCAATGGTACCGTTTCCAACCTGAAGTAACCATTCAGAGAATGCTGAAATTTCTTGTGCTTGTTGAGCTGAAACTCCTGGCTGTTGGAGGCGCATATTTTGTTGAAGCTTAATGATTGTGAAATATGGCCATAAGTATGACTGTGTTATGCATGATGAAATAATTTGTTCATTTGTAGCTTTCTTCTTCACGGGAAGTGTTTGCCTGAAATCACCTCCTAAAATAACTGCTTTTCCTCCAAATATACGTGCTGGCGTATCCATTATATCTTTCAATGTACGGTCCAGTGTTTCAAAGCACCTGCGATCGTTCATAGGAGCTTCGTCCCATATGATCAGATCAGTTTGCCTAAGCAATTCTGCTACTTGTGTTTTTTTCTTTACACTGCACATTGATTCGTCTGATAAATCTAATGGTATCTTGAATCTTGAATGAGCCGTCTGTCCTGCTGGGAGTAGTAAAGCAGCAATACCCGAAGAAGCAACTGCCAAGACAATCTTTCCTTCCGATCTAAGCGTAGAAATTATAGTCTTCCAAACAAAAGTCTTTCCTGTTCCTCCATGCCCATAAACAAATATGAGTTTCTGTTGATGATTATTGACTGCGTGTGTGACTTGTTCAAAGATTATTCGCTGGTCAGCGTTTAGATGGCTGACCATTCTTTCACTTTCAGCTCTTAACATTTCACGATTATATGACCTTTCTTGCATGAGCGCCCTGTTAGTCAAAATCTGCAGTAAGTAAGGTGGAGGCAGATCAAAGCCAAAATCTTTTACTGATTTTCCGTAGGAAGTAAGGATTGCTTGTAGCTCATACATAAGACCATCGTGTAAGTCTTCAGGATTGACATGAAGATCTTGTATATGCAAGAGTTCTGAAAGTATTTGAGGAATGTCTTCTGACATGGAATCTGCGTGTGACTGCAGAAGTGCAACTGGGCTTGAAACTTCACAAAAGATAAGTATTTGACAAAAAAGGTTGCGCATATAAGACGGGCTGGCTGAGAAAGAAGCTTCTTGCAAAGCAATGTTCCATTCTTGATCACCACTTAAAAGGCCCATTGCTTCACACGCGGCTCTATTTGTAGGCTGGACAACGTTGTCAACTGTACGGATATGTCGGAATGACACCGAACCTTTTTGATGACACAGCAACAATCTTAGGTAGAATGCATCTCCAGAGTTAGGATGCACATATGTCAACCGGCCAATTGCCAACGTGCTGGTACGGCGCCTACGCTGCCAATACTTTCCATGCTTGTACCATACATATTCTTTCGGAAAGTCTAAGTATGTTAGATGGCGGCCGTCTGTATTGTAAAGGTTGTATTTAAACCATTCAGTTAGCGTCGTCCTCTTGTTGTATTCACTGTCTACAACTGCTTGCAATTGCTGCTGCCTCCTAAAGGTCACGCGCTGCATATTTTCGAGGTGAACTGCAAGTATTTGAACCGGCGGATCCCTGCTATGTATGCTGAATTCAAGAATTCTCCAGCATGCTTCATGCGGTCCAATGAATCTAGCATCTTGGAAATTCTTGATTTCATCGATGTGCAATGAACGACGGCCTGTGGCTGCTTCTGCACTTCCAAGCGTTCTTGTAATATGAGTTACGATTCTGTCAGTGCCTTTTGAAATATACTTAAACAGGTATTTTATAAGCATTGACCATTCACAGTACTCAACATTGATATGTGCGTAAAACCGCATGCATAGAGACCGGTTATGTGGAACAACATAGCCGTTATCAAGGCTGACATCCTGTCTTATTGTTGTTATGCCTGAATCCCTTCTACGGTAATGCACATATCCTTTTTTATCAATAAAAGTTTCTTGACAAAAAGGTTTAGGAAACTTCTTAGTGCATACATCACTGCCCTGCATACACGGTGCTGATGTATTGACCAACCCGCACGGGCCGTGCATCATAAGCTCAGTAATAACTCTGTAGGCTTCAGGTTCAGTTGCTGGGTCTGGCAGCTCTGCAGAAACGTATCTGTCGACATCTGTGTGTGCCTGTACACGGTGGCTTTGTCTGACCCACAGCAGCAAATGACAATGCGGCAGGCCTCTTTTCTGGAACTCTACCGTGTATAAAACTGCAATGAGATAATAGGTATTTAAGCATCTAATAAGTATAGTTATTTGTTAAAGACTGCATGCATATAGAATTAAAACACTACCTGCTTCGACATGGCCAAAAGGCTTTGAGTCTCGTAAGAAAGCAACTAAATGATGTATCTTTCTTTCAAAGACACGATCCACAACATCAGGCCTATCGGCAACCGTGACATGCGGAAACTGCTCCATATATTCTTGAATCTCAGGCCAGTTCACGTTGCACGTGAATGTGATAAAGAATGATGGGTTCCCGTGTACCCGGCATATAGCCAAAGCATCTAAATAATGGCTATACATATAGCGAGGGCCTCCTGTAAAAGATGAAGGTAGAATTGTCCTTGAACCGACATCTGAACCGTCTTGATCGCCGCGTGAGATAGCATCGTGTAGGCCTGCCATGTAGTCATTTCGAATATCATTTTGATGTTCTCTTATGTAGTCAATCCTAGACTGCTCAATGCTACAGTAGGCTGTAACAACATATTGCTGAAAAAGCCTGCCACTCCTTGGCAGTAGGCGGTATTCATTAAAACGGTCGTGTAGCTCGTATGCATAGTACATCTTCATTGTCATTTTTTTGGGAGGATCGGCTGATGTACGACTGTTCAATAACACGCGGCCCAAATGGTAGCCATTTTCACCAAAGAAGAAAATCAATGGAAATTGCATTGACATATAAGACGCATTTAGCTTGCTCACTTTCTGTAAGTGATGATTATGCTGTTCTACGACGACATCAAATTCAGTTTCCACGTGTGGACCGCCCTCAAAAACAATTGCACCAATAGAATCGCCTGCAGGCAATTCATGCTGGTTTGAGCCGATAACACCAAACAAACGGACCTTGAATTCTGGAATGTCAGCTTCCGCCATTTTATCCCTTGCAGTTCTAAACAGCTGGACTAATTCATTGTGGTCGTCTAGCAGTTCAATCAAATTTTCCACAATCTCTGAACGCAGATGCTGTCCAGACCTTTGAAAGTGGTGCAAGCGATTTGCAACCTCATTGTCTGTGTCATAGATATATAGCTGCAGGAACTGTGGGCGCACATTGGTTTCTGGACAAAGGCTACCTATCCGATGGTAAAGCTGTCCGGAAATTTTAAAGACATAAGGACCCGTACCCATGTTTATTGAGTTGTCTACTTCTGCACCCAATGATGTCATTGCGAACATTTGATTGTATGCGCGAATATTCTCCATAAAATGCCGATTAGTAAAAAGATCTTTTATATACTGCGGGTATTCAGCCTGGGGATCCAGCCTAACTTTCCCACCATTGCAACATTTATGATAATCAACACGGGTTCTAGTACTTGTACCAAGCCTCTCATCATACCAAAACTGTGCACCGCAATAACGGCAAACCTGATCACATCTGCCCATATGTGTATATGTTGTCGGAGGACCTGCATAATACATGTAAAATGTAGTTTTGAACAACTGCTCTGTAAAAATAAGCATGCTAAATTTAGTCTGCATGTGAAACAGGGCAACTGAAAACGGTAACACACCTCGTCTAGTCCTTCTAGTTCTGTTTTGTGGGAGACGGTTATTGCTTGATGAAGAAGAAATCGTAACTGGAAAAGATAAAAGAAAAAAGGGTAAGCAAATGTAAAGTCATTGTTGATACTATGTTTATTTGTTTTTATTTATATATTTGTTTAAAGGAATGAAACCTTGATGGGATCGCTGCTGGTTATTAGTTTGGACATTTACATTGCAGGGCTGTGGTAACGGAGCAGCAGTCAGAGGAGTTTCATTACATGAATGGCCTTCAAGCTGGGACATGAAGTTATGCGTAACGCATTCAGATATAATCCTACTGCAGTTGCCATCAAGCATAAAAATGTCTTCATTATATGTTGTTGGAGCACCTGTATAAGACATGTAAAATATAGTTTTGAACAACTGTCTCGTAAAAATAAGAATGTTAAATTTACTGTGCATGTGAAACAGGCCAACCAAAACCGGTAACATACCTTGTGTAGTCCTTCTAGTTCTGTTTTGTGGGACACAGTCATTGGTTGATGAAGAATGCATCCTAACTGTAAAAGATAAAAGAAAAAAAGGTAAGCAAATGTAAAGTGATTGTTGATAGTATGTTTATTTGTTTTTATTTATATATTTGTTTAAAGGAATGAAACCTTGACAGCGTTGGTGGCGATTATTAGTTTGCACATTTATATTGCAGGGCTGCGGAGCAATGGTCGGAGGAGTTTCATTAGATGAAGGGCCTTCAGGCTGGGACATGAAGTCGTGCATAACACGTTCAGATATAATCCCGCTGCAGTTGCTATCAGGCATAAAAATGTCTTCGTCGCCTGTAACAAAGACCAATGGTAAAGCTCTCAACCCTGAAAATAACAGTTAGAATAGCAGCTGTAACATAAAAACAAATGCAACTCACATAAGAATTCTGCATTGTTAATTTCTGAAGATGTAGGATGGCGTCTTTCCGAAAGAAACTGCTCTTCATTAGAAAAGTCATACATTTTTTGCTTTCCTTTGTTGATAGAAGATGCAACTCTATTTAAGGTAGAACTGCCTGTAGCTTGTGTTTTTTGCACTTCACACTCATCTGAAAAACAGTAAGACAAAGGGTTTTTAAAACATAACGGTAACTAAAAACGTAAGCAACACAACCTAAACAGTATAGCAAAAGAAAGATAATTTGTACCTCTTATTTGTACAGGCGGGCGAGCATTCGTATGATACTCAAAATCCTTGTTATTGTGGTAAGATGGGTCTCCATCCGGCACATGCAACATACTTTCAAAAGGCTGATCCGAAAACCCGGGAAGTGTGTAACGATAGTGAGAGCCTACGTTAAAGGTATAGCTTTCTTCCCTGTTTCCTGTGTTTGGTTGCTGTATAGAACTGCTGTGAATAGAAGTATGGCTAGTAGCAGGCCCATCCTTACATGGCCTTTTACTAATCGAGTCTAAAGTTACGTCAACATTACCTATAGCGCTTACAATGGTCTCTGATCCTAAATCTAAAATAGCACATTCTCCCTTTTCAACTAAACCACCAACATCTATAGATTCTAAAGAAGATGCATTTATAAGCCTACGTATTGCCCTTTTTTTAGTCTTCATATGATACAAATCTAATAATTTCGAATTCTGCATAGGTACAGGGAAACAAAGAGAGCAAAAAATGTTCGTGAAGCATAGAAGGGCAGATTTATAAGCATCATACATATAGCAAATATATATAAGTCAAATAGACATTGATGCAGCCACCACCAAGAATGCATGCATGGAGGCAGCGGCAAGAATGCATGCATGGAAGGCAAAAAAGATCAAAACAAATAAGAAAAAAAGGGTGCATAAGGGGGAAAGAAAATGAAACAAACCTCTTTAACACGATCGCGAGGAGCCTGGAAACCTTCTCTTGTTTTTTTTTTTTCCCTTGTTATTTTCGTTGTTTTTTTGTTTTTAAGATTTCCTGGGAACAACTATGGGTTTCTTTTGAGTATAAAAGTTGATCCCATCACTTGTAATAGTATTAAAACCTGCCAGCATGGTACTTTTTCAAAGGCAAATCCACAAAAAATTCAACATTAGGTAAAATTGTGTGGATAAGGCAGTAGATTGCCGACACGTTTAAAGGTAAAATTCTATGTTTTTGTAACTTATACGGCATATACGGCTGGAGATTTTATACATTAAAGGTTATACATCAAACCTTATACGGTAGGCCTGAAACTGGGCCAAAGCAACCAACAAACCGGCAGCAAAACGGGCTACCAAGCTGGGCCAAAAAATTGGCGGGAAAACCGCACCTCCAAACGGCGACGTTTGGATTAAGTTTTAATATAAACTATTAATGTGTTCAGGCCCCCATTGGGCCATTGGCCCAAAAAAGCAAATTATTCTTGTTTATATATTTGAGTGTGCATAACAACGACTACTGATTTTAAGGGATTCATCACTTTTACACTGTGAGTGTATATGTTTGTAATGAATTTAACTAACATATGTTTAAAACAAAACTCTTTGTCTTTTAAATCCAACTTGAAACTTTTGTTGTCTTCTAGGTTCTCACATCGGATAGTAAAAATACTCTTCTTTTTATCTAAAAAATAACTGCGAGCAAAATAATCATAACTGAAATAAACTAAAAGAGCACCAAAAGTATACCATACATATTTTATAACCAAATTCGTGCAACACTTTATTCTTGAGTACGTGAAATTCAGGGGCGGCTCAATCTTTACCAAGGCCTAAAGCAAAGTTTAAAAACGGGGCATTTTGATTATTTGCTATGATTTTAGTAAAATTGTCTATATAACGTCTATCTAGAAAAACAATAAAATGCTTAGTAGATTAAGAAATGTTTGATGATTGAAAGACAAAATTATTGTTTCGGTGATCTAGAAGTAGGGCTAAGACGATAGAATTGAAACAGCACGAATGCACTTATATGTGTTCTTTCGTGAACATTTAATCAAGCAAAGCCTACATGAATACTTAAAACAATTAAGCGAAAGAAATATTATGTTCAGGCTCATTGTATAAGAAAAAAGTTTTTTCGTATTCAGTTATTAACATACTAAACAAAAAGTACAAAAAATACATGATCAAAAGAGCATAAGAACAGTTCACAAACAGATCGTCGAGCTTTTAGTTCATTTACAACCTTATCTATTACTCCGGGTTTTAAGAATTAGATTACAAAATTGAACTTAATTCAATTTTTTCCATTAACTTAAAAGATGATATTGGTCCGTTTTATAAACCGAGAGCCTAAAAATTACTAAAATGAGCTTAATTAATTGTTTTCCATAGCCCCAAAAGACAATCTTGATCGTTTTCATAAAACTAAAATGTTGGACTTAGTATCTAATAAACTTTAGGCCTAAAGAACAAAGATAAATGTAGATGATGCTTCAAATCCTAAATTGTATAAGGTATTTTAGGAAATTAGGGGGCTTATGGTCGGGGCCCTAAAGGCGATGCTGAAGAATATGTGTAACGAATTTATACATGATTGTGCTTCAGAAATTCGGGGGCGTAAAGCGACTGCTTTAGTAGCTTTACCATTGAGCCACCCCGGTGAAATTGATGTGCGTGTGGAGTACCCTATTCATGGATATATTTGGTTTTCTTAGTGTAAGTGTAAGTAAGTTTTTGGCTGATGTTGGTAATTAGGTTCAACAACAATGTTTTATATATCTTGGTAATTATACTTTTCATAAGCATGTTAATTTGTTACTTATACTATCAGTACTCGTGTTTGATTACAGGCTTACAACAACAAAGATTTTGAGTCTTCAGCAACTTTTTGAAAGGTTTTAGTATGAAGTGTTCTGTCCCACATTGACCAAAAGAACCAAATTATTCTTGTTTATACATTACTGTGTGCATGGTTCACTCGGGTTGATGTTAGTATTATGTAGTCCTGGATCAATTTGTGGGCACGTATATATTAATTAATGATACGCGCCCACTTTCTGATAGGACTAATTAATATAAATTGTTAACTTTTTAGGCCCTTTGATATATATACTATACCTTTTTTTGGTCGGTTTATAAGCTCTCGTAGAGCTAATATACGAAGTGTTACTTTTTGGGAAATATATAGTGTTTTAGATGGATACCTATACAACAAAGTGGCATCACAAAAAAGTTACATGTTTTTAGGTAAATAAGGAAAATATTTAATTATTCCTTTCGGGTCATGATAATCATAAAATTGTTTGGATGATTTTTGAATCGTGTAAACTTCACTTTAATGATACAATATTTCTACCTTATTAATGCCTTGGGTTACATTTATATAGGGATAAGACAAGAATGAACACTAAATGTCTAGGCAATGGAATGATAGCAAAACACGAGAATTTGATGTATATGTTGTTGTTAATGAAAGACCAAAACCATGTTTATATAGCAAGCAAAATGACTTTTTGTGAAAAGTCAAAACCCTTCATGAATGGTTACAAGTTAAAACTTTTGGTTTAAAGTAACTAACTTTCTAATAGATTTCAACGACACTTAATAGCGCCATTTTGTCTGTTACTATTAACAATAGTCACATCTATTAAATGTTTGCAACGTCTTAGTGACGAATTTCTGTCATAAACTTTGCTATTCATCGTAACCGAAATCAATTTAATTAGTTTATACAAGCGTGCACTACGCATCTCCTAACTTGTATTAGAACTTAACTTGAAATCACTTTGATCTCAGGTAATCTTAATTACACAAAATGTTTGTTGACACTAAAATAACCAACATCCTTAACACATGGTGCCTTACCTACCGCCACCGACGGCGGAGAGTCGGAGACGTACGAGGGAAGCAGCAGAGGTGACTAAAACATGTTTTCAATCACTGTTATGACGGGATTGGAAGGTAGAGGTGTTTGTATATTTCATAATTTCCACTTGATTGAATGAATCGTGTGTGACGCATATGACTTGTTAATTATCTTGCCAACTAGAACAACTTCTTTTACCGTTACTCTTCTAAAAGGGTGAAAGCTTCTTATTTCCTGTCCTACGTCGATCAAGGAGAAGAAAGTTTGCCTCCTAATATACTTTTGGTGGTTTGTAGCGTTGTGTTGGGTTCAAGGAAATAAAACAACGTCCAGCTAGCTGTCAACTTAATTATACAAGGTTTCAACTTTTTGTCAATCTTGATCTCGGTAAATATCTTAACTACATATAAAGAGTGTATGGTCAAAGGGGAAAAGTGAAATGTTGAACTTTTGGTCAATGCCGAAAATGCCCTTATAAAAGTGATTAATGGATGGAATTCGTGAATATAGAATGTCAAAACTAAATGGAATTAATGGATGAAGTGAGAAAACTTAAAACATAGTGAAAAAACTGAATTTAGTCAACCTTCCCTATTGTTGGACACATTGCTGGAACGTATTGAAACTATGTTAGGAAACATTGCTGGAAACAATAGCTAATACACAACTGTACTCAATCAAAGGTTACACGGCTGTATTCAATCAAGTGGAACCTAATTCATATAAAACCAACAACCACACACTCTCTTCTTTCTCTAACCTAATACACACACTACCAAACCCTTGCTTATAACTGCCGCCTCTACTACCACTATTTAAATCCGCCACCACCAACCGTTACATCCGTCAACCACCCCAACCAACACCACCACGTCACAACCGCTAACCCACCACCATCAAATCCCTCGCCACCACCCGAAACCCATCAGCGATGAAAACCCACAACCAACTCACCAAGACTAACCACAAATCTAAATGTGTTTTCAAGGTTTGAGGTTATTTGTAGATCTCTATATTAAACAAGTTTTGAAGGTTTTTTTTTTTAATAGATCTATATTTTCTCTTTGTAGATTTGAATATTTGGAGTCGTCCAGCGCCGCCTTTGCCGGAATATTCCTCTGCTGCCGCCGCTTCCTTATTGCTACCGCCGGGAACCGCAGCTGTTGCCGGAAAATATGGTTTCTTTTTAAGGTTTGTTATAAAAGTTTGAGTAAACTACACCGTTGGTCCTTATGGTTTGCGTTGACTGGCGGATTTGGTCCTTTGACCAAAAAAGTTGCGCTGGTGGTCCTTAAGTCAGAAACGTTATGCACCGTTAGTCCCTCATTCCAAGTGGCCCCACAAATTGATGATAACGCCCGTTATCTATTGGAATTAAAGGGGTAAAATCGTCAATTCGTCACTTAACATTAAAAGGGGCAATTTACTCTAAAAGAATAAACCCAGATCCAGATCTTAACTTCAAGAAAAATTATAATCCATCCAAATCTATCACACACAACACAAATCAAAACCACAAAAACAACTTAATCAACCACAAAAAATTATAATTTATCCAATATCGCCTCTTTACATTTTTTTTTTTCTTTTTTTTTCAATGGAATTGAGGACGCAGGGAAGATGGTAATTCCGAGAAGAGTTTCAGCAACATTTATCAGCACAATCAAAATATCATCCCTTTTTGGATTAAGCTATAAAATAAAATTGCACCTTTTTTAGGCTTTCCATATACCCTTCCTGATACGATAGAGACGTCAATGCCCTTTCAATGTTTTCGACGTCTTTCTGTCTGACTTTCACCTCATTTTCTAAAGCAACAGCTTCATCATGCTTTGACAACAGTTTAGCGGTTTTCTCTTTTAGCTCCGTTTCACAACGACTTATCTTGGTTTTTAGTTGCTTTAGATCTGCTTTTTTGGATCTAACAAAATCACCACACAACATCTTACAAAATCACCACACACAATCTTACAACATTATACAGCTCAGAGGGTGTTTGGGATTGAGTTTTGGAGGAGGCTATTTATTGTTACTTTGCAATATGAAATAGTATTTGGCTATGTGAAAAAAAGTGATTTTCTGTGTTTGCTCAAAGCGGAATGAAGCTTTCAAAAAGAGAGGTGCTTTAAAAAAAATGCGAACTATGTTATACATTCAGAATCCAAAACACGCATAGAAACAACACGATTTGCCAAAATATATGTCACTAACAAGTGCCTCAATCTACACTGGAAGATTGAGTTCTGTAACGAACTTGAGTTGATTTCCAGATTCCACCATCAAAATATCATCCCTTTTGTTGGTTACTGTGATGAAGGTGATGAGATGATCTTAGTATATGAGTATGCTAACAATGGTAGCCTTGATTATCATCTAGAAGACAAGAATAGGAGACGTTGCCTAACATGGGTGAAACGCCTCAAGATTTGATTATTGATTTTTTTATATATAAAGAATGGAAGATGAAGATTATTTATATATAAAGAATGCAAGATTATTGATTGTTGATTGATTGTGGTTATTTATATATAAAAAAATATCTGTTGATTTTTGTAAGATGAAGATAATGATGATGTAAGTATGTTGTGGTTATGGTGGTGTGATAAATGGTGGTTATTTATTTTCTTAAGCGGGTGTTTTAATTTGATAGATGAATGTGTAGATTATGGTGGTGTGTGATAAATGGGATAGTGGTGATTTTTTTTTAGAGATGAAGGTTGTGGTGGCATGATATGTTTGGAAGAAGATGATGGTAGGTGGCTGACACATGAGTGAGATGAAGTTAAGGGTAAAATGACGAATTTGCCCTTTTAAATGCAATAGATAACAGACGTTAGTGGATGTTTGTGGGGCCACTTGGAATGAAGGACTAACGGTGCATAACGTTTCTGACTTAAGGACCATCGGCGCAATTTTTTTGGTCAAAGGACCAAATCCGCCGGTCAACGCAAACCACAAGGACCAACGGTGTAGTTTACTCTAAAAGTTTTATTCCAAGTTTATTGTTTATGCTGTTTGGTGCAGTCAGCTAAAGAATTGTTGGAAAAAAAAATGAAGAAGATAGATGAAGGTTTGGTGGGTTTGGTGGGGGAGGAAGAAAGGTTTGGAGAAGAAGTAGTACTCTAATAGATATATTTGTAATTTGTGTGTGTAATAGTACCTACACTGCTTTTTGTCATAGAAAAGTATGAATTATTGTGTAAATAGGAGTATCTATTTTATTTTTCATTGCTTTTAGTTGTTTGTAATAGTATAAAGAAAAATAGCAAAGATGGATACTTATTTTTTTTAATAAGGATACTTATTTTATTTAGAGAGTTTATGTAAATTGGTATTTTATTGATACTGTAAACTCATTTTTAATAACTTAGAGACCTAATTATAACCTCATACGTGTTGACTATCGGAATGGTTGAACCGGTGAGGTAACTAATCTATAATGTGTACATTGTTATGCGAATTATTTATGGCCCCCCTTAACATAAATTCTTACTGAAGTTAAACTTTCTTATTCAGTTTGGTAAATTTTGTTATAATGAATTGAAGGTAACTGTTCATGCCGCCTTCGTTGCGCCGAAAACTACAGCTGCTGACATCGTGGTTTGGAAACTGCCACCTTTTGCCGCCGCACCAGAATCTGATGTGTATAAGTTCTTTTACAAAGTTGGTGTTTGATTGTATAGTTTTTTTGTATTGATTTGTTAGTATAATATTGTATACATTGTTGTTTTTTAAGTGTATATGTTAATATGTACAAAACTTATTGGTAAATGTGTTATACTGTTAAACTTTTTAATGCAATAATTTTTTGCATAGTTTTTTATGTGAAAAGTTTGTTGGTAATTTGTTGCGTAAATTGTGTATAATGATTTGACTATGTTCTATAAATTTGTGGTATAATTTGTTATGCAAAATGTTTGTTGAAAATTTTTAGTACTTTCAAGAGGTTCGACATTTAAGAATATTCTGTTACTTTCAAAAGTTTTTGAAATTTTTTGAATACATTTGAATGATTTAAAAAACTGGACGAGTACCCGTGCATAGCAACGAAATTTTCAATCGGCCAAATAGTTATTGTGATACTTTGGTTACACAAAACACTTAACCAAAATATTAGTATAACTATATGCCGTTATAAAATCCCGTTGCTATGCACGGGTACTTGTCTAGTATATATATTGGAAAGTCTATCTTCAAGTAGGTTGATATTCATATGTTGTTGGTTTCTAGTGTTGGATGTTGTATAAGAATAAATAAAACATTGTCAAGCATTACAAACTGATTTTTACGTTTAAAAACTTTAAAAAATATTTGAAACGTTTAAAAAAAACTTAAAAAAAAAAAAAACATAAAAAAAACGGACGAAAACTTAAAAAATGGACGAAAACTTAAAAATACGGAAGAAAACGTAAAAAAAGGGGCAAAAATAGACGAAAACATAAAAAAAGGACAAAAATGTTAAAAAAATGACGAAAACGTAACAAATGGACGTAAACGTAAAAAAAAGGATTAAAAGGGATAAAAACGTACATAAAACGCATAAAAACGTAAGAAAACGTATAAAACAAACAGTTTCGAAAAAAAATGCTAAAAGAATAATATTTGGGTATTATTTCACCACTGGACGTGTAGTCCAGTGGTTGGGGCTTTGATTTTTAGCCAACAGACCAAGGTTCGATCCTAGCTTACCCTCCATTTTTAGTTTTTTAAAAGAAGGGACTAACGGTGCAAATACTGTTAACCCAGAGGACTAACGGTGTATATATTGTCTATCTCGTTAGGAGATAACGGAGAAATAATTTGCACCGTTCGTCCTTATTTTAACCAAGGGATGTATATTGGTTAACTTTTACTAACGGAGTGATGTATCTGTTGAAATTTTTTCGAGAGGGATGTATTGTGCGAAACGGGGTAAACCACATGGCTGTATTTTGGAGTTTACTATTAGATTAATGATTATTTTTGAATGAAATGACTTTTGGAGAGGGTTTTGATCTTATGGAAATCATTGAATGAATGTTTGTAATTGTTTTTGTTTTCCGGTTTGTGTTGAAAGAGGGAAATGAATACAGACCATTAGATGATAGGAAATGCCACGTGTAATTATCTAAAGAATTTTGAAATGAGAGATTATAGGAAAACTTTTGCTTTATATAGATGATAGATTATAGGTTTTGGTTGGGTAAATATGACATTTAAGTGATTTTATATTTGTGAAATAATCAGTCTTAGGAAGCATTTAGACTTCCACTTTATTATATTCTTACATGTCTAATAATTTGACATGGATAACTAATAGAAACTTTGGTTAAAATCACAAAAAAATAGAGCAATTAGGCTGGAGGGAGTGGGCTCGGCAAACTGTTCGGGGAAGCATGCGGTTAGGCGGTAACACCGCCGCCACCATGTCGGTGAAGCTCGGTAAACCATATAATCGGTAACTATTGCCGATTGAGAAAGAGGAAGAGTTGGCCTACACCAACGGTCGAATTTTTAAAAAAATGGCCGTTGGCCAGTTAATTAAAAAAAAAATAAAAAAAATTCCATTTTTTTCTACCTTTCCACTATATATTCAACCTTTTAACTACATATATACCTTCAAATATCACCCTTTTTTTACTAAAAATCACAAAAACTCTAACACCCTTTTAACAAAAAATGTCTTCCGATTCCTCCGAATCCGAATCCGAATACGTTTACTCGACTTCGCCCGACGAAACTCATGGTACCTCGCTTCAATTTATGTTATCCGCCGTTGAACATCTTCAAGATACGGCGAGCTCTAGTTTTCGGCCCCGTAGATATGTAGATCGTCGTCGGCACGTTGGTCTTGAAACTCTTCTTAATGATTGGTTCGTTGAGGAACCAAAGTATGACGAGGCTTATTTTCGAAAAAAAATTCGAATGAATAAAAGAATGTTCTTAAAAATAGTATCCGACATTGAAGAGAGATACCCGTATTTTCAAGAAGGTTATGATGTGCGAGGGAAAAAAAGTTTCACGGCCATACAAAAATGTGTTTCGGCCGTTAGTCAACTCGCAACCGACAATCCCCCTGACGAGTATGACGAGTATTTGTGTATGGCGGCAAGAACGTCACGTGAAACTCTTGATCATTTTTGTGACGCCATCATTCAGTTGTACGGTCGAGAGTATCTACGTAGGCCGACGGCACACGACATAGCATGCATTTTCCAGGCTCATGAGGCTCGACATCACATACCCGGGATGCTTGGTAGCATCGATTATACGCACGTTGAATGGTTAAATTGTCCAAGACATTTGAGAGGGCAATACACGAGAGGTGACCATGGTGTTCCGACTATTATGCTTGAGGTCACCGCTTCACAAGATTTGTGGATTTGGCATGCTTTTTTCGGTCCACCGGGGTCAAACAACGACATCAACGTGTTGAATCAGTCTGATTTGTATCTTACCGAGCGAAATGGAACGGCGGCGAATAGCTCATTTTATATTGGTGAACGCTTTTACAAACGTGGATACTATCTTACGGATGTAATTTATCCTAAGTGGTCAACGTTAGTTAAAGCTTACCCGTATCCGACCGACCCAAAGGAAAAGAAGTTCAAGAAGTTACAAGAGGGGGCAAGAAAGGATGTCGAGCGAGCCTTTGGTGTTCTCAAAGCAAAATGGAAAATTATCAAGCGACCTCTCCGGCCTATGACCAAAGAAAAAATAGGGAAATTTATTCACGCATGCATTATTTTGCATAATATGATCATAAAAGGCGACGGGAGAGGAATCTCACCGGTTCATATAATGGATGAGCCGGTACAGCCAGTGTTTGATAATAGTGTCCTAGCCGAGTTACTAGACGAAGACGTCCATCATCGTCTTCGGTATGATCTCACGGAGTTCGTGGCCGCTCAAGACTTGCCATATCTCGATGACGATTAGTTGTGTTTTTTTTTTTTTTTTTTTTTTTTTTTAAGTATTATGTAGTGTTTTGTTTTGGTTTTTTAAATATTATGTAATGGTTTGTTTATTTTTAAGTATTATGTAATGTTTTTTTTTTTTGTTATTAATAAAATGTTATGTTTTTAATTTTATATAGTTTTTGTGGGATTTTATGTATTAAAAATAAATGGAAAAAGAAAAGATGATGTGGCAAATTGGTGATTAGGTGAAACCAATGCCACCAAATTGGTGAAAATTGGGGTGAATTGGTGAAGTGTGAGTTGGAAGGTTTTTATTGGGTATTGATGATGTGGAAATTTGGTGAAGGGAGGGATAGGTGAAACCACTCCCTCCACCATTATAGCCGCACATTTTTTTTAATAATTTTTATTTAAAATTTTTATTTATTTCAAAATGAAAAAAACTCATTTACATCATCTTTTTAAAAAGTTAAATAGCTCATAAATGATTGATAAAAAGTTAAATACACCATCATATCGGACATTAAATCATCTTTCATTAAAGGAGTATTTTTATATACTTTTGACAAGCGATATCTTTTTAGTGTTGTAATTTACGGCCTGACATGTGATTCGTGATTTAAACTTTAAACTCATATAAAAAATCACATGTGATTTCGTAGTGTGTAATATTCAATACCCATAAAAAGCCAAAAAAATATATCTGTCGAAAGTATATCGAAGTGCCGGTCTAATATAAAAAGATTCTCGTCGTGATAGTGTATTTTTTATCTCTTAACGATTTATCGTTTGCAAGACATTTTATTCTTTTAAAGTGGAAAGTGAGTTTATTGTTTTGATGAAAAAATATATGGCTAAGATTTGTTCATTTAATATTTATTTTTTATTCATCTTTATTGAGCTCCCCTCAACTAAAAAAATAACGGGGGCACAATTATGTAAAATCATTTTTACCATTTTAGTATTTCAAAAAAAAATGGTCCATTTAATAGTCACTCTCAACACCTCTTTCCCATTTTGGTCACGCTCGACTGCTCGACTCCATTACTGATGAAGCGAAAAGTGTACCGCTTTTAGGGGGTCATTTAAGCCCTAAATCGTATTTATTTGATCAAATATTGCCCTAAATCGTTCCTTTTGTCATTTTAGGTACTTTGGAGAAGAAATCTGGAAAAGGAAGCATTTTGGACGTTTTTGGAGCATAAAAGTGAAGAAAACGACAAAGTCTCAAAATCGGCTGGAAAAGTACCTTTGACGGCGTCAAGTATTGCTCTTGACGGCGTCATGGCTTGGCAAAAAAGGTGGATATGAAAAATACACATGATAAGCCAGAGAATTTTACAATGGAAAATCTGACGGCGTCACCTTTTGAAGTGATCAAGGCCATCACGGTTTAAGTTAAAGAGGGACGGCGTCAAGCCCATTTCTGACGGCGTCAAGCCTTGATAAGCCAGAGCGGATTTTGGAGCACTAAAGAGGGACGGCGTCAGGAAGGCCATCCGGGAACCCTAGACACGGCGAGGTGACGGCGTCAAGATCTACAACGTGACGCCGTCAGCCCTTAAGTTCTATATATAGTTTTGCAATTTTTTGTTATTAGTGTGCAACTTTATGAGGAGAAACCCTAAGACGAATTTCTGCCATTTTTAAGGGTTTTCAAACCCTTGGATCTCCCATGTTTAATTGAAGATAAATAATTGTTTAATCAATCAATATGTCTATGTGTTGTTTGATTATATCTTGTTCTTGTCTTTTGATTAACATGCTAGGCTAGATTTATCTTGTGTTTGCTTAGATCTAATGAAACCTAACTATTGATTATTGGTTATTAGTGTGTTATTAATTGTATTGGATGAATGTTTATCGATGTTAGGCTTAAGAAAACTGGCTAACTTCCTATACGGTAACTTGCTTGAACGTCTTAAGAAACATGAACCAATGCGTACTAGGTTTTTATGGTTGTATTTAATGCATGAGCGAATTCTAGTGATCCCATGTTAGGAGCTTCCTAGCTGGCTCGACATAGGAGTGAAGTAGGAGCTTGTAGAGTTGGGGAAGTACGTACGCCACCCCACGATTGGTATTAAGGAATACACCCGTCATCCACGCAATTAATACACACTAATCAACCGGTAAAAGATAGTTAGGGAGTAAGGAAATCTAAGTAAACACATTTCTCCCCACATAAGTTTCACAACTCTTTTCATTTTTAGTTATTTTATTTTATTTGCATTTGTAGTTATTTGGGTTAGTTGACTAGCAACTAATTCCGCCCACTCCTTAAAACCCGAGATTTTACTTGCTTTTATAAAAAATTATAAAAATACAAAAAAGAATCTTCCCTCACCCTTAGACCTATTAGAGTAGTTTTTCAATCCTAACGACACTATTCCCTGTGGAGAACGATCAATCCCCCGTACTTACCACTACACTATACTACATCGGTCAGGTACACTGCCTGGTGGGGTTGTAAGCCTCTTGAGATCCCTCGAGAGGTAAAACCTGTTGTAAGGTCGCAAAACCACGCATCAAGTTTTTGGCGCCGTTGCCGGGGAATAGTTATTGTTTAGGTTGAATTTTTATTTTATTAGATCTACTCACTAGATTCCTTTCTAGTGAGATTTTTATTTTCTTTTTCTAGGTTTTCTTTAGTCTATCTTTTTTCTTCGTTTCTTTGTTCGTAACCATTACCATCCGACATCATGGAAGGTGGTAATATCCTTGACCCCAACAACCCACCACCACAACAACACCCACCTCCTTGAGCCCGTACCTTAGGAGACTACTCCCGTCCTAGCCACCATGGCTATCGAAACACCATTGAGCTCACTCAAGGAGCCAATGTTACTCCCTTGCGATCCGACACCATCCGGTTGGTGCAAAGCGGATGCGCATTCCATGGACTTCGTTCCGAAGACCCTAATCAACATCTCAAGGACTTTCTCAAAATCGTTGATTCCATAGACCTTGATGTTGCCACTCGAGAGACGACCCGACTGCGTCTCTTTCAATTCTCTCTGCGGGACCAAGCTAGTCAGTGGCTAGAGCGTCTACCCGCAGGATCCATTACCTCTTGGGATGATCTCACCACTCGTTTTCTTGCTCAGTTTTTCCCACCAGGAAGAACTACCAAGCTAAGGAAGGATATCTTGATGTTTGAACAACGTCAAGGCGAAACCCTCTACGGGGCATGGATTCGATTCAAGGACTTACTCCAAAAAGTCCCTCATCATGGCATAAATCTCTGGCTTCAAATCCAAATCTTCTATGACCATGTTGATTACCACACCAAGCGTGCCATCGATCGAGCCGTCGGGGCAGATTGCGCGACAAAAGTGCCGAGGAATCATGGGAAATCATTGATGAGCTTGCATCCAACAATGATGAATTGTGGCAAGTTTCCCACGACGTACGCTCGGCGGTCAAGACATATTCATCGCCCGATAAAGCCAATCAAATCACTGAGGAAAGCGTTAGTGAACTTGAGAAAAGGGTTGCATATCTTATGGAAAAGCAAAAGAGACCTTTAAGTCCACAAAAAGCAACAATTAACTCGGTCTCAAGCGTTAAGCAAATACCATTGTCCGAATCACCCCTTAGGGAAAATACTAAACCCTTCCATAAGCACGCTCAACCCAACTCACCACCTCAGGAACTTAGTCCAACATTCGAAGCTCGAATGAGAGAATACATGTCAAAACACTCCGAACGGTTGGCAAAATTTGAGGAAGCCGTCTACAAACAGAAGGAGGAAATGGAAGAGAAGATGGCGGAGATGATGAACCTTTTGAAAGAATACGCAAATACAAAAGCTCCTGAAAAAGTGCTGGTGCGGAATGACGTTGAAGTTCCCAACACTAAATTCGTCAAAGCCATCTCCGTCATCCAAGAGGGCGAATATGATGGAAGAGGGAAGTCGATAACTATGGAAGTTAACAAAATTGACCTCGTCCCACTTAATGATGGATACACCAATGCCTGCAACTGCGATTCAGACAAAGGCAAGGAGGCGCCCTCTAAGGAGCGCCAAGTGATAGAACCGCCTAAGTCACAACAAGTGAGGCATTACTTGAAACACGAAATAAACGAGGAGACCATAAACGATTGGGTGAGAAACTATCGACGTACTCATCTACCCAACAAAGAGTCCAAGAGAAGGGAACCGGAGGATGAATCCGACACATTACCCGGAGGGCAGTTGTATGAGAGCCTCATAAGACAGAAGTTAATGGAAAAGCAGGAATTCTACGGGGTCTTCGAAATACCATGCAGCATTGGAAAACTCAAGTATCTGGATGCGGTAGCTGACCAAGGTTCCGACGTAAATTTGATGCCGTTATCCGTTTATGTCCAGTTAACCGACGAACTGCCATCCATCACCCGTACTAAACTCTCCTTTGCAAAATATTCGTATGAGTACCCGTTAGGAATTGCAGAAGATGTGTTGGTCAACGTTGCCGGATTCCTGTATCCGGTCGACTTCATGATTATTGAAAGAAATTATATGAATATGCCAATAATCCTTGGGGCGCCCTTTCTCGTTACCACTAGGGCACAAATCGATTACAGAAATAGTACCATCCAAATGAAGAAGGGGAAGAAAACAATAAACTTCCCAACGATCCCACGACATATACGAGATGTTGCTCTACAAAAGAAGATGGAGGCGAACCCCAATATAATCCGTAACGTGTTTGGCAGTTTGTGTCTACGCGGTTTGTCTTTAAGGCGCGTACGCGGTTTGTGTCTACGCGGTTTGTCT
The DNA here is from genome assembly GCA_021014915.2 of Artemisia tridentata subsp. tridentata. Taxonomy (NCBI): domain Eukaryota; kingdom Viridiplantae; phylum Streptophyta; class Magnoliopsida; order Asterales; family Asteraceae; genus Artemisia; species Artemisia tridentata. Next base: position 8,816,944 of record CP139501.1, on the reverse strand, counting down.
CTGCAGCGTGAACTCGGTTTGTGTCTACGCGGTTTGTCTCTGCAGCGTGAACTCGGTTTGTGTCTACGCGGTTTGTCTCTGAGGAGCGTATTCGGTTTGTGCATACGCGGTTTGTATTTGCAGCGTGTACTCGGTTTGTGTCTACGCGGTTTGTCTCTGAGGAGTGCACTCGGTTTGTGTCTACGCGGTTTGTCTCTGCAGCGTGCACTCGGTTTGTGTCTACGCGGTTTGTCTCTGAGGTGTGTATGCGGTTTGTGTCTACGCGGTTTGTCTCTGAAACGTGCATGCGGTTTGTGTCTACACGGTTTGTCTCTAAGACGTGCATGCTGTTTGTGTCTACGCGGTTTGTCTAGGCGGTTTGTATCCTCAAGGGTGCTATTTTTCTATGCGGTTTGTGTCTTGGTGATTTTAGAAATTCCCGCGAAAGATTCGATTTCTCGGTTAAATCACAAGATCTGTAAAATCCCGTAGTTACTATGGCTACCACATCAAACACATCATCAGAAGGTATTCAAGCAGCAGGATCTGACACTCGTCCACCTATGCTAGATAGGACGGATTATGAGTCTTGGGCACAACGGATAAGACTTTACTGCTTGGGAAAAGATAATGGAGTTAACATTCTTAAGTCAATTGACGAAGGACCTTATCAGATGGGTACCACCAGAGACGTTGTTACAACTGGTGAAGATGGGACTGTAACTTGGGGCATCGACAGACCTAGAAACTACAATGACCTTAATGAAGAAGAAAAGAAGAGGTATGATGCTGACATTAAAGCTTCAAACATTGTCATTCAAGGTCTACCAAAGGATGTATACAAGCTCATCAATTTCAACACTGAAGCCAAGGCTGTGTGGGACAACGTCAAAATGTTGTTGGCAGGGTCAGAACTCACAAAGGAAGATCGTGAGTCACAGCTGTATGATGAGTTCGAGCATTTCAAAATGAACCCAGGAGAGAATATCACAGACTACTATGTGAGATTTCATAAGTTGGTGAATGATATGAGGATGATCAGAATGACTATGCCCAATATCCAACTAAACTCAAAGTTTGTGAACAACATGACTCCTGAATGAGACAGATTCGTCACTGCTGTCAAACTCAACAAAGGTTTAAGGGATACCAACTATGAACAGTTGTATGCCTACCTGCAACAACATGAGAAGCATGCTGTCTACGATCGGGTGCTTAGAGAAAAGTTAAATCCTTCAACTCCAAATGATCCACTGGCTTTCATGACAAATGTTCTACCAACAGCCCAATCATCTTCCAACCTAAGTTATCATCAACTTCACTCACCAGTACCTGCTATAAGTTCTCAACTTGACTCAGGCTACTCTCAGACCGACAGAATGATTGACAACCTCACCAATCAAGTATCATTGCTGGTTCAACAGTTTAAAACATCACTCCCTCAGACCAACAATCAGTTAAAGAATTCATCCAACCCACGCAATCTTGCAATGGTGAAGGATGGGAAAATTGTGGTTCAGAATGTGCAAGGGAGAGCAGGAAGAAATATGGGTCGAGGTGTTGTGCAGAATAGAGTCGGGAATGCCAATCAGGGGCAAGGGAAACAGATCAAGTGTTATAATTGTGGGGGGTTAGGACATATTGCCAGAAACTGCAATCAGCCTAAACGTCCTCAGAACTCAGATTACTTCAAAGACAAGATGCTGTTAATGCAAGCTCAAGAGAATGGAGCTGTATTGGATGAGGAAGAGTTATTGTTCTTGGCAGGAGATGGGGGAAATACTTTTGATGAAGATGTGGATGAGCAACCAGTTCAGGATCTAGCACTTAATGATCCTAACATCTTCAAGGCAGATGACTGTGATGCATTTGACTCTGATGTTGATGATGAACCTACGGCTCAAACAATCTTCATGGCTAACTTGTCTTCCCTGGTCTCACCTCCCCGTCAAGCTGGTCCTTCTAATGCATCCGTGATTTCTGAGGTACTCAAAATTTATGACACATATAATATGGTCGAGGGACAAAAGAATCCCAAAGAAGTACATCAGACAGATGTTTCTGACACAAGTAATGTTGACATGGAAAATAGCAATATTATTTCATATGAACAGTATTTGAATCAAAACAACTCGCCTGATGTACCAAATGGTGGATCTTTTGTCAATAATGATGTTTGTGTTATAAGTAATGTATGTGCCTTAGGTAATGCGTGTAATTTAGATAATGCATGTGAGTGCCATAAGAACAAATTGCCTGTCCCTGATGATAACTTGATCACTAGACTGAACATTTATAAAGAACAAGTGGCTATGTATGAACAGCGTGCTAAGTTTGAGCTTAATGAACGTGAGTAGAAATTAGAAGGTCAAATGAGTACACTTATTAAAGAATCTAGAGTAAAGAAAGAAACATTAAAATTAGAGTTGAGTTCTTTGAAAAGTCAGCTAGAACAGTCTGTCAAACAGAAACAGGAAGTTCAAAAGTGTATAACTACACTTAAGCTAGAATTCAAACAAAAAGAAACAACACTTTTAAATGATTTCTCTAGACTCAAAACGCTAAAAAATAAGCTGGAAGATAAGTTGTACACACAAGACCAAACCAGACAGACTGCCCAAATGATGTATAAGCACAGAAAGTTAAGTGACAAGCATAGTGAAAGCAATGTAGGTAAACCTAAATTAGCCATTCATGAGATTGCTAAGATAGCCCAACCTGCATTAAATGATTCTAATGTGATGTTTATGCCTAATCATGACCCGCCTGAGCATATCTACACTGAAGAAGAGGATGAGTTAAGTGAGAGAACGAGGGAAAGAATGAATGAGAAAATGAGGGATCCCGAGTGCATAGCCAGACGAATAATAATCAAACCCCATGACTATCGTGAGGAAAATCGTTTGACTGTGTTTGCTCCTCAAAAGAAGTTAACACTTGAACAGATATTCTGGAAACAAGATAATGAAAAACTTAAGGAAGAAAAACTTAAAGCCAACACCCCTCTCACTAGAAAAGTTGCGTCCATAACGGTGTATCCTCCCAATACACCTAGGAACTTGGTGCCTTTGTCTCTTCCCACTGAATGCAAAACCTTTATTAGCTTATATGTGCTTTGGCAATTGTTTGCTGATTTTGATAAAACATGTAAGAAGAGAATCACACCAACCAGCATTACTGAGGGGGAAAGGTGTTTTGAACATGCAAAAAGGTGTTACTTAACTGAGGTCATGCCATTCTTTAAACTACTTAAAGAACATTTTGAAGGGTTGCAAACTGCCCTTAAAGCCGAAATAAAAGAAATGGAAGTAGTGTTTAAAGACATGGAAAATGAGGTGAATGAATATGCAATAGAGCTTAAGAGTCGAGAGATTGAAAGAAAAAACATACTCATTACTAACGACAACTTGATTGCTAAATGTATTGCACAAGATGTATTTTACACTGTTACTGATTCTGCATTGTCTGCTTGTCAATTTAATGAGTATGCTATTGCGTTAAATGTCACCCAGAATCGTGTTGTTGAGCTTGAGGGGGAGAATTTAAAATTGCTTGAAAAAATTCAAAATGATGACCATGATAATATGGTTAAACGTTTTTCAAAATTAGAAGTTGAATATCTTAATTTGCAATTGAAACATCAACATTTTAATGAAAAACATAAAATATCAAATGACAAGACATCCTTGGATGCTCCTGAATTTGATACTTATTTTGAATTAAGCAAACGAGATGAGACAATTCAAGCTCACACGAACACGATTCGACTGCTGAGGGCCCAAATTTCCCAATTGAAATCCAACAAGTATGAAGTGTATGGCACCAATAAACCTTCGTCTTCAGATTCTCAGAATTTTCAATATCAAAACACCATAAATAAGTTACATTATGAAAATGAGTGTTATCGAGAAGAAAATTCAAAGGTCAAACAACATTTCAAAGAGTTATATGATTCCATTAAAGTTACAAGAAGCAATCACAATGATCAAATAACCTCTTTGACAAATAAAATTGAGAATCTTAAGGCTCGGGTGAAAGGTAAAATGCCATGCACCACTTGTAATTGTGATGCACCAAAGGCTACTGCTGGTAAAAAGTATGATGTTGATGTTGGGCGTATTCCATTTAACCTTAGAAATAATAGCGTTGCCCATCAAACATATCTCGATCATCTTAGAGAGGGCCTTGACACACTTCGTGAGGTAGTTGAAGAGGATAGAACTGATAAGCCACTTGACAGGGCTGTTGTCTATGCTTGTAATCTCACGAAAAGGATTCAGGAAAACTTAGAATATGCCATAGGCTCAGTTCCTAAGTTTAACAGCCATAGAGATAGACTTGTTGCATCGTCATCCACTGTTAAGAACAAGCATGTAGCATTTGATCTACCACTTAAAACATCAGAACTCAACACATCATTATCAGGAAGGCATGTGACAGAAAAACAAACTAATGTTCCCTTCGATGCTTCTACAGGAGTAAACAGTGACACCCATGCTAGCGAGTCAAGGTCTAGAGGAAATGCAAGAAAGGATAGGACTGCGCCAGCTAAGAATGATCACTTGAAGAAAGTAGAAGCCCAACCTAGGAACAATAAGTTTGCAATGAGTAGGATGAATCGTGTTGATTCTAGTATCAAAAGTACTGTAATTAATTCGAATTCTAATGCTATCTGTAAAACATGCGACAATTGTTTAATTTCTGCTAATCATGATGAGTGTGTTGTGTCTTTCTTGATGTCTTCTGCATCACCCCATGTTAAGAATGTTAGGATAACTGAAGCATGCAAGAAAGTTTGGAAAGCAACAGGAAAAACATTTGCTAGCGTAGGCTATCAATGGAGACCCACTGGAAGGAAATTCAATTTAGGAAAACAGTGCACGTTACCTAAAATGAATAAGCATAAAATTGTGAAAGTTTAGGAATGGAGACCCACTGGAAGGAAATTCAATTTAGGAAAACAGAGCTCATTACCTAAAATGAATAAGCATAAAATTGTGAAGAATAAGGAATGGAGACCAACTGGTAGAATCCTGTCTTTAGTGTCACAATGCCTTCCATCTAGGTCTTGTCCTGCCTCTAGTACTGTCTCCTCAGTAAAGACAGTAGCATCTGTGAAATCTGTGGTTCCAGAATATGTGTGTGCTGACCAAACGGACCCCAATTGCACTTGGGGATCCACATTTTTTAGTTATCCATTGTTGTCTGGTTTCAAATGCAGGTCGTACAAATCGTCCTGTGGTATTTGGACTCAGGCTGCTCAAAACATATGACTGGGGATCGCTCACGGCTCAAGAACTTCGTGAAAAAGTTTATCGGGACAGTTAGATTTGGGAACGACCACTTTGGTGCTATTATGGGTTAAGGAGATTATGTGTTTGGTGACAGTGTAATCTCAAGGGTATATTATGTGGAAGGACTAGGGCACAATCTGTTTTCTGTGGGTCAATTTTGTGATTCAGATTTGGAAGTGGCTTTCAGAAAACATACATGTTTCGTCAGAGAATTGGATGGTATAGATCTCCTCAAGGGCAGTCGAGGCACCAATCTATACACCATATCGATTGAAGAAATGTTGAAGTCCTCTCCCATATGCTTGCTTTCTAAAGCCTCTAAAACAAAATCATGGCTGTGGCATCGTCGTTTGAACCACTTGAACTTCGGTACCATAAATAATCTTTCCCGTAAAGATCTTGTTAGAGGGATGCCCAGACTGAAATATGAGAAAGATCATCTCTGCTCTGCATGTCAACTGGGTAAAAGCAAGAAACAAACCCACAAGTCTAAAACTATCAACACCAACTTGGAAATTCTTCATACCCTCCACATGGACTTGTGCGGTCCAATGAGAATACAAACCATAAATGGAAAGAAGTACATTCTGGTGATAGTAGATGATTATTCTCGGTTCACATGGGTGAAGTTTTTGAGAACCAAGGACGAAACTCCAGAGGTTATCATTAAACTGATAAAACAGCTGCAAGTAAGGCTCGATAAAACTGTCAGAATCATCCGCACTGATAATGGTACTGAGTTTGTTAACCAACAACTCCGTAATTTCTATGAAAGTATTGGCATCACGCATCAGAAAAGTATCCCTCGCACTCCTCAACAGAACGGAGTGGTTGAACGAAGGAACCGTACTCTGGTGGAAGCTGCAAGAACTATGCTTATATTTTCAAAGGCACCGATGTTTCTCTGGGCAGAGGCTATTGCAACAGCATGTTACACTCAAAATCGATCCCTAATTCATCCTGTTCATGAGAAGACTCCCTTCGAGTTAATTCATAACAAGAAACCAGATCTCTCTTTTCTCCGTGTGTTTGGTGCACTCTGCTATCCAACTAACGATAGTCAAGACTTGGGAAAGTTAAGAGCTAAAGCAGATGTAGGTATTTTTGTTGGATACGCACCAGATAGTAAAGGGTATCGAATCTACAATAAGAGAACCCGTAAAATCATGGAAACCATTCATGTTACGTTCGATGAGCTGAGTGAGCAACCTGCTTTAGGACAAATTAGTTCTGTACCTGATCTTAACCTTTTGTCACCTAGACCCATTAGTTCTGGACTTGTACAGAATTCCACGCCTGCAGATTCTTATGTGCCACCTACATGTGAGGAGTTGAAGAAGTTATTCGATCCTATGTTTGATGAATACTTTGAGCCAACGAATGGAACCATCCCAAGTGAACCTGCTATACTTCCTATGGCTGAGGTTCAAGCCCCACAAGGTTCAGAAGGCCCAACAGCTTCAGTATCAGTCAGTCTCAATGCTCCAGCTGCCAGTCAATCGCCTTCATCATCAAACGCTCAATCTTCTCCAGTAATACAAGAATCTTCAGATAATCATTCTTTGGAAGTTAACCCTTTTGCTCCTGTTGATGAGGTTCCTTTTGAAAACATATTTGCTCCTGAACATACATCAGACACATCCTCACTTGAAGAACACAGCACTGCTACATCTGTTCATAACCCTCAACCTCACGACCATCTCAGAAAATGGACCAGTGATCATCCAATCGACAACATCATAGGCAATCCCTCACGTCCAGTATCCAAAGATTGCTGGTTCCACGCTATGCAGGATGAAATCCATGAATTTGATCGACTTGAAGTATGGGAATTAGTGCCTCCTCCAGAGCTTGCAATGATCATTGCTTTAAAGTGGATCTTCAAAGTGAAGCTTGATGAGTATGGTGATGTGTTAAAGAACAAGGCACGGCTAGTTGCTAAAGGGTTCAGACAAGAAGAGGGCATTGATTTTGAAGAATCGTTTGCTCCGGTTGCTAGAATTGAAGCTATAAGAATCTTCCTGGCAAATGCTGCTAGTCGAAATATGATAGTCTACCAGATGGATGTCAAAACGGCATTCTTGAATGGTGACTTAAAGGAAGAAGTTTATGTGAGTCAACCAGAAGGATTCGTGGATGCTGAACATCCTACTCATGTTTACCGCTTGAAGAAGGCTCTTTATGGGTTAAAACAGGCGCCAAGGGCATGGTACGATACATTGTCCAAGTTCCTCCTAGTGAACGGATTCTCCAAGGGTGTTGTTGATCCCACACTATTCACCAGGAAGTCAAGAAACCATCTACTACTAGTTCAGATCTATGTAGATGATATCATCTTTGCTTCAACAAATCCTAGTGAATGTGATAGTTTTTCAAAGGAGATGAATTCCAAGTTCCAAATGTCCATGATGGGACAAATGTCATTCTTCTTAGGATTACAAGTTTCTCAAAGTCCCGGAGGCATATTCATTAATCAATCCAAATACGCCAACGAGATCTTGAAAAAGTTTGGATTCTATTCAAGTGAACCTGTTGACACTCCCATGGTTGATAGAACGAAGCTGGATGAAGATCCTTCAGGGATTCCAGTGGATATAACAAAGTATCGAAGCATGATTGGATCTTTGATGTACATCACGGCTAGCAGACCAGATCTTCTGTTTGCTGTGTGTATGTGTGCTCGGTATCAATCCAGGCCAACCAAGAAGCATGTTGAAGCAGTGAAAAGGATCTTCTGATATCTTCAAGGCACGGTTCATATGGGTCTCTGGTATCCTAAGGACACTGCAATGGAGTTAACGGCTTACGCGGATGCTGATCATGCGGGATGTCAAGACACTCGTCGCAGTACTTCAGGAGGAGCTCAGTTTTAGGGGAAAAGTTGGTTAGTTGGTCTTCTAAGAAGCAGATGAGTACTTCCATATCATCTACTGAAGCTGAGTACATTGCCATGTCTGCTTGTTGTGCACAAATACTTTGGATGCGATCACAACTTTCGGACTATGGATTCTCATACAACAAAATTCCCCTATATTGTGACAACAAAAGCGCCATTGCTCTTTGTTGTAACAATGTTCAGCACTCCAGGTCAAAACACATCGACATCAGGCATCACTTCATCAGGGAACAGGTGGAAAAAGGAATTGTGGAACTGTACTTCGTGAGGACAGAGTATCAGTTAGCTGACATCTTCACCAAGGCCCTCCCAAGAGAAAGGTTTCAGTTTATTCTCCCACGCCTTGGTATGAAGAGCATGACACCAGAAACCCTCAAGTGTCTTCAGGAAGAAAAGGAGGAGTAAAGGATTGTCTTCTTATATCCTTGTACATAGTTGTATATATCTTAAATCAAAAAGAAAATACAAAAATATAAAACCTATAAAAACCATAAAAATCGAAAAATCAGAAAATACCAAAAATAGTCCTACCTAGGCATGTCTTCTGTTTATCGATAACATTTACGTATCTAGAAATGTCATTCAACAATGACACGGATCCTTAAATGAAGCTCGAGCAGAAGTTATACTAATCAGTTAAAACATGTCTTAATGGCTTGCAGTTACTTCATACTGCAACCCGCGATACACTCTGGGGAAAGCACGTCGCCAAAAGGACGGTTGTTCCTCCAACTGGGTGATGTTCACCTGGGCATGGATTACTTCATATCCATGTTTCACCGACTTGATGTACGTTTCAGTGCGTCATGTCGTGTATAAGAAGAGAAGTCTTCTTTTCATCAGACTCTTTATTTTGTTTGATTCTTCAAGAGAGTCTTGATGTTACACAAGGTGGTAAATTGAATTAAATTTTCACAAATACCCGTCACTCAATTGAATGACTACAGCTCTTTTAATGGAAAACGGGTCATTAATTGAGGGGGAGCATATTTGTTCAAATTTCCGACACCTTGCCAAATTTGTGCAACATCAGCAGTGACACTCTCTCGTTGTTTCAGGGGGAGCATAGTATGCTTCAAAATCAGAATACATTTAAACCTGACCACATTTTCTCCCAAATTTTCTAAACTTATTTAAATCACTTGGGATCACAAATCTCAAATGGTTTGAAATTTTTGATCGGGGGAGAGAATGTGATTTAAATATGAAATTCTGATAAAATGTGATGATTTGGAAGTTAATGTAAGCTCTCCCGTATGTGCTAAACCATTTTGTATATCAAGGCACATATTGAGGGGGAGCAAAATGGTTGATGAGGAAGTAAACTCTCCCACAAGTGCTCAGTTGTATGTCAATGCACTTATTGAGGGGGAGCAAAGGATTTGGCATCTCATGCGAGTGTGACTCAGACATAACAAATGAATTGACGAAACTTGAACTGTCATCAATCGAAAGGATACGTCTTGGCCGGGTAATAATTTCAAGCTGGTCTAACCAGTGATGTAAGCGTGTCTCGAAAAAGATGTATCTGAGTAGAGAGTACCATTTCGAGAAACTTTCTGTGGACTTGACCAGGCCGGGTAATAATTTCAAGCTAGTATATCTAGTGATGTAAGCGTGTCTCGAATCGGTCATGTTCACTGAAAGTGGATCAATTCAAAAAGTGCGAGCTCTACCTAACATGTGCAAATTTATAAAACTATCACTCGAGCACATGTTGAGGGGGAGCATTTGAAAAATATAAAACTCTCAAGTGTTTGCAAAAATGTGTTTCAGAATCATGAACACTTTGAGAGATTTTTTCAAAGATTTGGTTTGGCTATCATGGATGAATACTAAAGACCGGCCATTTTAATTAACGCATGGAGTTATAAGGATGGTTAGGTTAGGCTCAAGTTCCCATGATCCCACCAGAGCCGGAGGGATCTACCCAGGGATAATCCACTAGTTAGTGTAGAAGTCCGTAGGTATGATTAAAAAGGAGAAAAGTGGATAAGGGAAGAGTGTCGACTGAGATGGAGCTAACACTAGAATAAACCCAACAAGGTGTTAGTTATGAAGTCTCGGTAAGCACTGAAGGGGTTGAAGAATGAAAAAGAATTGTAAAGATAAAGGGTGAAAAGAAATAGCCCTCCTTACAACTTAGGCAGAAACCGGGTCAATACATATACTGTCAGAATCACTTAGTTGATTGCTGGCATTGAAGACTAAGTATCATGGACCCAGTGATACGCTGCACAACCCTCCCTAGCCACTCAAGGTCCCTCAAAGGATTATTGTTTCAATTGTCACGGAGTTCAATACATTTCTATCGTCTCTCTCACTCCGAGTTAGATGATATTGAAAAGGTGGCAGTTCTCTCCAGCCTCCGCTCACTAAATCAAATCGCACTATCGAGTCTAGAGCCACGAGATGCATAATAAGATCTCATAGGGACACGAATTATTTCTACACTGGTTGTTCAACATTAAGGACACCAGTTGTAAACTCATGAGTCCTACGCAGATCTTAGCAATCTGCCAGAACATTTATGAGAGAATTTACAAATGTAATTCTCAATGATTGAATGGAAATTCCTGCCAGGGTCAACATCAAACAGCCCTGAAAGCAGGTCACTTCGGTAATTCCCTGTGGATTACGCTTAGTGATCGCGGCGGTTTCAAACGGTCTACAGTCGTGGAGTGATCTCCAGCGACTCACCTAATCGTTGATGTGCTACGGTTCGATCTTAAAAAGCCCTCTGTGGGTTTTCGATTAGGAACGGTCTTGGTAAGGATTAGAGAGAGTTTTCACACTATGCTGTTAACAATCTCGAAGTCCGAACCTGTAAGTACCGGTTGATTTGTTGCTAACTGTCGTATGCAGGAACTTCTGGCGGGTGTAGCAGTGGAATGCTGTAGCTGGTTGCTGTTGTAGCTGGTTGCAGAAAAGATGCCAATCCATCACCACATGCTCACACCACATCATCATCAAAGAAGTCATGATCAACCTAAAAGACCTTCAACACAGCTTCTGCTAACTCTGATGCTGAAGATCATGACACCATATCGTGTGAGCATGTCGGCTCTAAGTATATTTCATCACATGGAGACCTACTACTGAAAGATGACTTGGAGACTCAAGTGGGATGATACTTTCAAAGATTACTCAAAGTTCATCCAAGACAAAAGAGAAGTCATCTTAAGATCACGGATGTTTGCACAACAATCTATGATATTGAAGAATCAATGGTTACGAGCTATGATGTCAAGATCCAAGGAAGAAGTGCTGAAATTCAGAACATTACTTCTGGGGTGACCTCCCTTAGGGGGAGATTGTTAGGAATATGAATATTCAGCTGAAGACTCGGTCACCCCGAGTACTTATTAGCTCATCATAGCTCGTAGGATTATCAGTAATATTATTAGTAGATTAGTTATTAATTAATATTGTGGAGTGGGTCGGGTCTTTACCCTCTGTCAACTCTCTCCACAGCCCACTAGGGGCATATTAAGTAGTATGTATAAATACCCCTTCCCTTGCAAGGGAAAGGTTGTGAACTTCCCATTATCTCAAGCTAATATACACATAGTCTTTCTCTCTCTAGAAGTTCCCACTTTCTCTCTCTAGTTCTTGTCTATTCGATCCATACTAAGGCCTCAAACAAGTGTTTCTTGCATTGTGAATACCCTACACCTATCCACACTAAATCAGTTATAACATTTCCTTTACCCTAATATCACTCATATTAGCACTTTAATTGATATATATATATATATAGTACAACAAATCAGACTTTAGCTTATTATAGATGGTAAGATCATATTTAGGACAACTGATAATGATGATTAGTTGTTAGTTGTATGCATTCAGAGTGTAATGTAAGAATACCTCATGTGATGATTCAAGATGATCTATCCACTCGTGAATCATGAATTGAATCCATGATGCGGCAATCAAATTTAATTGTTTTCCAGTGTCTATAAATTGTTTTCGTGCTAGAAGCTTTGTTGCCACCACCATAGGATTTGGCGTTAATAACTGCAGAAAAATAAGACTCGAGTAAATTTATCCAAATATTTTCTATCTTTTCTCGGGCATCCAACATATATTTGGTATTTCTAAACTTATTTCTTCAACTGCGTCATCATACTGCAATTGCAATTTGTATTAGCATAGTAGCAAGAATCTAGGAGCACATAACAAATACGGAGTACATGTTGCTAGTGTAAACCTGCTGCTAGTGTAACTAACCTGCTGCTAGTGTAACCTGCTGCTAGTGTAACTAACCTGCTGCTAGTGTAAACAACATGCTGCCGACTATACAACTAACCTGCTGCTAGTGTAAACAACATGCTGCTAGTGTAACTAACCTGCTGCTAGTGTAAACAACATAAGGCGGCTCAATGGATTAAGGGCTCCAGTACTTGAAAGTCCAAACACATATGGAGTAGTGTGGTGTAAAGCATAAAGCTTTGATTACTTTTTATTACTTAATGTATAGTGTTATAGTGCACATAATATTCAAGATTTAATATTCAAGATTTACAAGTTGGTTATTTAATATTCAAGATTTAACAAAGGTACAACTCATGAAGCTTATAGTACAACCTATTGAGGCACAAACTTTCTACCAGTTGGTCAAAAAATGTGTTGCTCTGTTTTTGGAGAATAAAAATACGTGCTATGCTTTTTGGAATGTTTAGTTGAGTATTTTGAGGTGGTCGAGTAGTTGAGTAGTTGAGCAGTGGTGGTTGAGTGGTTGAGCAGTGGTGATCGAGCAGTGGTGGTGGTGGTGGTTATGATGGACTGTTAAAGTGGTGAGGGTGGGGGAGTTAGGTGGGTGAGTGGGGTTAGGTGGGAAAAGGATAATAAATATAATATAGGAGGGTGTATTTGTCATTTAAGCTAAAATGAATAAAATATTCTCACCTAACTATTGTACTTGTAAGGACACGTGGCACAAAAGTAATGGAGTCGAGCAGTCGAGCGTGACCAAAATGGGAAAGAGGTGTTGAGAGTGACTATTAAATGGACCATGTTTTTTTTGAAATACTAAAATGGTAATTACCTCTTATGTAAAATCATTTTTACTAGTAAAAAACACCTGCCAGTCTACGAAGGTTAGGCTAAATGGCAAGGTAAAGGCACTTTCACCATATACATCAGCGCCACGTCAGCTTTCTCTCTCCTCTCATTTCCATTCACCTCACTTTACCTTTTTGTGGGCAAGGCAAACCCATCTTCATGTTAACTCCTTTTTTTTTTTTTTTTTTTTTTTTTTTTTTTTTTTTTTTTTTTTTTTCAGTTACACAATTAAAAATGTAAACGTAAAAATATAAAACCGTAAACGTTAAAATTTAAAATCACAACGTACGAAATGAAAACGTTACATAAACTTAAAATAAACATTACATAAACTTCTTGGAATTAAAACATTACATAAAGATAAAATTAAAACATTACATAAACATAGACTTAAGTTATAAATAATCCGGGTGATCCCAAGTTTGAGAGTTTTCTGAGCGGTAACCATCGTCGTACGCATAGTATGAATTTAGTGGGTATTTATAAGTAAAAAGGTGGTAGTGTGTAATTTATATATATATATATATATATATATATATATATATATATATATATATATATATATATATATGGTAGTGTGTAATATATATTAAAGTGTAACGGTAACAAATGTTCATGGGGCCCGCTTCATTTGTAAAATTGCAGGGTGAAACCTTCACCACAATTGGTTTTGGGGTTGGTGCTCGCGCGTGAATTGGAACAAATGGGCAAGGAGGTCGCACGTGATTCTTGGGCAAATGGTGAAACCATCACCTCCTTGCCGTTTAGCCTTAGAGACTGGTCTCATTTGAAATGGAATAAGATAGTGATGATGATGGTGAAATTCCCGAAAGGAATGAATGTGTGTGTGAGGGAGATATTGTCGAATTTGTGTGGTTGAGAGTGTAATAAGTTATTAAATAAATTCTTATATAGGTAAGAAATAGGGTTGTACTGGACACATATTAGTAATTACTTCCTCCGTCTCAAAATTATTGTCTCCCGACAAAAAACACACAGTTTAAGAAAACATAATCATTACTACATTCTCTCTTTTACTTTTTTTCAAAATGACAGTTTTACCCTTATGCAATTAATTAAATCTTTGAATGATGTTTGTAATTTTTAATATCATTAGGTGCAATATGGTAAACTTGCTATACTATTCACAACTATATTTGGAAGGGGAAAATAATTTTGGGACAACCCAAAATAGAACAAGAGAATATTATTAATTAATATGACACTTTTAAATGAAATCTTTTGTTATAAAAATACAAATTTCCCAAATAAATAAATTTCTTATATAATAAAGGAAAAATATAAAATTGTGAGTTAAAAAACACTAAATCTCTTCCATTCATAAAAAATTGCCTTTGAAA
>CP139501.1:8689787-8802247 GCA_021014915.2 Artemisia tridentata subsp. tridentata | reverse complement strand
ACTTGTGATATGCTGTTAAAAATGATGCAACACTTGTGTTTGATTTTGATGTTTATATCACTTGTGATATTCTGTTAAATTTGATGCAACACTTTCTTTGATTTTTAGAATATGTCAACATTTTTATTTTATTAGTTTTGTTTCTTGTTTTTATACATATTTGGTATATGTTATTGACAATGTTATATCTCTTGTGATATGAAACATTTTAATATAAAACAAAATGTTTTAGTTAGCTAAGAGTAATATCACATGTAATACTGTTAGTTTACATACAAATGATTATACAAGTCACTTAGCCATTCCCAAAACTAGTACAAACTCAGGCACCATGTAATGTGGCTCGAGACCTAATAAATACATATTTGGTGTCGAATACGGTGTTAAACCTATAGAAACATGTACACGCTATCAATTAAAAAAATAAATTCATTACAAATCTAATAGAAGCATGTTAAAAGCTCGATATCTCTTGTGATTTCTCACATTATCACAACAATCCCTCAATAACTACTAACTACCACACTTTTATTGCTAATTTGTAGTGTATCTCATTCTCATGTTGTTCAACTTTTTGAAGAAGACTTTGATATCACAAGTGACATAACAGATGTGTCGGCTTCTTCTATTTGTTGAATCACGTGTGATATCACAGGTGATATCACGTGTGATATGACATGTGATATAACAGGTGTTTGAGCTTCTTCAGTTTTTTTATGAAGATGTTGTGCTTTGTTTAACCATAGCTTCTTCAGTTTGCTGATTCAACCATAGATATTTTCAAATCCCGCTATAAAACCTATTGAAATATGCACAATGTATTCATTAAATAAACAAATCCACCACAAATCTAATAGAAACATTATAATATCGTTTATTTTCAATTAAAACTAACCTCTAATATAACACATAATAATAATAATAATTTATTAACAAACTAAATCCTTACAAGTAAACTAATCACCTTGGTTGAAAATGATTAAATGGCTCCACATGTGATGTATGACAACTTAACATAAGAGCAGTTTACAATATCTCAAATTTCACAGAGGTTACACAAATGTAATATCACTTGTGATACAAGTTTTCTAATCAACTTTTCATTTCATCAAACACTTGGTGTGCATCAAAATAAATAGCATAAAAACACAATTCAAAAGCATGTTACAGTCACAATATCTCTTGTATTATCACAATAATCATCTAACTATCACAATAATCCCTCAATAAACTACTACAATCTACAAAAACATAAAAGTGTTCATAAATGTTTTCAAAAACACTAATATAAACCAAAATCATCATAATCATCACAATATCACATATAACAACTAAAATATAATAATAATAATAATAATAATAATAATTATAACAACTAAAATAAAAAAAATAAAATAATAAAATAAATAAATAAATAAATAAATAAAATAAAACTTCTTAAAAAAATATCAAAAACAGAAATATAAAAACAAAATCACATCAAATAGTTAAATAATAACAAAATAATGGATCGGAAGTGTCGTACCATTATTTTCAATCTGAATCTCTTCATTTTGAACCCTTTTTTTCCCCAAATCATGTTTCGATTGCCACGATTCATTCATTTCTATGTATTTTTTTATTTTTTTATTTTGACGGTTAAATCGGTTTGATTTGTGATGTTTTTGGCTTATTTTGAAGTTTTTGTTTAGAGAGAGAAAGTTTATGTGTGTGTTTTTTTGTTTGAGTAATTTTGTGAGAAATGACGTATGTGGTGCGGGGATCGGTAGGTGAGAATGATGAATTTACAATAGTAGTCCTTCCGTGTTTTTTTTTCATTAACTTTTGTCATTTTGATCCAACGGTCAGGATCTATCCCTTGGTAAGTAGGGATTTTTGAGTATGTAAAATAAAGTGACTATTCTATGATACTAGAAACTTAAGTGTTTAAGTAGGCAAAATTTCGAAAATACGTGACTATTTTATAGCTTTTACCCTAACCTTAATTAAAAAAGTTTGTGTTAAATTAAAATAAAAATAGATACACACAAAAGATATTATTTGGTAGTTGATTACGTTTAGAATAAAAGATGTCTCTAAACTAAAGGTGTGTTTGTTTCATTAAGATGTTTTAGGTCTGAATCTGACTATCACATATTACTAGTAAGAGGTGGCTAGAAAGTCTAAATCTGAACGAAATAATGTTGTTTGTTTTTTTATAATTGTCCGAATGATTTTAAGTGCTCATTTCTGCAATTTATTTAAGTAACTTATGTAGATATGAAACAAGACTTTTTATCATAAATATAACATAGTTAATAAACCATCAAATATATTATATTAACACGAGTCTTCAATCACTTATCGAGTAAGAGGCACTAAGACAAGTCCCCACCTTTTACTGAGTAAGATGTTATATGTCTAAATAGATTTGACTCGAAAAAAAAAACAAACAAGTAAAACGTGACCACCTCTTACTAGTAAGAGTAAGAGGGCTGGCAAGATTTTTTTTTAAAAAACAAACACACCCTAAACATACTTTGTCTAGATTCGAAATCTTACTTTTGAGTGAGTCCAAAAGAAAATCATAGAAATTAACTCTGAGTCATTAATACAATGAATCTCACCTTATTTGACAATGACTGTAAAACCAAAATGATATCATAATGTTGACGTGTTGAGAAACGCGACCTTCACACATAATCTTAATTCTTAAAGTAGCCTTTATACATTGAAGGTGGCCTTGATATATTTCTTTTTTGGCAATTCTTAAATGTAGTGGGCCTTTCTAGTAATAATTTCGCAACTTCATACGTACTCAAATTCATGCATGATTCTATTCCCATATTATCATTAGAAAACAACCTCCATGCCATCATCATCATATACGTTCCCTCGTGCCAATTTTCGACAAAATTTAGATACATCTTAATACTGCTAGTCAAAAGACTTGCTAATAACATATATATGATATTTAGTTCCATGGTACTTCATGTTATACGAGAATGTTTATATTAAAAAAAAGTATATAACTGAAAGTATAGAATATAAAATATAAAGTTTAATAAGTCAAAAGTATTAAACTGACAGAAAATACGAAACATAAACTAATAAAAAACTGTGTTAACTGTAAACAAAGTGGACCAAGACAGGGTGGATGACAAAATAAGATGAGTCAGAGGGGTACTAATAATATACAATTCCGATTCGCTAGCCTCTCAAATCCCATTTTTTCATCGGGGTGAATTCTAAGGTTCCTTATTCCGGTTGTAAAGCGGAAGAAGAGGGAGAAGGGGCACAGCCTCACCAGCAGCCCACGTTTCCGACCCGAAAGGAATTGCAAATGAAAGTACGCTCGGGGAACCTCTTCAATAGAAGAACCCGTGTGAGTGGGAAGGGATTGAATCATTCATTCATCTTTTATGTCTTCTTCTGTGATCCATATCCCTTTTGAGAATTAGTCGTCACTAAAAGATAAAATTAAAATAAAGACTTTGAGCAACTCCTCACACTAATGTTTTCCACTGGTGTATATATATTAAATATAGAGCTTAAAAAAAAAAAAAAAAAAAAAAAAAAAAAAACCTTACTATTCTTGGCGTTAGAAGTGTTAGTTCAACATTTTGAGTTTGACCAAAAGTCAATGAATCTTGTTGGTATGAATCAAGACTCTCCTGAGTTCATCTGAGATTCCTTGTAAAACAACAGGTTTATGAATGACTCCATTGATTCCCATTTGTATGCATCTTTCCCAAACACCTTCATCCGCAGCCGCGGTTAAAGCTATGATCAAAGGCCAGTTCCGGCTACGGGTCTTTCTGATTCTTGACACCACTTCAAACCCGTCAATATCAGGCATATGCAGATCCAAGATCACCATCTGATATGTTGATACAGGATGGTTTACAGCATTGACGCAGTCGGAACCAGTGGCAACAGTCGACACAATGCAGCCTAGCTTCTCAAGAAGCTTACGTGTAACAGCACGGTTGGTGTCATCCTCATCGGCAAGAAGGACTTGAAGTTCTCTAAAGAGAGAGTTGGAAAGTGGGTTGTGCTCAGAAGATTCTCCGGTTTCGGAGATGCCTATGACAATTGATGGTCGGAGTTGAAACAGAAGTACAAGAGACATACTTTGATCAAATCCTACTGGATTTGGAACTACCCATATCTTCCCTTGCATCAACTGGCATAATAAATTAGAAAACATATATCATTGTTGTTGAAAACATAAGGCAACTAAAGGATTAAAACACATAAACAAGGAACTTACCTCGACTAGCTTTCTGCACATTCCGAAGCTCAAACTCTGTTCAACTAGACCACTACGCATTCTTTCATCAGCAAAAGAGCGTTCCAACTGAGGGACATGATCATTAATGCCGATTTCAAATTTCACATTCAGATAACCATCAGAAGAATTTGATCTCCATGTTGCCCATCGCTGATCGCTCCTTCCTTGGCTTCCACTCTCCGTCGCAATCCTTAACATCAAACTCCCTCCCCTTCTACTGTTTTCCCGATTCAAAAGGTTCCCAACCATATGCAGTATAACCTGAAAAAACCCTTCTCTCGTCTCCCATAACATTATCAGGTAATGATTTATCAACATCGATCTTGAACTCGTAACCTTTATATGAACACAAGCACTTTGCAAGATAAGCTATTTCCTTTATCAAAGAATGAAGCCGAAATGATCTCATCTCCAATGGAAACCTTTCTTTAGAGGAATCATCCATTACATCATTGATCAACATCGACAGAACATTGCTTGTTTTCACCATGGAGTCGACAACAACACGTTGTTTGTTCCTAAGATTCTCATCCTGTACAATCGAAAGCAAACCCATGATGGAATGCATTGGTTTTCTTAGACTTTTACTCATAACTGTTTGGAACAAGTTCCTAGCTTGGCTAGCCCTCATGGCATCCTCTTTCGCCAGCTGTAAAGCTCGATTTTGTTCTGCCAATTTTTCTCTCATAAGCTGAGATTCTTCAAGAACCGCAGCATGGGAAAGAGCCACTGCTACTTGGTCAGCAACAACTTTGACTATCTCGAGTTCAGGGTCAGTCCAAGATCGAACTTGTCCACCAGGAAGAACCAAAACAAGTATCGCATAACATGTTTGGATCATTTCGGGTGTTCCTCCTTTAAAATCAGAAACTCTAAGCATCGGCATTCGTATAGCAGCGACAGCTCCGGGTGGATCAGATCCTCCACTGCTTAGACTCGCAAGTCGTGATTCTTGATCAAGTAACTTCACTGTATCACTTCTTTTAACTTCTTGTATATCAGGATCTTGAATCGGGATTGAGAAATCATAATGTGTTGAAGATTGTCCCCCTTTTAGCTGATGAGTAAGATTCATTACTGTTTTAGCAGCGTCAGGCATCCAAATAGCACAATTATGCAAATCTAATGTGTCGGATAATTTATCAAGTGTAGTGTATAGAATCGTATGACGGTCAAGTGACTTTCGGATCTCTTGAGTGAGCATACGAACGTGCCAACCCGCGTCTTTCTGTTGCTTGATCACACCCATTTCTCTACCAAGATCCCTAGTCTTTTTCTTTAACATAAACTCTCTTACTTTCACTTTTAAAAGCAACGGGATGAGAGTGACCAAAGTAATCGCGGTTGCAAACGAAACCAAAGCCGTAAGGAACTTGAAAATGGTGAGAGCAAGCATGAGCTGAAACGGGTGGGGTTCGTAGGTCCATCCATTTAGCAAATGTGTCATTCCACAAAGCACTATGAAGGCAATGAATTCAAAGAGCACCCATTTGAAAGGCAAATTTGAGCAGCTAATAAAGTACAAAAGTTCGATTGGAATCGAGAAATAAGCAATTGCTATTAAGAAATCACTCACTCTTTGTGTTTCCATGATGTTTCTATACCCGAAAAAGCCCTCAACCTCGCAATTACACCCAGTGAATCCGTTATCAGCCCCATCATCATCAGAAGAAGCGAAAGCGCAAACAAACAACAACGAAATCAACCCGAGAGATGCTAATGTTTTCCGCATTGCATACATCAAGCAAAGCCTTTAATCCATATATCAATAAGCATATTTGTTGCCTAATAAAACCAACTTCCTGGCTGTATGTTCAACAAGCAAATTGAAGAAAACAAATATTACAAACAAGCTTTACTAATAAACTAATCATTCAAAAAAAAGTACTGTAGTAAAAGATGCAATTGATCAAAGATAAAATAATAAGAAAAAACAAGCCACTTGAATGACATTCATGCATGTACAATTGTACATGTTTCAACTTGTAGAAATTCAAAGCAAAGCCAAAACCTTTTTCAGATAATATCAAAAGTCATGATTTCTTCTAACAATATAAAACATCATGTACCAAAAGTAAAGAAAATTTAGAAATGGTTGTTTATAAGCTAATTATAGACAATAATAAATTACAAACTACAGTAATAACTAAAATTGTATGAACAATGTATGCATGTGTAGAAATATACCTTTGCAAGAACACTCTCACCAGCAGATTCTTTTTGGTAGAAAATTAATACCTCCAACAAATCTATCACTTTAGTTTCACACCACTACTCCAACTCAGAAATAAAGAAAAGTTTTGAGAATATTGGTTTGAATTGTTTATTTATTTGTACAAATATATAAAAACTTCAAGTAAGAAATGAGGAGGGGGTTAAGAGTTCTTTAATTTTGTTGTTCGTAGTTGTTGATGAGGGAGTTGTTTTTCAATAAATTTGTGTAGTGAAATCTAAAACGGAAGTGACTTTGGGATAAACGTCATTTCCCTTTATCTTTTCTAGTCTTTGGAAAAACCAAAAGTATATTTAGTTGAATATAAACAACATGATGAATAAGGGTCAAATTTTGTGTTTTCTCATATGTGATATGTTAGGCTAAGTACACTTTTGATTGTTTAACAAGACAATCAATATCATCACTCTAGCGCTTTTTTTTTTTTTTTTTTTTTTAAATAAATTTGTTAAATATTAAAATTAAAATTTCGCTAAATAAAATCACTCGACTAATCTATGTGGTAATATTTAGGTAATTCACTCAATTGCTTGGTCGTGACAAGGATATACATCTCCACCACAAAAGCTAAGGAGTGACAGGTCTAAAGCAGTAAATTGGGTTATGATAAGGCTTAAGGGTTAAACTCAGCTTCGTTCAAACATCTCCTGCACAAACTTAGTAGCTCACTGGCACGAGTCCTCGATTCCTCAAACAACAGATGGTCACTAGTGTGTTTCTCGGTTCGCTGGCGCGTTATTTTCATAACGGATGGTCACCAAGTCACACTCTAGATCGCTGGCGCGTCATTCGATTAGTCTAAAACTCGGATGGTCACTACCTTATTCATGCATTTGACATTCTCACTTAGCCATTACCATATCCGGATGCTCGAAAGCTAACAACGAATATAATAACTTGGTAAAAGGGTAGGGATTAAACATTGGGAAATGCATAAATTGGTGTTAAATAAAATAAACAAAATAAATAGATTAAGTCCTAACAAGTGTTGTTAATCACTTCCCAACCATCCCATAAATAAGACACAAATCATAGACTAACTCACGTTTTGACACAGAAACTCACGCTTTAGTAGGTAGACATGAATTAAACTCAATAATATCTCATTCAGAGAATAAACCTTAGTTGGCGTTTCTATAACGGCCAACTCCTTTTCAATCCATAAATATAATAAAACAAGCAGTAGCGATATCTCTACTAGTACATAACTTTACATTGTTGGTTTATAATACGTACCAACTTTTTTTTTTTTTTTTTTTTTTTTTTTTTTTTTTTTTTAACATCAAATAAACTAGATGGTGTAAAATTTCACCACGTCACTATCACAATAAATCTGGATAATTTATCTCCATACTTTTCATAACTTCAGACATAAAGATAATAGTGAAAGTAGTAAACACACGAAAATGAAAAATACAATATCTACTTTCACTCCATTGCATTGTGCAATTCCCGACCTAACCAAAGATAATAATTTACGCACACGAACACAGGAAACGCGGGGAATACACACTTTTACCAAAAGAGACTAACCACGGACTTAAATCTACAGGGTAAGCTAAGGTGTAAGGGTGTAACGAAATATTTTAACATTGGTGTAAGAAATGAAATGAATGGCTCTGAGAGTTTTTCTAGGGGTATCTTACTCTAAAAATGAGAGTAACAAATGGTTTAACATGGGGTTAACTAACCAATGTAGTTAGTTAATAACACAATACATATGTAGGCTATTTGGATGTAATCCTAGAAATTTACCTAGTTAGACAAGTCACTCCAATCATATCAATAATACTCATTATGGTGGTCTCGAATAATATACAAGCCAAGTTCTAAAGTTTACTACAAGTCACCGGCACACTCATATATTTGTGGAATTTGGGTAAAATATTGGGAAACGGAATAGGCTTAATTCTCACAATATGGAAATAAGGGTTATGTGTGCGGTCATGCAACTTAGATTTAACAAAAACATGCTAGAAAAATTTTAAATTTAAGCATATTAAGCACATATTAAGCAAATTTTTAAAAAATAAGGACAAGTGTCGTTCTAATTCTCCATCCCCCCACTTAAGATAAACAACGTCCTCGTTGTTTATGTTGTTCCCGTTACACAAATAGAAATAACTACAAAGTTAGTCTAATTGTGTTCCATGACTGAATTAACGTATTGATTAATTTAAACAAATAAGTACAACGTACAGATAAAAAATACAAGTTTTTTAAAGTTTAAATTCTTATTATAAATTAATCAAAAGAATCTATACCCAAGTGTTAGCGGAAATAACACTTGGGATTGAAACGACAAGGTATGGTGTTCTCCTCACTAAACTCAAGCTATGCTTGAGTGACAACAATAAATGAACCACTAAGCTATCTTAGAGACTAGGTTGCTCTTTGGGGGAGAAAAGTGGTTTTATGAGAGTCTAAGCTTTTAATGCACAAAACTTATCCACTTTTCTCCCTTATGATCCTATTTATACACATGTATAAAAGAGCACCCGTGACTAAAAGTACAAAAAGAATGACCTAGCTAGTCTGTCAAAATGCAAGAATCTATTTTGGGATAAGGTTGAAACTGCTTTCTGAGCGTCAGTGATAACACTGTTCTTGTTCTCACGCCATTCAGGGAAAGTTTGACTTTGCCCTAATAAAGACATCTCCTTATATTTTCAAACTCTTCCCGCCTTGTCCCGCCTTTCTTTCAGACTTCAGATTCTTCAGGCTTGGTCTTCAGTCTTTAATTACATTTGTTGTTGAGGAGACTGGGGTTCAGTGAGTTCTTGTCATCACTCACTGAACCCATTACCTTCTTCTTCGGCTTAAGTGACACTCAGGGAGTTCCGCCTCACTGAATGGTGAATCTTTCTCTTTAGAATCGTCCTAAGCATCCTGAAGGTAACTCACTGAGTGACTGTTCACTCAGTGACTTGAGAGTGTTTAAGGTTGATTAACACTTGGGCTAATTTGTATTCAAATCCTGTTTTCAGGACGCTTGGGTACTGACGGACCCAACAATCTCCCCCTATTTGGATATAAATTATGCCTAAGTGTTTTGATCAGTTGTGAGTGAGCAAATGGGCTTCTTCTCACACTGAATATACAAGAAAGCTATTAAAGGACACTGATATAACAAAACATGGGCCATCATTTTATTAATATCATTTTATATGTCCTAACATCTAAACATAATACTCAGGGACCTTGTACTCAACCTTCCAAGATTCCCATGAGTTCCAACTTAGCCTTCTTAGACACTAACACTTCTTTTTCAGGTCTCTCATTCATCATCTTATCCATCTGCTTGACAAACTCTTCATTTTCAGGGCTCTTCACGTGAAGTGCCATTAGCTTGTATGCCAGAAGAGTTGTCATTTTCACAAGGTTTATATCATTGACTCGTTGAAAGGCCTGTTGGCTAAACTCATCAACAAAGAAAATACCATACTCAGGAGACTTGATAACTTGATTCGGAACGAAATTGACCCCTTGAGGTGGAGTCCTGTCGCAATGAAGAGCTGCTATGAATTGTTCAGGCTCCTGTCCCACAACTTTCCTCTTTTTCCCAGTCTTCTGAGTAGGTTCAGGAATTGCAAGTCCATGAGAAGCTAGTGCTTTCTCATGATCTATCCCCAGGCACTTAGCCACCCTTTCCATCTCCTCGTATTTGCTATTCAGGGTAGCTAGGAGATTAGGAACAAACCTGCTTTGCTTCTTCCTCAGGATGGGCCCCATCATGTCCCATTCTTTTAGCCCGTAATCTGAGAATTTGAAGGGTTTGTTCATCTCAGTCTTTCTTGGTCCTCTGTGAACCGTAATGCTTACTGGCTTGGTGTTATGAATGGTCATGTCTGTTATGGTGCCTTCACCCTTGGTCTTTGTCAAATACCATAGATACTTCTCATAGGTTTTCTTCCTCTTTTCTTCCTTGAGCTTGAACTGTTGATTGTGTTCCTTGATGCGGTCAGCCTGAAGCTTGAGGAATTCTTCCCCCTTGATGTCCTGGTCAGTTTCCTTGATTACCTCCTTGGCCACTTTAACAATTTCAGGCCTACTGAGTTTCTCAGCCCTTCTTTTGTCCTGTTCATCCAGGACTACGGCCACTTCCTGCGGAGTTCCAAAGAATTTACTCCCATCATCTAAGGTGACTTCAAAAGGCGAATCTGGATCAGGACGCCTTTCTGTTGATGCCTTCACCAGTTGTAATTGAGGAGGATCTTCAGTCACCATGATTCCCTTCCCTTTGTCAGTGGGAGGGGGTTGACTTGAGGAGGATTCAGGAACTTCAGTTGCTATTGCTTCAGGTTGGACAGGGATTGTAGCAACAACAAGTGCAGAGGAAGTTGTAGGTTCAGGGATAGGTTCATCAAATTTCTCCCCCTCAACAGATGCTAGAGCTTCAGTGTAGGCATCTGTTGACTGAGGAGGTGGGGTAACCGGAGAAGTCTGAAGAATTGTCAGGATGCTAGAGACCATCTTCTTTATATCAGTGGTCTCATTCTTCAGTGCGGAGATGTCATCCGCCATGGTAGCTTGAGTTGTTGTGAGTTCAGTGACCTTTGTGGTGTAGTGGTTGATCAGCTCATTATGCTTGTTGGAGAGCTGATCAAAAGCTGAGGATATCTTTTTCAGGCATTCTTGAGTATCAGCGACTGACTGTTGAATTGCATCCTGCTGAGACCTTAGTGGTTTTAGATTGTTGGGTTTATTAATTTGATGAGACAAAACGACCAAGAATGAAACAAGAGGGCTTAAAGTGACAAAAGATGAAAGTGCAAAAAGATGGAAGATTATCAGAATCTTTTATTTATTTAGTTTATTCTTTTGTAAACCCTAATGTCTCTATTATATAAAGAGACATAGGGTACAGGTTTTAAACATGTCTTCCACAATGTAATCGATTAAAGGTGTGTGTGTGTGTGTGTTCTAGGGCGTAGTAGATTGTAAACGCCTAGAACTAGTTTTCGTACCTCCAAGGTCTGAGGTGTCTTAGATCCCTGTTACAGTTAGGTAACACGTTATATTCTGATCAAATATAATTGGAGGTGATGATGGCGAAAAACTTTGTGTCAATAACAATTGATTGTTTTACTTATTCCGCTGCATATAATTGTTCATTGTTATTGTTGAACCCTAAGGCTCAAAACGATCCAAGAAACTATCTTTAGCGCGTTCTTAGTTTCTACATAGATCTACCCCCTGAAGAAGCTTGAGTAGCTTAGTGATATTGGTGGAGGTGGTCTTCTGAGTATCTATGAACTCAGTCAGCTTTGTGATCAGGGTGGGATCATCTCTAAATTCTTCCTGAATAGAATCAAGAGTCTGCAATATGTTCCCGAACTGCATGTCTTGAGTAGAACCCAGACTGTCAAGAGATGCCCTCAGGTCACCGAGTTGTTTGTCAGTGAGAGAGGTGACCTGAAGCAGTTTTCCCTGAGATGCTTCAACAGTAGCCCTGAAGTCAGCATAGGAGACTGCTGCTTTAGTGTGCTATTCCCAGTGTTCTTCAGAAATCTCACGAAAGAGAGCAGTGTTGGCTTTGCGGAGGAACTTGACCAGCTGCCTTTCAGTGAGTGGAAGAATGTTATCATACTTCTGCAAATAAGTAGGAGTAGCAGGAGCAGATTCTTGAGGAGTGCCTGATGATGATGATGTTGGTTTTGGTTGGGGATCTGGTTGATCCTCAGGAGGAAGAGATGATGTTGGTTGTTCAGGGTGCTGAGGAGAGTTATAAGTGTTAGTCTCCATTTCGTCCCTAGCACCAAAAACATCGTCTTCTCTAAAATTGATCATTTCCTCCTCTGACTCATCATTTATCGATCTTTCAAGATCCGCCAGAGTAAGAACCTGTTGGGAATCTGGCTCCCTCTCAAAAGAGGGCTCACCTTTGTTGTGGTCAGGTTCTAACCTCTCCAGGAGAACATAGTGGGTTTTCTCTGCCTAGTCCATGGAGTCAGTTCCTGTAAAGCTAGAATCGACCTTTATCACTACAACTAATACTATACTATAAACGTGACACTCAACAAGTAGAGAATAAAGATGAAAGAGATATGTGTATGGATCGTATGATATAAGTTTAGTAGAATGTTTATTAATAAACCATGAGAGAGCAAACAATAAAAGAACACACATACCTACACACTCTCACCTTTACTAAACTTTGAGGCACCCACTAAATGTAGGTGAGAGTGTGTTTAAATAGGCACAATGGCCGGCGCCCTAAAGGATTTGGTGGGCTTTGGATGGGCTTTGTGTTGGACTTTGATATTTAGTCATTACATGGACTTCTCTAATACATTCTATTAAAGTCCAACACAAAGCCTTTATCTTCTATTCTTTCTACATATGGTTCGACACACAATATAAATAAATAAGATACAAATGACCATCACTTCACATATAAATTAAATGCTAACAATCTCCCTTTAAGGGATGGTCATTTCAATGAAGCTCCCGGTGATAGGTCTTTTGTCTTTGTCGTCGTGAACTTTGTGTGTCGATGTAGAATAGTCTTCATTCATCGTTCCTTCATGCTATGTGATCTTTAAAGTAATCGTCTTTTTGGTTCTTCTTGCCTTGATCAACATCTTCATGTGTTTATACGTCGTGTCCTCCAACATACTCATACATCTTGGACTTTATACATATGCTAACAATCTCCCCTTATTCATTCCTCATTTGATATATGAACCTGTTATTGACATCTTGATTAGCTTTTTGACTTTGTCGTTACACTTTGTCTTTAATTAGATCCTTTTGTCTTAAACTTTTACACTTGAGCTTTGTTGAGGAAGATCTTCATAAGTATGAGTATGTTGAGGTGAAGATGTTTGATGTATCTAAAGATGGTTGATGGACTTTTGTAGTACCTGCATAAAACAGTTAGCAATAAATCATCCAGCGCTTACAGGTTCAGGTTTCGAGATTGTTAACAGCATAATGTGAAAACTTTCTTTAATCTGTACCAAGGCCGTTTTGAATCGGATACCCCCAAGAGGGCTTACACGGACACACCGAAGTGCAGCCACGATTCAATGAGTCGCTAGAGATCACCCCACGACTGTAGACCGTTTAAAGCACGTAACCATCATGATATAATGCAAGATCTTTAGATCTCATTAAGACTCTTGTACACCATGTTTCCTTATTGGTGAACACAGGTGTATTATATGGAAAGTGTTCCTAAGATATTTTTGATGAATCTCATGGCTCTAGACTCGATAATGTGCGTTTTCATTTTAGTAGATGGAGGCATGGAGCAGAGTGCCACCTTTTCAATATCAACACATCTCGGAGTGAGAGGCCGATAGATTATGTAGTGTTCTCCGTGAGAAATGAAACAAATATCTTTTAAGAGATATCTGAGTGGCTAGGAGGGGTGGTGCAGCGCATCACTGGGTCCATGACGTCTTGTCTTCAATATCAGTATCAACTTTGTGATAACCGATAGCAGATGTATTGACCCGGTTTCTGCCCTAAGTTTTCATGGAGGGCTATTTCTTTTCACCCTTTCATAAACTTTTCTTTTTAATTCTTCAACCCCTTCTTTCCCTTTCTCATTTACTCCTTTTTTCAATCTTACCTAAGGACTTCTAATTCTAATCTATTGGAATTGTCATTGGGTAGATCCCTCCGGCTCTGGCGGATCATTGGACATTACCTAACCATAATCACCTTATTACTCCATGATTATCCTAGATTTGTTGATCACTTGCCATAAAACCTTTTGTGAAAATCTCTCAAAGTGTTTATGAATAAACAGATTTAGTTAACACTTCGAGAGTTTTGCCTTTTCTGAAATACTCCCCCTTCACATGGGCTCATGCATTTTTAAGATAAATTTGCACATGTTAGGTAGAGTTCGCACATTTTTGAATTGATCGATTTTCAGTTGATATGACCTTTGCGAGACACGTTTACATCACTAGTTAGACTAACTTGAAATTATTACCCGTCCCGGTCATATCAAAAGAAGAATATCTCGAATTGGTACATTCTACTCAGACAAGTCCTTTGCGAGACACGTTTACATCACTGGATAACCAGCTTGAAATTATTACCCATCCCGGACAAGTCTTTTCGATTACGGACATTTAATTTTTCGTCAATTCGAGGGTTCATGCTGAGTCTTTTTGTAGAGCTCTTATTGAGATTCAATCCACGATTTCTTTAAACATTTTTTATCACATTTTAATCACGTCTTCTCCCCCTCAAAAATAGCATGTAGTGATATTTTTATATCAACTGATTTAAATGAGAGCTGTTTGGAGAGATAGACGGATCAATTTAGCATGATTTGGAACAATTTGTTTTTCTTTTTATACTCCCCCTTAAATAAAGCATATTTTTTAAACATTTGAGTTTAAAATCAATTTAAGGGTATAGAGGGAGTTTTCTTTTTTGAAGAATCTTGAGCACAGAATTTGGAGAAAGATTTTGAAAAATCTTGATCATGTGCTCAAGGATTCTTTGTTTTCTTTTGCCATTAACATTACGAGTCCTGATCTGAAATAATCAGAAGTCATCAATGTAGCGCGGGTTTCGTACTGAAATATACGAAAGCCGTCATTTAAGTGCGGGTATCGTACTGAAGTATACGAAAGCCATAGTGAAGAAATTTTTGAGAAACGACATGTTTTAGAAAACTTTAAATGAACTCTCGCTCAAGCATCTGTACATGTCCGTATCATTGTTGAATGACATTTCTAGATACGTACAAAATATCGATTATACGAGAGACATGTCGTAGAAGAATATTTTTGGTTTTTTTATTTTATATTGTTTTTGTATTTTTGAAATATTCTATTTTTGTATTTTGATTTTCTTGGTTTTTCAAATTTTGTATTTTCTTTTTGTTTGTTTTTCAAATTTTGTATTTTGTTTTTTTCAAAAATATTTACAGCGAAGCTTTTTGAGATAAAATTCAAGAAGTTTCGAGAAGACTTTCTAACTCTTCGGGAGTTAGGCTTCGCATGCCAATTCGTCGAACTAAGTTATCAAACGTTTCTTTTGGAAGGGCTTTAGTAAATAGATCGGCGAGTTGGTATTCAGTCTTCACGAAGAATAATTCAATAGTACCCTCTTCTACGTGTTCCTTTATGAAGTGATAGCGGACTCTAATATGCTTGGTCTTCGAGTGTTGCACGGGATTGCACGAGATGGCTATGGCACTTTTCGAATCACAATAGATAGGAATGTGGTCGAAAGAGAAGCCATAATCTGTGAGCTATGTCCGCATCCATAGAACTTGGGCACAACACGCAGATAGAGACACATACTCGGCTTCAGCGGTTGATAATGCCGTACAGTCTTGTTTCCTTGATGACCAGCCTACTAGCTTTTCTCCCAAAAATTGTGCTCCACCTGATGTACTCTTTGCTGTAACTTGGCAACCGGCATGGTCCGCATCTGAAAAGGCTATTAGTGTAAACTCCGAATCCTTCGGATACCAAAGTCCCATTTTAATGGTTCTTCGTAGGTACCAAAAGATCCGTTTAATCTCTTAGAGGTGAAGTTCGGTAGGCCTTGCCTGAAACCGTGCTAATAAACAGACAGCAAAATGTATATCGGGTCGACTAGCAGTTAAGTACATGAGAGAACCAATAATGCTCCGATATTTCTTCGGATCCATGGGTAACTGTTAAGACTAGATCTACACTACTTTATCACTACAACTATAACAATATTAAGAACGTGACACTCAAAAGATACTAGAGAAGATGAGAGAGCATGGATCGTACGATGTAAATATTAACCGAATGTTTATTAACTTGTGGAGAAAGAAAACAAACACACATGAAGTACACACGCACTCTCACCTATACTAGACTAAGAGGCACACCTAAAATGAGTGAGAGTGTGTACTTAAATTGCCACAATGGCCGGCGTCCTAAAGGGCTTTGGTGGGCTTTGTGTTGGACTTGGGCTTTTGCACATTTCATTTGTTTTATCCATTACATTCTAAAGTCCAACAAAAAGCCTTACTTGGACTATTCTATTTTACATATAAACGACACACTCTTATAAATTAAAAATGACCATCACTTGACAAAAAATTTAATGCTAACAATCTCCCCCTAAGGGATGGTCATTTCAATGATGCTCCCAGTGATAGGTCTTTTGTCTTCAATGTCTTGATCTTTATGTGTCGATGTAGAATAGTCTTCATTCTTCATTCCTTCATGCAATGTGATCTTCAAAGTATCGTTTTTTTTGTTGATCTTGTCTTGATCAAACTCTTTGTGTGGATAATCGTCATGTCCTCCAACATACTCATACATCTTGGACTGTATACTTATGCTAACAATCTCCCCATATTCTTTCATCATTTGATATATGAACTTGTTCTTGACATCTTGATTAGCTTTTTGACTTTGTCGTTACACTCTGTCTTTTAACTTAATCCTTTTGTCTTGAACTTTTAAACTTGAGCTTTGTTGAGGATGGTCTTCATAAGTATGAGTATGCTGAGGTGAAGATGTTTGATGTATCTGATGATGGTTGATGGATGTTTGTAAGTAGCTGCATAAAACCGTTAGTGATAAATCATCCAACACTTGCAGGTTTGGACTTTGAGATCATCAACAACATAGTGTGAAGACTTTCTGTAATCCAAGCCCAGGCCGTTCTGAACCGGATACTCCTGAGAGGGCTTACACGGACACACCGAAGTGCACCCACGATTCAGTGAGTCGCTAAAGATCACCCCACGACTGTAGACCGTTTGAAGTGTGTAACCATCATGATATATATGGCAAGATCCGAAGATCTCATAAGACTCTTGTACACCTTGTTTCCTTTTTGGTGAACACAAGGGTATTCTTATGGAAATGTTCCTAAGAGATTTTTGATGAATCTCATGGCTCTAGACTCAATAATGTGCATTTTGGTTTTAGTAGTCGGAGGCATGGAGCTGAGTGCCACCTTTTCAATATCAATACATCTCGGAGTAAGAGGCCGATAGATTATGCAGTGTTCCCGTGAGAAATGAAACAAATATCTTTTAAGAGATATTTGAGTGGCTAGGAGGGGTGGTGCAGTGCGTCACTGGGTCTATGACGTCTTTTCTTCAATATCAGTATCACCTTAGTAAATACCGATAGCAGATGTATTGACCCGATTTCTGCCCTAAGTTTTCATGGAGGGCTATTTCTTTTCACCCTTTCATTCAACTTTTCTTTTTAATTCTTCAACCCCTTCTTTCCCTTTCTCATTTACTCCTTTTTTTTTTCAATCTTTCCTAAGGACTTCTAATTCTAATCTATTGGAATTGTCCTTGGGTAGATCCCTCCGGCTCTGGCGGATCATTGGACATAACCTAACCATAATCACCTTATTACTCCATGATTATCCTATATTATCGATCACTTGCCATAAAACCTTTTTGTGAAAATCTCTCAAAGTGTTTATGAATAAACACATTTTTGTTAACACTTCGAGAGTTTTGCCTTTTCTGAAATACTCCCCCTTTCACATGTGCTCATGCATTTTTAATATAAATTTGCACATGTTGGGTAGAGTTCACACATTTTTAAATGATTGATTTTCAATGAACATGACCATCGCGAGACACGTTTACATCACTAGTTGAACTAGCTTGAAATTATTACCCGTCCTGGTCATATTCAATGATTATCTCTCGAATTGGTACATTCTACTCAGACAAGTCCTTTGCAAGACACGTTTACATCACTGGATGACCCAACTTTAAATTATTACCCGTCCCGGACAAGTCTTTTCGATTACTGACATTTAGTTTTTGTCAATTCGAGGGTTAATCTGAGTTGAGCACTTTTGAGATTCAATCCACGATCATTTAAATTTTTTGATCACATTTTAATCACGTCTTCTCCCCCTCAAAAATAGCATGTAGTGATATTTTTGATATCAACTTGATTAAATGAGAGCTTTTTGGAGAGATAGATGGATCATTTTAGCATGATTTGGAACATTTTTGATTTTTCATTTTAAACTCCCCCTTAAATAAAGCATATTTTTTAAACATTTGAGTTTAAAAATCATTTAAGGGTAAAGTGGGAGTTTTCTTTTTTGAAGAATCTTGAGCATAGAATTTGGAGAAAGATTTTAAAAAATCTTGATAATGTGCTCAAGGATTCTTTGTTTTCTTTTGCCATTAACAATGCGAGTCCTGATCTGAAATAATCAGAAGTCATCAGTGTA
The DNA here is from genome assembly GCA_021014915.2 of Artemisia tridentata subsp. tridentata. NCBI lineage: Eukaryota > Viridiplantae > Streptophyta > Magnoliopsida > Asterales > Asteraceae > Artemisia > Artemisia tridentata. The sequence continues at coordinate 8,783,564 of CP139501.1, read as the reverse complement.
GCACGGGTTTCGTACTGAAATATATGAAAGCCGTCATTTAAGTGCGGGTTTCGTACTGAAGTATACGAAAGCCATTGTGAAGAAGTTTTGGGAAACGACATGTTTTAGAAAACATTTAAATGAACTCTCTCTCAAGCATCTGTACATGTCCGTATCATTGTTGAATGACATTTCTAGATACGTACAGAATATCGATTATACGAGAGACATGTCGTGAGAAGAATATTTTTGGTTTCTTTGATTTTATATTGTTTTTGTATTTTTGAAATTTTCTATTTTTATATTTTGTTTTTGTTGGTTTTGCAAATTTTGTATTTTGTTTTTTTTTTCACAAATATTTACAGCGAAGCATTTTGAGATAAATTTCAAGAAGTTTCGAGAAGACTTTATAACTCTTCGGGAGTTAGGCTTCGCATGCCAATTCGTCGAACTAAGTTATCAAACCTTTCTTTTGGAAGGGCTTTAGTAAATAGATCGGCGAGTTGGTATTTAGTTTTCACGAAGAATAATTCAACAGTACCCTCTTCTACATGTTTCTTTATGAAGTGATAGCGGACTCTAATATGCTTGGTCTTTGAGTGTTGTACTGGATTGCACGAGATGGCTATGGCACTTTTTGAATCACAGTACATAGGTATGCGATTGAAAGTGAAACCATAATCTGTGAGCTGTGTCTGCATCCATAGAACTTGGGCACAAAACGCAGATAGAGACACATACTCGGCTTCTGCGGTTGATAACGCCGTACAGTCTTGTTTCCTTGATGACCAGCCTACTAGCTTTTCTCCCAAAAATTGTGCTTCCCCGGAGGTACCTTTTGCGGTAACTTGGCAACTAGCATGGTCGGCATCTGAAAAGTCTGTTAGTGTAAACTTCGAATCCTTCGGATACCAAAGTCCCATATTAATGGTTCTTCATAGGTACCGGAAGATCCGTTTAACCTTTTGGAGGTGAAGTTCGGTAGGCCTTGCCTGAAACCGTGCTAATAAATAGACAACAAAATGTATATCGGGTCGACTAGCAGTTAAGTACATGAGAGACCCAATCATGCTCTGATATTTCTTCGGATCTATGGGTTTCCCATATAAGTCTGCTCCTATTTTGGGTGAAGTGACCATTGGTGTACCAACAGAGTCACAATTTTCCATCCCATGTTTCTTTAAAATCTCAATTGTATATATAACTTGATTTATAAAAATACCACGTGGGGATTGATGAATTTGTAAGCCAAGAAAGAATTTTAGTTCCCCCATCATGGACATTTCAAATTTGCTTTTCATGAGATATTCAAAATGTTTTGAATGTTTCGGATTAGTGGACCCAAAGATTATGTCATCCACGTAAATCTGAACAATCAAAATGTCATCTTTGAATTTTTTAGTAAACAAGGTCGGGTCAATTGTTCCTTTGGTGAAATGATTTTGAAGTAGGAAAGATGATAACTCGTCATACCACGCCCTTGGGGCTTGTTTCAAACCATAGATAGCTTTCTTTAGCTTGTAGACGTAGTCTGGATGATCTTTGTCAACGAATCCGTCTGGCTGACTTACATGCACTTCTTCTTTCAGAGTTCCGTCTAAGAAAGCCGTCTTGATATCCATCTGATAGACCGTGATGTTCTTGTGAGCTGCATATGCTAAGAAAATCCTGACTGCCTCAAGCCTTGCTACTGCCGCGAATGACTCATCGAAATCTATTCCTTCTTCCTGTCTGAATCCCTTTGCCACGAGACGAGCTTTGTTGCGAATTACAGTCATCTCTCCATCCTTTTTGTTTTTCCATAACCACTTAAGATCAATGACAAGTTTGTCGATTGGTTTTGGCACTAAATCCCAAGTGTCATGTAATTAATATTGGAGAAGTTCTTCCTGCATCGCTTCAATCCATGCATTGTCTGCCATCGCCTCCCGAATGTTCTTTGGCTCTTTTAGATTGACTGAGCAGACATAGATGCACATATCAGAATCGGTGGTGAGCTGTTTCCTCGTCTGAACTGGCCGTGAGGGTTCACTAATGACTTGTTCTATTGGATGGTCTTTAGTCCACTGTAATGTAGAAGGGTACCTTGGATTTGACGAATTCGTGTTGGATGGTTCTTGTAACCGAGAAGAAGATTCAGCAGATTCCGTTGCAAATGGGTTTTCGAATGGTTCTTCTTCCAACACAGCATCATTTTGTTGTTGTTCTTCTTGAATTGGTGTTGTTTGGTTTTGCTCATCAACTCTTGGTAACAAAATCTCAATTACTGGAGTTGCTGGAGTAGATGTTGATGATGTTGAGGGAGTTGGTGCGTCAGCTTCGAATGTTGTTGATGCATCTTGCGGTGGTGGTGGTGGTTGATGTTGTTGAGTGGGTGCAGCGGAACGTTGTTGTGATGCATTGGTCGAAGCTCCACCATAGTATTCATCATACATATACTCGAAGAAAGTGTCCAGTTCTTGATTTGTTGGTTTGTCAGTAGTAGTTGACTAAGCCCCTTGTGGTACGAGTCCTGAACTAATATGTTCAGAAGTTTGACTGTTTGGTGCGGGTCCTAATCTGGTATGATTAGAAGCCATCGGGTTAAGTGCGGGTTCTAGAGCGAGTCTCTCAGAAGCCATTTGTGAAATCTCGTCAAATTTCACATTCATCGTCTCCATAATCCTTTTTGTTCTCCTGTTATATACCCTGAATGCCCTCGAGTTATCTGAATAACCAATGAAGATTCCAATATCACCCTTAGCTTTCAGCTTCCCCAGATCTTCTCTGTCGTTCGTAGGATAGCACAAAGCGCCAAATACATGAAGGTAAGAGATATCGGGTTTTCTGTTGTTGATTATCTCATATGGTGTTTTATTGAATCTTGGATGGATAAGGGATCGGTTCTGAGTAAAACAAGCAGTGGCAACAGCATCAGCCCATAAGAATAACGGTGCACTGGAATAAATCAGCATTGTGCGAGCAGCTTCCACAAGAGTTCTATTTCTTCTTTCAACTACCCCATTTTGTTGTGGATTCTAACAGCTGATGTCTGGTGAGTAATTCCAGTCTCTTCAAAATATGTTCTTAACTCCTGATTAGTGAATTCAGTGCCATTTTCGGTTCTTACTATCCTTACTGGAGCTTGAAGTAAAACTTGAATTCGCTTCAGAAAGGTGATGATGATGCCTGGTGCTTCGTCTTTTGACCTCAAAAACCTTACCCATGTATATCTTGAATAGTCATCGACAATAACAAGAATATACTTCTTTCCATTAATGCTTTCAACTCTCATTGGGCCACATAAGTCCATATGCAATAGATGTAACTTATCAACCGAACTGGGAACGGTTTTAGGTTTATAAGTAGCTCTTTTGCTTTTGCCTTGCTCACAGGATGGACATAAGTGATCTTTGGTATATTTGAACTTTGGGAGACCGGTGACGATGTTGTCTTTGGCAAGTTTTGTTAAGGTGTCGAAGTTGAGATGGGATAAACGTCTGTGCCACAACCAGGACTTAGTATCGTCAGCTCTTGTCATAAGACAAACTGGTGATGAAGAGGCCATTTGGTTTATGTCGATAGCATAGAGATTGGTTCCACGATTTTCGGTTAAGATATCATCTCCAATCAAATTCCTAAGGAAGCATGTGTTTCTTCTAAATGCAACCTCTAGATCTGCATCACAAAACTACCCGACTGAGAATAGATTGTGTCCCAATCCTTCGACATAGTAAACCCGAGTGATTAAGAAATTCCCGAACTGAAGATCTCCATAACCCAGAATAGCTGCTACATGATTATTTCCAAACCGAACAGTTCCCATGAACTTCCATACAAAGTTGATCAGCAGCTTCAGATTCCCGGTCATGTGCTTGGAGCAACCCGAGTCGACGATCCAAAGACAGATTTCAATGACCTGCCAAGAACAGATGATTTTGTATTTGGAAACCATTTAACATTTGGTTCCATGGGGTTAGATGTAACAGATGAATCACACTTAGAGAAGGTTTCTATTTGTTCTTTTGGAACAATTTTTAATTTGCCATTCTTAAGTGTAAACTTTCTCCCCATTGGTTTCCATGCACAAAACTTAAGATGGTCCATAGGCAATATGCTACTAGTGGTTGACCTAGCTAGTTTAATAAGTCTTTTAATATATCTAGATCTAGCACTAGTTCCTGGAGGCACATCTTTCTGTTCAGGCATAGCATTCACATTCACATTATTAGAAACAATATCATCACAAGCATTTTCAGATAACGATTTCTTGCACATTAAACAAATAGAGTCACTACATGCACTTGAAACAGTATTCTTAACATTACATCCAGATGACATATGTTTCTTATTCGAAAGCGATAAAATCCTAGGGTGTTCTTCTACTTCTTCCGTTTTATTCTTGCTTTCACTTTTAGATGCAGGCGAGACTCTATTGTTCCTTGTATTGCTCCTAGGCTTTAGTTCGCTGCTCCTAGAGGTATTTTCTACTCCTGTAGAAGGTAAGGCACACACATTAGGATTTATCTTGTTGTCATTTGAATTTGTTTTAGCATGACTAGTCTCTTTTGGATTACCGTTCACACTTTTGTCTATCGCCCTATATGCTTTAGATGTAGAGGTAGACGCAGTAGTGGTACTAATGCTATAAAGGCCAGGTGCTATCACATTTGATGTTTCGACAACAGCTTTCTCTTTTCCTTTTTCATTTTGTTTAGGCAATGGTGTTGGAGTGACTGGAACACATTGAGAGATTGACATTTTTGGTTTAACAACAGGATTTTCCTTAGTTTCCTCACCCTTCCTTTTTAGACTCTCCAGCTGAGAGTTCAAATGATCATTTTGCTCTTTCATGTTTTGGTAAGCACGCTCATACGACAATTTGTCATACTTGCATTCTTCCTTTTTCCGATCAAGTTGTTTAAAGTATGTGACATTTTGTTTTTCAATCTTAGCAAGCGCATTTTCATATTTTAAAACAATTTCAGAACTCTCAGCTCGAAGTCTTTCATCATCCTCTACAGAATATGTTTGATAAATAATAGACATAATATCAGTCGACAGAGCTACTTCGAAGAGAGTGTCATTATGTTTTTCCAAAACTTTGATGTGTTCAAAGTTTTCATTAGCTTCCTTTACCAAGGATTTGTGGTCCTTGACAAAGTCGGCTGATTCTTTCAGAAGAGAATTTTCAACATTAAGAACTACCGCATAAATTGCAGTAATTGTAGGATTGATTTCCTTTTCAAACATCTTTTTCTGTTCTGTATGAAAACTTGAATACCAGTCATTGAAGTTATTATTTGTTTTGGATGCCACAATCATTTGAAGTGTTTCAACTCTCTTTTTAAGATCATCCAAATATCGTCTAGCGTCACTTGTGTTACAAGTGTTCTTAGAGGACATTTGTTCGATGTTAGAAAGGTGTTTTGAAACAACTTTTCGTTTTGCGACAGCCACAGGTTTCTTGAAAAACATTGGTGACACTTTTTGAACAAGATGAACGCCAGAAATTGTGTTAAGCTTATTATAGTCAATTGGTCTGATTTCTGGGTTCATTTGTCTCATTTTAATTCTACTCTCTTCGGCGAGCTCAATCGTTTCATAAGAATCCCGAACTTCGGGAGGATCATGTTTATCATTTAGCATACTACCATTGTATAACACATTCTGTTGTTGCTGAGCTTTCTTGAGATTATAAGGGTTTTCACAACCGATAGCCATTTTCTTCATTGTATGTAAAATCGGATTTGGATCTTTGATTAGCATATTTTGAGTTTGAGCAGAATGACCCGTTTTTACAAGCAACTCTTCCAACTTTTTAATGGTTTCTTGTTTGTCAATGATTTCACCAAGAAGATCATTTTTACGCTTTGAAAACCTTGCATGCAACTCTTTCTTTTCTTTTTCAAGATCAGAACAAGTTGATTTTTGTTTAAAAAGTTGATTGGTTAATTCTGAAATTTCTGTCTTTAAGGATTTAATTTTCATGTTCAAATTAACATCGAGTGTGTCATATTTGATTTGCAAATGTTTTTCTCTTAAAACAGAATCTCTATAACCAGTTTCAAGTTCTGACTGTCGTTTGTTATTAAATTCAAAAGCACGTTCATTCACCTTATATCTCTCAAGCTCAGTGGTCAATTTAGCATTCGCGGCCTTAACCTCGCGATTGACCTTTTTGACCTTTTCTATTTCAATACTACAATTTTGCAATAATGATTCAAATAAAGCACGTGTATCCTCATCATTCTCAGTATGCTGAGACTCGAAGCCTCCATTAGGATCCATATCGGGAGTAGCCAAATTTGTATTGCTACAACTTGGGGAGTCCATATATGTATCGAAAGTGGGTGCAGGAGTTGCAGGATACTGCTCATTTTGAGGTGACATATCAAACATTTCATTATTGTGACATGTAGCATATGGTGATACCTCAGAGATTCCATTGATATCATAAGCAGGAGGTGCTTCAGAATCCGTATCATATTTAACCTCCTGAAGATAGCCATGAAAATGCAGTTGGCATCAATGTCTTCAAGGTCTTCCATATCATCCATAAGAGCCATGAAGTCATGTTCTTCTGCATTCAACTGTAACCCTGCCTTTTCTTTCTGAGCCAACAACACTGCTTTCTGAAGATACTCAAGATCTTTCTTTTTCGGCCTGGTGGGACAGTTTCTTGCCATATGACCGACTCCCTGACAGTTGAAACACTTTAGCAAATTACCCATCTGATTAGCCTGATTCTCATTTCCAATATTCCCAGCAACTGGAGCAGCAACATTTCCAAACTGATTCCCCATATTATGACCCCTTTGATTTCCAACAACTTGACCCATTTTATTTTGATTCCCCATGTACTGACCCATCTGATTTCCAACATACTGCCCTGCATTCTGGTTACCCATCTGATATCTAGGAGCATATCCCTGTTGATTCCCATAACCTCCAACCATTTGTCCTTGTTGACCCATGTTGAAACTCGGCTGTGCAATCTGCTTGTTGCAAGTATTTGATGAAATCCTTTGGTTGTTGTTAGTGGGTGTGGTGTAGCGTCCTTGGAATACCTTTGAGAGAAGAGTAAATACTTGGGACAAAGCAGCTCTGTCATCATTGTCATCGTATTCAGATTATGGGTATTGTGGGTATTGTTGTTGTGGAATGACTTATTGTTGTTGTAGGTAGAATGGTTGTTGTTGTGGTACATATTGTTGTTGCGGGAAGTTCTGAGTGGAAGTAGATGATGATGGTTGTGTATTCACTGTTGTAGGTGTTGGTGCTTGAGCAAGCAATGCTAGAGGATCATGTTGTTTAGCTAGGTTCTCTTTCCTAACCTCATCTGCCTCTTTCTGGTTTTGCTTCAAAAAGTGATAAAGCTGATCATAGTTCACCTCATGAAGGTTCTTTGTTTGGTTAACAATTGTGACATATCGTCCCCATTCCTCTGGTAGGTTGATGATGAACTTGATGTTTTGAACAATTTGCCTGGGTGTCAACTTGTTCCTGATGAGCTCATTCATGAGAGTGCAAAACCTTGTGTAGTAAGATTCAATTGGTTCAGCCGGAGTGGATGTGAACTTCTCCCATTCAGTTAGAAGCTTGTTTTCAATATCTTGTTGTCCAATTTCTGTGCCATGACAAAGCCTTCAAACTCGTTCCCACATATCATAGTCAGTTTCGCAACTGTCAACAGCTGCAAAGATTTCTCGTGGTAAACCAAGTTGAATTAAGTGCATTGCTAAGTCATCAGCTTCAATTTGCTTCCAATCCTCTTCTGTGTATTCTTCTTCTTTTTTATCATGAAAGGTCGGTGGAATGGGAGGTGTTGCATTTGGATTACCATCTGCTACTTGAATCTGACGAGGCTTGAATGGTCCGTTCTTGATGGAGTTTATCAGGAGTTTTCCTTGACCATGAGGTTTGGTTTTGATATATCGAATCATACGACTTGTCCATGGAAGATAACCACCTTTTTCAAGCATTGGAGGATGGTTTTCAGCACCAGCTGCATGGATATCTTGTTGAGTTGCCATTGATGTTGTTGTATGATAAAGTTACTACAGGATCGTTGCAAAGAAATAGGAGTTGTGGTTGATGAAGGTTGAACTTAGTTATTGTTGTGAAGTCTTGGTTCTTTGTTGATGATCGGTTGAAGTTATTTGCAATTTAGATAAACTATTACAATTTAGATAAATGTAGCAAATTATATAAAGTTACTAAATTTGACTAAACTATAATTTAGACAAAATCAAAAGTTCACAAATTCGACAAAGTTATGTAAATTACAATTTAGATAAAATGACAATTTCTATATAAAATTCAATTTAAACCAAAATTTATACAAATTATGGCAAAATTTCAATTTATATAGAATTATCCAATTTATATAAATTGGCAATTTATATAACCGATCTAACTAATTTATACAAACTAGTAGATGTTCCTTTGTCGAAGTATTCCTCACACTTATAAAAGCGAGAGAATACCGAGTCCGCGATCTTTGATGTTGTAGAAATTAAAAGTTCAAATCGAATTTATAAAAATTATTTAAGTTGTTACACTTTATGTTAATTGCGATAGAGGACCGGTTCTGTCAATTTGTGAAAGTACTTCCAACTGCCACAATTTCGATAAGGGACTGCTTTTGCCAATGGCCGAAATATCTATCAGAATTGATTTGCGATAAGGGACTGCTTTTGCCAACTTGCGAAAGTAATTTAGTACAATTGCGATAAGAAGCAGCTTTCAGATTTGCGATAAAAGGAGCTTACACAATTTCGATAGCTTTTCACAATTTCGATAAAAATCACAATTCCTATAGAAATTTACAATTTCTATAAAAATCACAATTTCTATAAACCCTTTTCTATCTAAATTCTTATGCAAGAAAATAGATTTTTTCTATGTCGATGTAGTCCACTTCTATCAAGTTTCTTATACAAGAAATTGATAAAAACTTCAATGCAAGGAGGATTCGAACCGTAGCCTTTTTGTAGAACCTTTTTCTCGATCAAATCTCTTCAAACTTCACGTAAACTAAAAAAGCTTGAAACTTTAACTAGAAAACTCACGTTAACAACTAAAAGTTACCACCTTTTTTGAATTATACGCACGTTAAAACCAAAAAGCTACAACCTTTTTCTATTAAACACACGTTAAAACTAAAAATCTACAACCTTTTGATCAAAACACGACACAACTTAATCCTACCTCTTTGTTTGGCGGATGATACCACTTGTTAAGACTAGATCTACACTACTTTATCACTACAACTATAACAATATTAAGAATGTGACACTCAAAAGATACTAGAGAAGATGAGAGAGCATGGATCGTATGATGTAAATATTAATCGAATGTTTATTAACTTGTGGAGAAAGAAAACAAACACACATGAAGCACACACACACTCTCACCTATACTAGACTAAGAGGCACACCTAAAATGAGTGAGAGTGTGTCCTTAAATAGCCACAATGGCCTGCGCCCTAAAGGGCTTTTGTGGGCTTTGTGTTGGACTTGGGCTTTTGCACATTTCATTTGTATTATCCATTACATTCTAAAGTCCAACACAAAGCCTTACTTAGACTATTCTATTTTACATATAAACGACACACTCTTATAAATTACAAATGACCATCACTTGACTAAAAATTTAATGCTAACAGTTTCCCATATAAATCAGCGCCTATTTTGGGTGAGGTGACCATTGGTGTACCAACAGAGTCACAATTTTCCATTCCATGTTTCTTTAAAATCTTAATTGTATATTTAGCCCGATTAATGAAAATGCCACGATGGGATTGATGGATTTGAAGTCCAAGAAAGAATTTTAATTCCCCCATCATTGACATTTCAATTTTACTTTTCATGAGATTTTCAAAATGTTTTGAATGTTTCGGATTAGTGGACCCAAAAATTATGTCGTCCACATAAATCTGAACAATCAAAATGTCATATTTGAATTTTTTAGTAAACAAGGTCGGGCCAATTGTTCCTTTGGTGAAATTATTTTGAAGTAGGAAAGATGATAACTCGTCATACCACGCCCTTGGGGCTTGTTTCAAACCATAGATAGCTTTCTTAAGCTTGTAGACGTAGTCGGGATGATCTTTATCAACGAATCCATCTGGCTGACTCACGTACACTTCTTCTTTCAGAGTTCCATTCAAGAATGTTGTCGTGATATACATCTGATAGACCGTGATGTTTTTGTGAGCTGCATATGCTAAGAAAATCCTGATTGCTTCAAGCCTTGCTACTGGCGCGAATGACTCTTCAAAATCTATCCCCTCTTCCTGTCTGAATCCCTTGGCCACGAGACGAGCTTTGTTGCGAATTACAGTCATCTCTTCATCCTTTTTCTTCTTCCATAACCACTTAAGATCAATGACAAGTTTGTCGATTGGTCTTGGCACTAAATCCCAAGTGTCATGTAATTGATATTGGAGAAGTTCTTCCTGCATCGCTTCTATCCAAGCATTGTCTGCCATCGCCTCCCGAATGTTCTTTGACTCTTTTAAACTGACTGAGCAGACATAGATGCACATATCGGAATCGGTGGCGAGCTGTTTTCTCGTCTGAACTGGCCGAGAGGGTTCACCAATGACTTGTTCTATTGGATGGTCTTTAGTCCACTGTAACGTAGAAGGGTACCTTGGATTTAACGAATGCGTGTTGGATGGTTCTTGTAACCTAGAAGAAGATTCAGTAGATTCCGTTGCAAATGGGTTTTCAAATGGTTCTTCTTCTAACACATCATCGTTTTGTTGTTGTTCTTCTTGAATTGGTGTGGTTTGGTTTTGCTCATCAACTCTTGGTAACACAATCTCAATTACCGGAGTTGCTGGAGTAGATGTTGATGACGTTGAGGGAGTTGGTGTGTCAGCTTCGAATTTTGTAGATGCATCTTGCGGTGGTGGTGGTGGTGGTTGATGTTGTTGAGCGGGTGCAGCGGAACGTTGTTGTGATGCATTTTTCGAAGCTCCACCATAGTATTCATCATACATAAACTCAAAGAAAGTGTTCAGTTCTTGATTTGTTGGTTTGTCAATATTAGTTGACTGAGCTCCTTGGGGTATGAGTCCTGAACTGATATATCTAGAAGTTTGATTGTTTGGTGCGGGTCCTAATCTGGTATGAATAGAAGCCATCGAGTTAAGCGCGGGTTCTAGAGAGAGACTCTCAGAAGCCATCTGTGAAATCTCGTCAAATTTCAAATTCATCGTCTCCATTATCCTCTTAGTTCTACGATTATACACCCTAAATGCCCTCGAGTTTTCGGAATAACCAATGAAGATTCCAATATCACCCTTAGCTTTCAGTTTCCCCAGATCTTCTCTGTCGTTCGTAGGATAGCACAAAGCGCCAAATACATGAAGGTAAGAGATGTCGGTTTTTCTGTTGTTTACTAGCTCATATGGTGTTTTGTTGAATCTTGGATGGATTAGGGATCGTTTCTGAGTGAAACAAGCAGTGGCAACTGCATCAACCCATAAGAAAAGTGGTGCACTAAAATAAATCAGCATAGTGCGAGCAGCTTCCACAAGAGTTCGATTTCTTCTTTCAACTACCCCATTCTGCTGTGGAGTTCTAACAGCTGATGTCTGGTGAGTGATTCCAGTCTCTTCAAAATATGTTCTTAACTCCTGATTTGTGAATTCCGTGCCATTGTCTGTTCTTACGATCCTAACTGGAGCTTGAAGTAGGACTTGAATTCGCTTCAGAAAGGTGATGATGATGCCTGGTGCTTCGTCTTTTGATCTCAAAAACTTTACCTATGTATATCTTGAATAGTCATCGACAATAACAAGAATATACTTCTTCCCATTGATACTTTCAACTCTCATTGGGCCACATAAGTCCATGTGCAACAAATGTAACTTATCGACCGAACTTGGTACGGTTTTAGGTTTATAAGTTGCCTGTTTGCTTTTTCCTTGCTCACAGGATGGACATAAGTCATCCTTGGTGTATTTCAACTTTGGGAGACCGGTGACGATGTCGTCTTTGGCAAGTTTGGTTAAGGTGTCAAAGTTGAGATGGGATAAACGTCTGTGCCACAACCAGGACTTAGTTTCGTCAGCTCTTGTCATGAGACAAATTGGTGATGAAGAGGCCATTTGGTTAATATCGATAGCATAGAGATTGGTTCCACGATTTCCGGTTAAGAGATCATCTCCAATCAAGTTCCTAACGAAGCAGGTGTTTCTCCTAAATGCAACCTCTAAATATGCATCGCAAAACTGTCTGACTGAAAACAGATTATGTCCCAACCCTTTGACATTGTAAACCCGAGTGATTAAGAAATTCCCAAACTGAAGATCTCCATAACCCAGAATAGCTGCAACATGATCATTTCCAAACCGAACAGTTCCCATGAACTTCCATACAAAGTTGATCAACAGCTTCAGATTCCCGGTCATGTGCTTGGAGCAACCCGAGTCGACGATCCAAAGACATATTTCGATAACCTGCCAATTACAGAAGATTGTGCATTTGGAAACCGTTTATCATTTGGTTCCATGGGGTTAGGGGTAACAGACGAATCACATTCATGTAAGGTTTTTACTGGTTCTTTTGGAGCCTTTAATTTACCAATTACTAAAGTGAATTCTCTACCCGTTTGTATCCACATGCACATCTTAAGATAGTTCCTAGGCAATATTCTACTAGTGGTTTTCCTAGATTTTGCAATAAGTCTTTGAATATATCTAGTCTTAGCACTAGTTCCTGAAGGAACATCTTTATGTTCAGGCATATCATTCACATTCACATTATTAGAAAAAATATCATCACAAACATTTTCAGATAACGATTTCTTGCACATTACATAAACAGAGTCATTACATGCACTCGAAACAGTACTCTTAATAGTTCATCCAGATGACATATGTTTCTTATTCGAAAGCGATAAAGTCCTAGGGTGCTCTTCTACTTCTTCCATTTTATTCTTGCTTTCACTCTCAGAGGCATGCGAGACTCTATTGTTCCTTGTATTGCTCCTAGGCTTTAGTCTGCTGCTCCTAGAGGTACTTTCTACTCCTGTAGAAGGTAAGGCACACACATTAGGATTTATCTCGTTGTCTTTTGAATTTATATTAGCATTCCTAGTCTCTTTTGGATTATCTTTCACACTTTTGTCAATCGCCCTATATGTTTTAGATGTAGAGGTAGACGCAATAGTGGTACTAATCCTATAAAGGCCAGGTGCTATCACATTTGGTGTTTCGACAACTGTTTTCCCTTTATCAACACTTGTTGATTTTTCACTTTGCTTAGGCAAGGGTGTTGGGATGCATTGAGAAATCGACAATTTTGGTTTTGCAACCTTAGTTTCCTCACCCTACCTATTTTGACTTTCAAGCTGAGACTTCAAATGATCATTTTGCTCTTTCATGTTTTTGTACGCACGCTTATATGACAATTTGTCATACTTACATTCTTCCTTTTTTCGATCAAGTTGTTTAAAATATGTTACGTTTTCCTTTTCAAGCTTAGCAAGCGCATTTTCATATTTTAAAACAATTTGAGAAGTTTCATCTCGAAGTCTTTCATCGTCTTCCACAGAATATGTTTGATAAATAATGGACATAATATCGGTCGACAGAGCTACTTCGAAGAGAGTATCATTGTGTTTTTCCAAAACTTTGATGTGTTCAATGTTTTCATTAGCTTCCTTTACCAGGGATTTGTGGTCCTTGACAAAGTCGGCTGTTTCTTTCAGAAGAGCATTTTCAACATTAAGAACTACCGCATGAATTGTAGTTAATGTAGGATTGATTTATGTTTCAAACATCTTTTTCTGTTTTGTATGAAAACTTGAATACCAGTCGTTGAATTTAATATTTGTTTTGGATGCCACAATCATTTGAAGCGTTTCAACTCTCTTTTTAAGATCATCCAAGTATAGTGATTGCGTGGTTTTGTAACCTTACAACAGGTTTTACCTCTCGAGGGATCTCAAGAGGCTTACAACCCCACCAGGCAGTGTACCTGACCGATGTAGTATAGTGTAGTGGTAAGTACGGGGGATTGATCGTTCTCCACAGGGAATAGTGTTCGTTAGGTATGAAAGGCTACTCTAATTAGGTCTAAGGGTTGAGGAAGATTCTTTTTATGTTTTTATATTTTTATGAAAGCAAGTAAAATCTCGGTTTTGAAGGAGTGGGCGGAATTAGTTGCTAGTCAACTAACCCAAATTACTACGAATGCAAATAAAATAAAATAACAAAAATGAAATGTGGTGAGAAACTTATGTGTAGAGAAATGTGTTTACTTAGATTTCCTTACTCCCTAGCTATCTTTTACCGGTTAATTAGTGTGTATTAGTCGCGTGGATGACGGGTGTATTCCTTAATACCATTCGTGGGGTGGCGTACTTACTTCCCCAACTCTACAAGCTCCTACTTCACTCCTATGTCGAGCCGGCTAGGAAGCTCCTAACATGGGATCACTAGAATTCGCTTGTGCATTAAATACAACCATAAAAACCTTTAGTACGCATTTGGTTCATGTTTCTTAAGACGTTCAAGCAAGTTACCGAATAGGAAGTTAGCCAGTTTTCTTAAGCCTAACATAGATAAACAATCATCCAATACAACTAACAACACACTAACAACCAATAATCAATAGCTAGGTTTCATTAGGTCTAAGCAAACACAAGATAAATTTAGCCTAACATGCTAAACAAAAGACAAGAATAAGATAGAATCAAACAACACATAGACATATTGAATGATTAATTGATAACTTATCTTTCAATGAAACATGGAAGATCTCAAGGCAAAAAGCCCTGAAAAAGTAGCTGAATTCGTCCTAGGGTTTTATCCCAAAATTCCACACACTAAGCTCTCCCTAATGACAAAAGATTAGAAAACTATATATAGATTTTTGGATCTGACGGCGTCACCTTATGGAGTGTGACGCCGTCACCTCGCCGCTTTTAGGGTTCCCGGATGACCATCTTGACGCCGTCCCTCTTTAGCTCTTCAAAAATCCATTCTGGCTTATCAAGGCTTGACGCCGTCAGCTCGTGAACGTGACGCCGTCCCTTATGATTTAAGCCGTGACGCCCTTGATTAAGTTAAAGCATGACGCCGTCAGAATTCACATGCTATTTTCACTGGCTTATCATGAGTAAATTTCACGTCCAACTTTTCTTGCCAAAGCATGACGCCGTCCAGAGTAAATTGTGACGCCGTCAAGAGTAACTTTCAGCCGATTTTTGAGACCTTGCCGTTTTCTTCACTTTAATGCTCCAAAAACGTCCAAAATGCCTCCTTTTCCAGATTTCTCCTCAAAAGTACCTAAAATGACAAAAGGAACGATTTAGGGCAATATTTGATCAAATAAATACGATTTAAGGCTTAAATGACCCCTTAAAAGCGGTACACTTTTCGCCTCATCAAATACCCTTACACTTGAGATTTGCTTGTCCTCAAGCAAATGCGCTTTTATTCTAATCAAAATACAAGTTAGGGGTCATTTAATGCTAACATAAAAGTAATTACAACAAATAATCGTTCCACTTCAATCATAATAAGCACGGAGATTATAAACTAGCACCTCACAAGTAGTGTTTAGATACTCACATCTCTCAAGTGTCATCAAAATAAATCTCATAAATGAAAACGGATAATATCTCTCACTACCTGTCATAGCAAATAGATTACCATAGGCTTGGGAAAGGATCGAAAACCTCCTCCACTAGGCGTAAGCACCTAAGATAAACTATCAAAGAGGGCTTTTAAATGGGTTATAACGTTAGGTGTAGGGAAAAGGAAAACACGGTTTTGTTGGATAAAGGATATTTTACTGGTGGCTAGTTAAAGATCTTGATCAATTACATGTACTACACAATGTTGCTAAGCCAAGACTAGACTCGATCTTAAGCTAGAAACAAAATAACAAAATAACAAAAATATAAAACAAACATAAAATAAAACGGGATGGTAGTCCGTATGTTTTTTCTATTTTTCTTTTTCTCAATTTTTTTCAATTTTTCCTGATTTTTTTTTTTTTTTTTTTTTTTTTTTTTTTTTTTTTTTTTGCATACACTTTTGCCCTACCATCCAAAATAATACATCATAGGGGCATTGCATCCCCCTTACACTTGAACTTTTACATAACTTTACAAATAAATATTCTAATGACTCGAATTAAGATAATTGAAAAACTTGGAGTACTTTTAAAATATTTAGCACATATGGGGGTAATAAATGATGTTCTTCCCCATTACTCCATTACACTAGTACTTTACCCATGAGTCCCAATCGTCCCAAAACAATATGTACAAGGATATGACTCGACTTAGCAACCATGTAATCAACTAGATAATTAACTTGGGTTTAAACAAATGTTGAAACAATAATGCACTAAAGATGAGTGCATACAAGGTAGGCTAAGGCGATTTGGGTGTACATTTTAGTGGGGTGTAACAAATTCTTCCTTTAAGTAAAATGGTTAAAGGTCGAAACGAAAAGATAGGCTCTGAGGGGTGTACTAGGGGTATCGTGTACTAAAAATGAGTACAACGCAAAGGGTGTGGGAGAATTACTTGACCAATGTAGCCAAAGTAATTATAACAAAAACACAGGTGTAAAACAATGGGTTAATCCTAATGCCTCTTATCATGTAGTAAATCTAACTACACGAATGTAGTCTCACTTGTGGCCTTGGAATGGTCCTAACGCAAGTTCTAGAATCTAAGTGCTACCGGTACACACATCATAGCATAAATGCTTTTCCTACCAATTCTAGGGGCGAACCTCACATATTTGGGGTGGAAAAATTTTTTAGTGGTACGGTTTTTGTGCTAGTCATATAACTCCTATCCGTGAGACGCTCATTAAGATCAAAGTTTCACTCCTATATGTTGTAAAAAATTTTAAATTTGGCACTAAAATTACCCTAACAGGTAATTTCTCTCAGTTTTATTACACATCTACTATTAAACAAACAAAAATCAAGCGCAATTGTATTCTCTAAAATCGTACTTTTACCCTCCCCTTACACTTAAGATGAACATTGTCCCCAATGTTCAAATAATAAGATGTAAAAGCAAAAAGTAAAAGAATGAAATCAAATACTCCCCTGATTCGCTCGGTGGATAATGAAATTACACGGTTAAATCTTCCTCCAAAGAGAATGTTGAAGCTCCATGACTAATGCATCGCCACAAGCTTGATTCCATAAACATCTCCTTGTCCAAAATAACCTGTTAAACCTGAGAAAACAAACACGAAAACCTGCATAACATCGGCGGGAAAAATCTATATATAAGGATATAATGCTTGTGGAATGAAAATTTTGCAGATTCCTGGAGATTATAAGTTGGAGATTTAAATAAAAGCTTTTTATGAAAACAAAACTTTCAAAAATTTCTGGAAATTAAATCTGACGCCGTCAGGTTATAACCCCTGACGCCGTCAGAAATGACCTGACAAAAATTTTCGTTTTAAGTTTCCAGAAAATTTCTGGAAAAACCTTTACCTTACTTCCTGGAAATCCTGCAAAACATCATTATGACTCGATACAAGCATTTGACTCAACCACACACTAATATGTATGTTAATTTATTATTATTATGATTCATGTTAATTTGTGTTCTAATAAACCGATTTAGATTTCCCTTACACTTATCTTTTGCAAAATACCTTTATATGTAGTTAAGACGAAGTTAAAAACAAAATAAAGCATTTTCACAAATTAGTTTTGAACATGAATCAATAATGATAAAAATTAAACACACATACGGGAAATAAAATCAAACAAACAAATAAATGAACACACAAAGCAAATAAAACAAATAAAGCTTGGGTTGCCTCCCAAGAAGCGCTTTTCTTTATTAACGAGTCTTGTAGCTAGACTCAAAGTCAAGCTACCCTATGTAAGTAAGCTCGTCATCAAGGACGTCTTTAGGGTTAAGCTTGGATTGAAGTTTCCTATTGGTTCGCTTAGTACGATATATCTTTTCAAACTTCTCTCCATCCGGGTCATACAACGTCATCTTAATATGCCATGACCCATCTCCATCTTTGGGTGGTTTATCCCAATTCCACTTATGATCATCTTCCTCACAAATCCACTTATTCATTCCTAGGTTAATTGGCAAAACTCCTAGGAAATCAATCATCTTTCTAAAAACTAGAGGGTCTTCAAATGGATCCAATTCGGTGTCCCTAGCCAAGAGTTGCTCCACCGAATGCGTTCGGTTAACAAAGTCCTCTTCTAGGTAAAATGGGCGTTGGGGTCCTATGAAGTCTCTATCAATCCAAGGTCCATATCTAGATGGTCTCCTATTTGATTCTAGCCAATGTGGTGTTGGTTCCTCACTAGTATCATAGGCATGTTTCTTAACATCATAGACAGACCAAGTATCTCCTTCTCCTACCGCTATCTTGGATTCCTTACAATCAATCATAGCACTAGCGGTCGCCAAAAATCCTCTACCTATCAACAAGGGGCATGTAGGGTCGCTAACCATATCAAGGACGTGGAAATCGGCTAAAATGGTTAGTTTTCCAATGTGCACTAACACGTCCTTAACTACTCCAACCGGGTAAGCAACACTTCCATCTGCTAAGCCTATTATCACCTCGGTTTCTTCAAGTTTTCCTAGTTTTAGAGAGGTGTAGAGAGGTAACGGAAGTAGGTTAAGGCTTGAACCAAGATCGGCTAATGTGTCATAAGCCTCCGAATTACCGATCTTGCAAGGTAGAACAAATAAGCCCGGATCATCTAATTTCTTAGGTAGCTTGTTTTGAACGAAGGCAGTCCCTTTTTCGCCTAATTTGAGCTTCTTCTCATCCAACACATCAACAACCGGACTTTCAAGGTGGAGCTCCTTGAATTCTTCGTCAAGGTTTTGAGTGGGAGGTGTTTCAACTATGTTGTTGACCAATTTGGATGTCATAACTTCTTGGTCATTTGGAACGACTTGGGTTTGTTTGAAACACGTGCTCATGGAATTGACCGAATAATATTGTGGACAAGAACTAGGGGACGAAACCGATGAAATAGCGTTGACGTTCAGTTTCGGGTTCTTGACCGTGTTGCTAGGGAGTGCTCCCATTTCTCGGTCATTGAGGGCTTTCAACAAGGTGTCAATCTTATCGGTCATCTCGCTTTGTTTTTGTTTGAAATCGGCTTCAAACTTGGCTAAACGAGCTTCTTGAGATGCCATAAATTGAGACATCAATCCTTCAAAGTTATCGGTACTACCATTGCCGGAAGGATTGTTGTTGAAAGTACGGTTCGAGTAGGAACCGCTTGATTGGAAACGATTAGGTGGGTTGGAAGAATTTGTTTGTTGAGAGTTTTGGTTTTGTTTCCACCTAAGGTTCGGGTGATTTTTCCATGAGGGGTTGTATGAATCACCATAATGGTTTGGCTCGGGTTTGAAAGTGTACCACTTGTCTCCCGCTCCGTCGGTACGCGAGGATGCGTAGTCCACAAAAGCTTGTTCGGGGAGTTCCATGCAATCACGAGTGTCGTGGGGACCACTACATAATTCGCATGAAGAAGTGATTTTGTTCACTTGGCTTGAAGGTTTAGGAGCCTCGTAGGATTTCATGAGAAACTTGACTTGGTCTTCAAGTTCTATGATCCTACGGTCAGAAGTGCTTGAATTGTTCGAAGGCAAAGATATTGCCTTGACCGTTTTATTCAAATCACGGGGATCACTCCAACTTTCGTTGTCATAAAGAGCAAGATCCTCTAGGAGAGCCCATGATTGTTCCGCACTTAGATCACGTAGCTTGCCACCGGCCGATTGGTCAATGGTTTGCCTCGTGGAGAGATTGATATGGTCATAGAAGATTTGGACTTGGAGCCAAAGTTCTATGCCATGGTGGGGGACTTTTTGGAGTAAGTCCTTGAATCGAGTCCATGCCTCGTAGAGAGTTTCGCCTTGACGTTGTTGGAACATCAAGATATCATTCCTTAGCTTGGTAGTTCTTCCCGGTGGGAAAAACTGAGCAAGGAAACGAGTGGTGAGATCATCCCAAGAGGTAATGGATCTTGCGGGTTGACGTTCTAGCCACTGACTAGCTTGGTCCCGCAAAGAGAATTGGAAGAGACGCAATCGGGTCGTCTCTTGAGTGGCAACATCAAGGTCTATAGAATCAACGATTTTAAGAAAGTCCTTGAGATGTTGATTAGGATCTTCAGAACGAAGTCCATGGAATGCGCATCCACTTTGCACCAACCGGATGGTGTCGGATCGCAAGGGTGTGATATTGGCTCCTTGAGTGAGCTCAATGGTGTTTCGATAGCCATGGTGGCTAGGACGGGAATACTCTCCTAAAGTACGGGCTCTAGGAGGTGGTTGTGGTTGTTGTGGTGGTGGGTTGTGGGGGTTAAGGATATTACCATCTTCCATGATGTCGGATGGTATGGCTACGAACAAAGACACGAAGAAAATAGATAGACTAAAGAAAACCTAGAAAAATAAAATAAAAATCTCACTAGAAAGGAATCTAGTGAGTAGACCTAATAGAAATAAAAATTCAACCTAAACAATAACTATTCCCCGGCAGCGGCGCCAAAAACTTGATTGCGTGGTTTTGTAACCTTACAACAGGTTTTACCTCTCGAGGGATCTCAAGAGGCTTACAACCCCACCAGGCAGTGTACCTGACCGATGTAGTATAGTGTAGTGGTAAGTACGGGGGATTGATCGTTCTCCACAGGGAATAGTGTTCGTTAGGTATGAAAGGCTACTCTAATTAGGTCTAAGGGTTGAGGAAGATTCTTTTTATGTTTTTATATTTTTATGAAAGCAAGTAAAATCTCGGTTTTGAAGGAGTGGGCGAAATTAGTTGCTAGTCAACTAACCCAAATTACTACGAATGCAAATAAAATAAAATAACAAAAATGAAATGTGGTGAGAAACTTATGTGTAGAGAAATGTGTTTACTTAGATTTCCTTACTCCCTAGCTATCTTTTACCGGTTAATTAGTGTGTATTAGTCGCGTGGATGACGGGTGTATTCCTTAATACCATTCGTGGGGTGGCGTACTTACTTCCCCAACTCTACAAGCTCCTACTTCACTCCTATGTCGAGCCGGCTAGGAAGCTCCTAACATGGGATCACTAGAATTCGCTTGTGCATTAAATACAACCATAAAAACCTTTAGTACGCATTTGGTTCATGTTTCTTAAGACGTTCAAGCAAGTTACCGAATAGGAAGTTAGCCAGTTTTCTTAAGCCTAACATAGATAAACAATCATCCAATACAACTAACAACACACTAACAACCAATAATCAATAGCTAGGTTTCAATAGGTCTAAGCAAACACAAGATAAATTTAGCCTAACATGTTAAACAAAAGACAAGAATAAGATAGAATCAAACAACACATAGACATATTGAATGATTAATTGATAACTTATCTTTCAATGAAACATGGAAGATCTCAAGGCAAAAAGCCCTGAAAAAGTAGCTGAATTCGTCCTAGGGTTTTATCCCAAAATTCCACACACTAAGCTCTCCCTAATGACAAAAGATTAGAAAACTATATATAGATTTTTGGATCTGACGGCGTCACCTTATGGAGTGTGACGCCGTCACCTCGCCGCTTTTAGGGTTCCCGGATGACCATCTTGACGCCGTCCCTCTTTAGCTCTTCAAAAATCCATTCTGGCTTATCAAGGCTTGACGCCGTCAGCTCGTGAACGTGACGCCGTCCCCTTATGATTTAAGCCGTGACGCCCTTGATTAAGTTAAAGCATGACGCCGTCAGAATTCACATGCTATTTTCACTGGCTTATCATGAGTAAATTTCACGTCCAACTTTTCTTGCCAAAGCATGACGCCGTCCAGAGTAAATTGTGACGCCGTCAAGAGTAACTTTCAGCCGATTTTTGAGACCTTGCCGTTTTCTTCACTTTAATGCTCCAAAAACGTCCAAAATGCCTCCTTTTCCAGATTTCTCCTCAAAAGTACCTAAAATGACAAAAGGAACGATTTAGGGCAATATTTGATCAAATAAATACGATTTAAGGCTTAAATGACCCCTTAAAAGCGGTACACTTTTCGCCTCATCATATAGTCTAGCGTTACTTGTGTTAAAAGTCTTACTAGAGGACATTTGTTCAATGTTAGAAAGATGTTTTGAAACTACTTTTCGTTTTGAGACAGCAACTGGTTTTTTGAAAAACATTGGTGACTCTTTTTGAACAAGATGTACGCCAGAAATTGTGTTAAGCTTATTATAATCAATTGGTTTAATTTATGGGTTCATTTGTCTCATTTTAATTCTACTCTCTTCGGCGAGCTCAATCGTTTCATAAGAATCCCGAACTTCGGGAGGATCATGTTTATCATTTAGCACATTACCATTATATAACACATTCTTTTCTTTCTGAGCTTTCTTGAGATGATAAGGGTTTTCACAACTGATAGCCATTTTCTTCATTGTATGTAAAATCGGGTTTGGATCTTTGATTAGCATATTTTGAGTTTGAGCAGAATGACCCGTTTTTACAAGCAACTCTTCCAACTTTTTAATGGTTTCTTGTTTGTCAATGATTTCATCCAGAAGATCATTTTCACGTCTTGAAAACCTTGCATTCAACTCTTTCTTTTCTTTTTCAAGATCAGAACAAGTTGATTTTTGTTTAGAAAGTTGGTTGGTTAATTCTGAAATTTCTGTTTTTAAGGATTTAATTTTCATGTTCAAATTAACATCAAGTGTGTCATATTTGATTTGCAAATGTTTTTCTCTTAAAACAGAATCTCTATAACCAGTTTCTAGTTCTGACTGTCGTTTGTTATTAAATTCAAAAGCTTTTTTATTCACCTTATATCTCTCAAGCTCAGCGGTCAATTTTTCATTCGCGGCCTTAACATCGTGATTGATCTTTTTGACCTTTTCAATTTCAATACTACAATTTTGCAATAATGATTCAAATAAAGCACGTGTTTCCTCTTCATTCTCAGTATTCTGTGACTCGAAGCCTCCATTAGGATCCATATCTGGAGTTGCCAAATTAATATTGCTACAACTTGGCTTGTCCATGTATGTATCGTAAGTGGTTGCAGGAGTCGCAGGATGCTGTTCATTCTGAGGTGTCATATCAAATATTTCATTATTGTGACATGTAGCATATGGTGGTACCTCAGAGACTCCATTGATATCATAAGCAGGAGGTGCTTCAGAATCCGTGTCATACTTAGCCTCCTGAAGATTTGCCATGAAAATGCAGTTGGCATCAATGTCTTCAAGGTCTTCCATATCATCCATAAGAGCCATGAAGTCATGTTCTTCTGCATTCAACTGTAACCCTGCCTTTTCCTTCTGAGCCAACAGCACTGCTTTCTGTAGATACTCAAGATCTTTCTTTTTCGGCCTGGTGGAGCAGCAACATTCCCAAATTAATTCCCAACATTCTGACCCCTTTGATTTCCAACAACTTGACCCATCTGATTCCCTGCATACTGACCCATCTGATTTCCTGCATACTGACCCATCTGATTTGCATACTGCCCTTGATTACCCATCTGAAACCTTGTAGCATAACCTTGCTGATTCCCATAAGCTCCAACCATTTGTCCTTGATTACCCATGTTGAAACTCGGCTGTGCAATCTGTCTGTTGCAAGTGTTCGATGAGATTCTTTGATTGTTGTTGGTAGGTGTGGAATAGCGTCCTTGGAATGCTTTTGACATTAGAGCAAATGCATGTGTCATAGCAGCAATAGCTTCATCCTGGTCAATAACTTCTAGTTCTTGGAATGGTGGATACTGTTGTT
Organism: Artemisia tridentata subsp. tridentata; assembly: GCA_021014915.2. Lineage (NCBI taxonomy): Eukaryota > Viridiplantae > Streptophyta > Magnoliopsida > Asterales > Asteraceae > Artemisia > Artemisia tridentata. The sequence goes on along the minus strand of CP139501.1, from coordinate 8,759,845 downwards.
GTGGAATGACTTCTTGTTGTTGTGGGTAGAATGGTTGTTGTGGAACATATTGTTGTTGCATGAAGTTCTGAGTGGAAGTTGATGATGATGGTTGTGTATTCACTGTTGTAGGTGTTGGTGTCTGAGCAATCAATGCAAGAGGATCATGTTGCTTGGCTAGTTTTTCTTTCCTTACCTCATCTGCCTCTTTCTGGTTTTGCTTTAAGAAATCATAGAGCTGATCATAGTTCACCTCATGAAGGTTATTTTTTTGGTTAACAATTGTGACATACCGTCCCCATTCTTCTGGTAAATTGTTGATGAACTTGATGTTTTGAACAATTGGAGTTGGTGTCAACTTGTTTCTGATCAGCTCATTCATTAAGGTACAAAACCTGGTGTAGTAAGATTCAATTGGTTCAGCTGGAGTAGATGTGAATTTCTCCCATTCGGTTAGAAGCTTGTTTTCAATATCTTGTTGTCCAATTTCTGTGCCATGACAAAGCCTTCTAACTCGTTCCCACATATCATAAGCAGTTTCACAACTGTCAACAGCAGCAAATATTTCCCGTGGTAAACCAAGTTGAATTAAGTGCATTGCTAAGTCATCAGCTTCAATTTGCTTCCAATCCTCTTCTGTGTATTCTTCTTCTTTTTTATCACGAAAGGTCGGTGGAATGGGAGGTGTTGCATTTGGATTACCAGCTACTTGAATCTGAAGAGGCTTGAATGGTCCTTTCTTTATGGAGTTAAGCAGGAGTTTACCTTGACCATGAGGTTTGGTTTTGATATATCGAATCATACGACTCGTCCATGGAAGATAACCACCTTTTTCAAGCATTGGAGGACGGTTTTCTGCACCGGCTGCACAGATGTCTTGTTGAGTTGCCATTGATGATGTTGTATGATAAAGTTGATTTAGGATCGTTGCAACGAAATAGGAGTTGTGGTTGTTGAAGGTTAAACTCAGTTGTTGTTGTGAAGTCTTGGTCCTTTGCTGAAGATCATTTGAAGTTACTTGCAACTTAGATAAACGTAGCAATTTAAATAAAGTTACTAAATTTAATAAGACTATAATTTAGACAAGATCAAAAGTTAACAAATTCGACAAATGTATGTAAATTATAATTTAGATAAAATCACAATTTCTATATAAATTTTAATTTAGACCAAAATTTATACAAATTATGGCAAAATTTCAATTTATATAGAATTATGTAATTTATATAAATTTGCAATTTATATAAAAGATCTAACTAATTTATACAAACTAGTAGATATCTTTTGTCGAAGTATTTATCACACTTATACAAGTGAGAAAATACCGAGTCCACGTTCGATGTTGTAGAAATTAAGTTCAAATCAAATTTATAAAAGTTATTTAATTTGCTAATATGTTTCACAATTGCGATAGAGTGTCCAAGAAATAATTGCGATAGAAGCTTGTTAGACAATTGCGATAAGGATCTCGGACAAGAATTGCGATAAAGATCTCGGACAAGAATTGCGATAAAGATCTCAAACAGGAATTGCGATAAAGATCTCAAACAGGAATTGCGATAAAGATCTCGGACAAGAATTGCGATAAGATCTTGACAATTGCGATAAAGCAGCCCAATTCCTATAAGTTCCACAATTTCGGTAACTTTTGCAATTTCTATAACTTTTCAGAATTTCGATAAGGCTCCCAATTCCTATAGAAATTTATAATTTCTATAGAATTCACAATTTCTATAAGTTTCACAATTCCTATAGAAATTTACAATTTCTATAAAAATCACAATTCCTATAAACCCTCTTCTATAGGAATTCTTATACAAGAAATCCTATTTTTCAAGTCGATGGAGCCCACTTTTTATCAAACTTCTTATACAAGAAATTAATAAAAATGCACTTCAATGGAGATTCGAACCGTGACTTTGTAGCACCTTTTTTTTCTTGATCAAAAACACTTCAAACACGCGTGAAATGTATAAAGCTCAAACCTTTTTGACGCCAATATGATTTATACCCAGTTTTTCGACGCAAAAGATGAACTTTTTAACACTAAAACTTAACAAACCTCACGTTACAACTAACAAGCTACCACCTTTTTTATTAAACTTCACGTAAAAATCAAAAAGCTTCAAACTTTAACCTTAAAACTCACTAAATAATACGTAACAAGTAAAAAGCTACAACCTTTTTTACTAAATCTTGCGTTAAACTCCAACAGTACAAAAAAACACGTTTTTTGTAAGAAAAAGACGCAACTTTTGTGTATCTATATAAAATTCGAACACAACTAACTTCTACTTTGTTGTATGGCGTATTGATACCACTTGTAAAGCTAGAATCGACCTTTATCACTACAACTAATACTATACTATAAACGTGACACTCAACAAATAGAGAATAAAGATGAAAGAGATATGTGTATGGATTGTATTATATAAGTTTGGCCGAATGTTTATTAATAAACCATGAGAGAGCATACAATAAAAGAACACACACACCTACACACTCTCACCTTTACTACACTTTGAGGCACCCACTAAATGTAGGTGAGAGTTTGTTTAAATAGGCACAATGGTCGGCGCCCTAAAGGCTTTGGTGGGCTTTGGATGGGCTTTGTGTTGGACTTGGATATTTAGTCATTACATGGACTTCTATAATACATTCTATTAAAGTCCAACACAAAGCCTTTATCTTCTATTCTTTCTACATATGGTTCGACACACAATATAAATAAATAAGATACAAATGACCATCACTTCACATATAAATTAAATGCTAATAGTTCCTAAGAAACGGGATCCGCCGTGGGGATTTTAGGTTCCGTATCAGCAGGTGGTCGTATGCCCCCTGAGTATTTTTCCCCTTGAGTGCCTTCAAGGACTGGTGGGTGTTCTCAATTACTATCACTAGGTAATGAAGTGTTGAGGTCCCTCTTCTCACCAGGGTTGTACTGCCCTGACGAGGATATAGGGACCGTTTCTCCCTGAGACCCTGAGTGTGATTGCTCAGGACCGTAAACGGGAAGTTGTATGTTGAGGCCCCCCTTTCCACCAAGGTTGTGCTGCCTTGATGAGAATTTAGGGGTCGGTCCTCCCGGAGACTCTGGCTGTGATATGCCAAAGCCGTAAGCGAGATGTGAAAGGGTGTGGGTCCCCTTCTCAGCAGAGTGGTGCTGCTCTACTGAGGGTATAGGACCCTGTACTCCCTCAGGCAAAGGTGATGATGGACGAATGCCTTCATCGGAATGTAAGGGTTGGATGAGTCCTGACCCCACTGACTTGTATATGTCAGTAGAGCCATGTGGAGCGGGTTTTCCCGAGGACCCTGAGGGTGATTTCCCAGAGCCCTCCGTTGGTTGTTGTTGTTTGGCCAATGGGGTCTCAACTGTGGGTGTCTCAGTAGTCTTGGCCGTTGGTTGCCTTTCTTTAGGCTTTGAGGTAGAGGTCTCAGTGGCGAGTGGTTTGGGTTGAACCACCTTCCTAGACCCTGCCTTCTTTTTCTTCTTCTCCTTCTTTAAGGGAGAAGGCACAGGAGATATAACGTCTTGTCCCTGAATGACCATCAACATATATGTGGTCATGGGAACTGGTGTGACCTCAGTGAGGTCTCTCAAATAGTTAGCCTTGTGTAAGACGTCAGGGTTGGATCCCTGGACATTGGGCCTAACATATTCAGAGCCTAGTAAGTCCTGAAGCACACAGAAAATGAACCTAGGGTAAGACATGTGTCTTTGCCTAGATTTCCCTGATAGCTTGGCTATGATGTCTCTCAAGATTATCTCTCCAATATCTGTTTTTCTGCCCTCTAGGAGGCTGAACACAATCATTTGTTGTGATGCATTCAATTGCTCCGTGGAGGACTTATTGCCACCAAGGACCTGAATGATGAAGGTCATCAGGATCCTCCAGACAGCAGGAAACCCGTTTTTGATTATTGGGGCTTTGGCCAATAAGGTTCCTGGGCCACTTCAGGATGTTTTTCATCATGTGGCCCTAGTAAAAGCAATTCAGCCTTTACTTCTGCATCAGTGGGCTAAGGGTCAAAGTTCTCACCGAAATCAAGACCTGTAGCCTTGATAAAGGTTTGATAATTCAGGGAGAGGGTCTTTCTCCCGTTCATCACTGAGAACATTATAAGGGTGTCCTTGATGTTATCAGGGCTAGTTGCCACTGCGGTACACCAGAACTCCCTAAGATAGTCATAATATATGACTGGGGGTGTTTTTATAAATGCCGTAGAAAGAAAGCAGTTTTGAAGGTATTTTACTACATTCTTATACGCCCAAAATTTTTTGGGGTAGGCAAAATTCCCTACGACATTGTTTTTGGTCAAATCCACGCCCTCCATTTTGAATTCCATATTTGGGGTGCAGGTTATAGCTTTAGAAGTAGCCATTTAAAAGTCTTGGTTTTGCAAGAAAAAATGGTCTGGGTCTAAAGATGAAGAACGCACACACAATAGTTTTTTTTTTAAAGAAAAGCAAAGGTTTGATTAAGATTTATAAAAAACATGTGTGTGTTATTTTGTTTGGGGGTATTTATAGGGAAGTGGAGGGGGTGAGGTGGTTTTGGAACTAAGCGAGTTTTTCTCTCATTTTGAAAATCGTTTTGTATAAAACGTTTGGAGTCCGCATTAAATGCCACCACTCCACCTTCCTGGGTCTTGCGCAACAGTCGAGGTGAACAGTTGTGCCGTCTGCAAAAGTGTTTTTTGCAGAGTTACATCATCACATATATATGATGTGTGAGGAGAGGCATTAAATGCCAAGTGGATAAGTGGGGGCCCAAGATGTGCATGCTAGAAGGCAAAAGAACATATATTCCTATATTAAATAGGTATTCAGTTACCAACCTCGGACATTTACTAACTAGATACTTAGAGCATTTAAGTTAGCATTGAATGTCATCTTGAGGCCCCTGAATGACTTTTCATTCAGTTTGTGGGGTTCAAGGAGGTTATTCAGTGATCTTATTCACTGAGAGACGCATTGAGTCAGGGACCTGAGGTTTTCAGAATTTACACTAAGTTGGATGGATTCAATCAGTGGACTGATTCTCAATATATAACATTCCCAATTCAGCTTTCAGTCTTGTGAAAGTTGGTTCATCCAATGGTTTGGTGAAGATATCAGCTAGCTGATATTCAGTGGGAATGAAGTGTAATTCAATGTCACCATTCATGACATGGTCCCTGATGAAGTGATATCTGATATCAATGTGTTTGGTTCTCTGATGAAGAACAGGGTTGTTTGAGATTGCAATTGCACATGGATGCCATAGTCACTGAGTTGACTTTTCATCCATAGTACATTTGCACAACAACTGGCTGCTGCAACATATTCAGCTTCTGCTGAGGACATGGCAACTGATTGTTGCTTCTTAGCACTCCAACAGACTAATTTTCCACCAAGGAATTGGCAGGAGCCTGAGGTGCTTTTTCTATCCATGTGATTCTCTTGGGTCAGATTGATATCTGGCACACAAACAGACTGAGAATTGGATGTCAGGCCTTGATGCAAGTAGATACATCAGTGACCCAATCATTCCTCTGAATAGAGTTTGATTGACTGGTTTACCAGCAAGGTCAGGACCAAGGTTGTTTGGGGGAACCATGGGAGTTTTGACTGAGGCACAGTCACTGAGCTCATACTTTTTCAATAGGCTTCTGGTATACTTCTCTTGACTGATAGAGGTTCCTTTATCAGTCTGCTTGATTTGCAGTCCAAGGAAGTAAGTCAGTTCTCCCATCATGCTCATTTCAAATTTCTTTGCCATCAGTTTTTCAAACTATTTGCAAAGTTTATAACTTGTTGAGCCAAATATGATATCATCCACATATACTTGTACAAGGATGACATCACCATTTGTCCTATAGATAAACAATGTGTTGTCTATCTTGCCTCTGACAAATTTGTTTTGGATGAGGAAAGCTGAAAGAGTTTCATACCATGCCTTGGGAGCTTGTTTCAGTCCATAAAGGGCTTTATCAAGCTTGCAGACATAGTCAGAAAACTCACTGCTTTCAAATCCAGGAGGTTGTTGAACATAAACTTCTTCTTTCAGTGAACCATTCAGGAATGCACTTTTAACATCCATTTGGTACACTTTGAAGTTCATGTAGGTTGCAAATGCAAGGAAGATCCTGATGGCTTCCATCCTTGCCACTGGTGCAAATGTCTCTTCATAGTCAGTGCCTTCTTGCTGATTGTAGCCTTTGGCAACAAGTCTGGCCTTGTTTTTAATGACTATGCCATTTTCATCAGTTTTGTTTTTGAACACCCATTTCATACCAATGACTGTAACATCCTAAGGACATTTGACTAAGGTCATTACCTTGTTTCTGTCAAATTGTTCCAGTTCATCATGCATGGCCTGAACCCAACTGGGATGTTTAAGTGCTTCTTTGACACTTTTGGGTTCAATTGTGGAAATGATGTCCACAAACAGGCATTCATTGGCTGAGGCTGCTCTTAGTTTTGCAGCCATGCTTCTAGTGAGCATGCCTTCACTAGGCTCTCCAATTATATTGACAAGTTCTATATCTTGCGACCTAGGCCAACTGTCCTGAGGTCTTGGATACTTATTAGAACTTGAGGAGGCCTGATTGGGTGGAGGTGTAGGTTCTGGTGCCAACACTTGATGATCTTCAGGATCTTGAGTGTCTGACTGGGTTGGTTGATCACTGAGATTGTTTGGTTCCTGAGCACCTTGTTCAGACTGATTGATTGCATCAGTACTTGTTTGTGCTTCAACAAACTCAGTGATGGTTGGGTAAGGAAGGTTGTGAGGGACAATGTAGTAGGAGATGTCAGCATTTTCTTGATACTGAGTTGAAGGATTACTTTCAGGATGATATTCATCAGGAGGATATCTTGATGAATCATCAATGCCTATCTCTTCCACTGAGGTGTTTGAGAACCTGATTACTTCAGTATTCTCATCAAAGGTAACATGAAAATATTTTCTCAGTTTGTTGTCTCCTTGTGTTGAACACCCTGAAGGCTTTAGAGACAAGGGAGTATCCTAAGAAGTATCCATCATCAGCCTTAGCATCAAATTTCCCTTAGTGATCCTTGTGATTATGAATAAACACAGGACACCCAAAGACATGAAAGTAGCTAATGTCAGGGATTCTTACCCTTGAATAACTCATATGGGGTTTTGCTATGTCTCTTGACAATGATGGATCTGTTTTGTGTATAACAGGCAGTTTTGACTGCTTCAGTCCAAAAGTGTTTGGAAAGGACTGATCCATTTAACATTGTCCTAGTAGCTTCAATGAGTGTTCTATTTTTCCTTTCAATAACACCATTTTGTTCAGGTGTGTAAGGAGAGGAAAATTTTTGGGAAATTCCTTTCTCATCACATAAACATTCAAGTTCATGGTTTCTGAACTCAGTCCCATTGTCAGTCCTAATCTGTTTGACTTTTATGTCATTTTGATTTTCAATGTTCCTGACAAAGGACATTATTGTTTCAGCTGCCTGACTCTTTTTGGTCAGGAAGTAAACCCAAGTGTATCTAGAGTATTCATCCACAATGACCAGAGTATACTTCACATGGTTAATGGATCTAGGATTGATGGGCCCAAAGAGATCCATATGGAGAAGATGAAGGCAGTTCTTGATGGAAAAGTTTTGCTTGGTTTTAAAGGATGCTCTATGATGTTTACCTTTTTCACAGGCAGAGCATGGTTTATCCTTTGAAAACACAAGTGATGGTAAGCCAAGGACCTTTTTTTGTTTGGCAAGATAGTTTATGTTTTTGAAGTTCAGATGGGAGAGTCTCTTATGCCAAAGCTAGTTGAGAGTTTCAGTGGCTTTAGCAAAGAGACAAGTTCCATTCTGAGTTAGAGTATTCATGTCTAACACATAAACATCTTTTCTTCTTGGTGCAATGAGGACTACTTCCTTATTTGCATTGAAGATGGTACCTTGCTTATCATCAAACTGAACTATGTACTTTGCATCACATAGTTGACTGACACTGATCAAATTGCACTTAAGACCATTTACATAAGCTATCATAGTAAAGACTATACCACTACAGTTTACTGAACCATAACCTTCAGTGAGACATGATGAGTTATCAGTAAATACCACCTGAGGTCCTGGTTCTTCTACATATTTGTGTAGATACTCTTTCACACCAGTCATGCTCCTTGAACATCCACTATCAAGATGCCAAACTGGCTCCCTGGCATGTCTCTGCACAAATGTAAACTGAGTTAGTTCTTTCTAGGACCCCTCTTCTTGGAGGGCTTGGCTTTAATAGCCTTTTTAAAAGTAACAATTGATTCATGGTCAGTGGTTGAATGGACTGAGCTACCACAGATTTTGCATTTGATTGCAGAGGTAGACTCAGTAGACTGAGAGGATGATTTGGTGATTCCTCTTCTTGTCTGAATGACCTTCTCATGTCCTGAGGTGTCATGAGTGGGATCTCCACATATGTCACAACTAGTTTCCATAAGGCAATCCTCAGGGAGGTGGTCATTGAAGCCACAGTGTGGGCAAGGTGCAAAAGGCTTGGCCTTTTGTTTCTGCTTCTGCTTAGAGTTAGAAGGATACTTAAAAGCTTGTGCTTTAAAGTTTGCAGCTTTGGATGTGGTTGTGTATGACAAGTGATCAGAAGTTCTGTGATCTTCCTTTTTGCATACCATGCAAAAGAGGATTCTATAGCAATCATCAGCAGAATGATTGGTATAGTGACACAGCTCACATCTCTGCTGAGGTTTGGAGGGTTTTGGTTTGGAGGTGCTTGAGGAAGCTGATTTGGGTTCCTTCGTCTTAGATTGAGAAGGTTTCTCAGAAGATTCAATCTTCTCACTTAGCTTCCTGACAAGCTCAGCCAACTGATCAATTTTTGAATCAGGGCTTTCTGTTTTTACTTCAGAAGGGACTAAAGTTGTTGAATCATCAGTAGGAACTGAGACTTCAGGTGTTTGCCTTTTCAGGATGGTTTTTCTCATTACTAGCTTCTCCTTTGGAGAATACTGAGAGTAGACTAAGGGTATGAGGTCTGAGCTTGGTTCAGCTCCCTGAAGGACTTTCATAGGTGGTAGTGGTGCAAGTGATTCTAATTCAGACTCATTGACAGACTCAGTACTACTGGGTTTGTCAATGAGTCCAAGTATATCTTTTAAAGCCTGACTTTCAGGAAGCAAGATTTTCCCAGTCTCAAAGTTTGATAACTTACTGACTGGGTTGTCTCTGACAATCCAGTCATTTGACTTGGGTTTCATATCCTGCTCAAAGGATATGCCAGCTAGAATAAAAGCCTTTTCACTGTGACTCTCACTAGGGGTTTCAGTGAGTTGGTCTTCTCCTATAACTTTCTTGTTTTCACTGGGAATAAAACTCATAGTTTCATAGACTTTTGGATTTTTTAGTCCAGCTTTCTATGACAGCTTTTTCTTTGTTAAGCTCAGCATGGAGAGCTTGATTTTGTTTCAAAATTTTAGTGTTTTGAATTTGAAGTGTAACAGCTTGTAGTTTGGGTTGTTTTAAAAAAAGTAATTCATCTCTACACTTATTTAATTCTAACACAAGATTATTATATTTTGACAACAAATTGAGTCTCTGCTCTTCAACAAACTTAAGATCAACATTAATGTTATTCATATAAGATTGCCAATCAGAATCATCATCCATAGAAAGTAAAATATTAACCTTTTTCATGGTGATGTTGACCCATTCTTCATTTCTTGTATGGCTTTTTCCAACAGCCAGCTGATCACCATCTGAAAGTGCCATCAGTGCACTCACTCTAACTTCTTCATCATCTGATGAGACCTCTTCTTCATCCCAGTCATAGGCTTCAGCTACAAGAACCTTGTTCTTTGCTTGAACAGGTTTGGAAGGTTGAGCAACATGAGACATTGAGGGATTGGCCTCAAGGAGAGCAAGTTTAGCCTTAGCTTTTCTATATTTTGCCTCAAAATCTTTTTAACCCTTTTGAACATTATTATTTTGAAAATGTTGGGTAGACTAAAGCATTTTTGGTTGAAACTTGCTAGTTCCTGAAGAAGAACTGTTTCCAAAAAATTTGTAAAAGGGTTCTGAGATGGTTTTTGAATAACAGTCTTTAGCAAAATGACCATTTTTACCACATTTGAAACATTCAGTGGTTTCATTTGCTTTAGCTTTTGAAAAGTTTTACTGATTTCTTTTGATAAAACGTTTTGAATTAGCAAGGAGTGCCCTTTCTTGAAATTCCAAGTGTAAATCATTTAGGTACTCCTCACTAGTTTTTTCATCAACCTCATCATCAGAATCCTCTTAAAAATCCTGCACAACACCATTAGAATAAAAGGCAGTTGATATGGGTGAGGAAGTCAGGGCCTTTTTGGTCTCAAGAGCTTTCTATGAGTGTGGGTATCTCCTAGAGATTAAGTTATCTTCATAGACAAACTTCTCATAGATCTCAGGGAGCTCAAGGGTCTGAATGTGATTAGCATTCCTGAGGCCCTGAGAGAAGTTTAGCCACTTCTCAGGGAGACTGTTGACAAAGCCAACATTGATCTCATGCTTAGACAACACTACACCATCATTTGATAATTGATTTATCAGGGTCTTGTATCTGGTATATGTATGAGAGAGACTTTCAGAGTCCTTTGCCCTGAAAGTGTTATACTCAAGTTTCAGGTCCATGATCCTGTTTTCTTTGGTATCTGAGGGACCTTCAAAGCTATGAACCAAGTCAAGCCAAGTTTATTTGGCTGTTGTACAGTTAATGACTGATTCCATTGTATAGTAAGGAAGACAAGATACAATTATGCTTTTCAGGCGTTGGTCTTGATTGACCACCCTTCTCTCATCTATAGTCCACTGAGCTTCAGGTTTGATTAACCCCTCAGCAGTCTTAGGGACATAAGGACCTTCATTGATACAAGTTATGTAGTATGGTTCCATACCAGTCAAGTAGCAAAGCATTCACTTTTTCCACTTGCTAAATTTTCCAGCTTCGAGTCTGGGAGCCACAGCTGAATAGCTACCTCCTTTTTTATCAATGAGCTGGGGGACATTAATATCAGCCATAGTATGATCTTGGTTTTAAAAACCTTTTGAGAACTCTTTCATTTTTAAAAGATTTTACAAACCAGAGGCCCTGATACCACTTGTTGTTCCCGTTACACAAATAGAAATAACTACAAAGTTAGTCTAATGGTATTCCATGACTGAATTAACGTATTGATTAATTTAAAAAAATAAGTAAAACGTAAAGATAAAAAACACAAGTTTTTCAACGTTTAAATTCTTATTAGAAATTAATCAAAAGAATCTATACCCAAGTGTTAGCGGAAATAACAATTGGGATTCAAACGACAAGGTATGGTATTCTCCTTACTAAACTTAAGCTATGCTTGAGTGATCTCAGGGACTAGATTGCTCTTTGGGGGAGAAAAGTGGTTTTGTGAAAGTCTAAGCTTTTAATGCACAAAACTTATCCACTTTTCTCCCTTATGATCCTATTTATACACATGTATAAAAGAGCACTCGTGACTAAAAGTACAAAAAGAATGACCTAGCTAGTCTGTCAAAATACAACAGTATTTTGACAGTTACAAGAATCTATTTTGGGATAAGGTTGAAACTGCTTTCTGAGCGTCAGTGATAACACGGTTCTTGTTCTCACGCCATTCAGGGAAAGTTTGACTTTGCCCTGATAAGGACATCTCCTTATCTTTTCAAACTCTTCCCGCCTTGTCCCGCCTTTCTTTCAGACTTCAGATTCTTCAGGCTTGGTCTTCAGTCGTCAGTCTTTAATTACATTTGTTGTTGAGGAGATTGGGGTTCAGTGAGTTCTTGTCATCACTCACTCAACCCATTACCTTCTTCGACATAAGTGACACTCAGGGAGTTCCGCCTCACTGAATGGTGAATCTTTCTCTTTAGAATCGTCCTAAGCATCCTAAAGGTAACTCACTGAGTGACTGTTCACTCAGTGACTTGAGAGTGTTTAAGGTTGATTAACACTTGGGCTAATTTATATTCAAATCCTGTTTTCAGGACGCTTGGGTACTGACGGACCCAACAGTTTAAAATTGAAATTAAAAACAGGAAATAGAAAGAATTATAACGGAAAACTCCCCTGAGATTTGCTCGGTATGATCCTCCATTATGCGTTTGTGAGCAACTTTTTATTTTCTGTGTGTAATTGGCATTTAAGCCTCCATGAATGGCGTACGACACATAAAAATTTTTAGAACGTATGTAACCACCACTTCATTGTAAACAACCTGTGTTAATTTAAAAATCACAGCTAGTGCAAATCATGCTAATCGTTGGTTAGTAAAAATAAACCTAAAAATAAAAATCTGGAAATTTCATCAGGTCAGTCGATACGCCGCACCCATGGTAAGGGATGCGTCGTATCGTGCCTGGAATAAATACGAGTCAGAAAATCTAATACGACGCATCCTTAAACATAGATGCACCGCATTGAATCAACTGACAGATTGTTCAAATTGCAGAAAATTAAAATGCAGAAAAATAAAGGATAGATATGACCTGTGCAGTCGATACGCCGCATCCATGGGAAGAGATGCGCCGCATCGATGTGCAGGTCTGACAGACTTGATAACAAAAAACAGTAAAGATAAATCCGGGTTGTCTCCCGGTGAGCACTTTTCTTTATTACAGAGTCTTCAAGTTATGTGGAAAACTAGAAGGGGGGTTGAATAGTTTTACGTCTTTTTAATTTTATTATGAAAACCTTTGTTTATTTTTAAAGCACTTAGATTCAAGTTTGTATGAAAAATAAAACTTGAACCTTATTATTAGTTATACATGTATTCTTTTAAATTGATTATAAAAGTTTTGGTTTCTTGAATGGAGTTTCAAATTTGATCTTTATGTGAAGTCGACCTCTAAGTAATACTAACAATTATATAAGCCTATGTGTATGAAAGTAATGACGATGTAAGTAAAGAAATAAATAAGGGATGGAAAGATCTAACCGAGACACGAGAGATTTATAGTGGTTTGGCTACAAGGACACCTTCCTTGCCCTACTCCACTCCCTGAGCACCTAGCTCGAGAGTTTTCTTCACAACTTCAATAAGCTCCCTTATGGCGGAGAAAACCTTACACGACTTTGGCTTACACGGGTTTAACGACACAAAGCTAAATGTTGAGTTCTAATCGTAGCTAGAACCAATCTCACAACTTCACAACACAACTTCTTCACGACTTATTCACAACGGCTTCACGACTTGAACTCTAGGACTTCACGACTAGGACTTCACGACTTCAACACGACCGCTTCACAACTTCTATGCTACGGCTTCACGACTTCAACACAAGGACTTCACGACTAGGACTTCACAACTTCAACACGACCGCTTCACAGCTTCTATGCTACGGCTTCACGACATCAACACAAGGACTTCACGACTTCTACATGATGACTTCACAACTTCTAAGCTATGGCTTCATGACTTCTACATGACGACTTCACAACTTCCAAGCTATGGCTTCACGACTTCTACATGACGACTTCACAACTTCGAAGCTATGGCTTCACGACTTCTACATGACGACTTCACAACTTCTACACCATGGCTTTACAACTTCTACATGACTTCTTTACACCATAACTACTTATACACCTTCTTCAATACTTACACACTATACATATCTAGTCACTTATGTTTACACCTTATGTACACACTTTACACAAATGAATGAATGATATACAAGGTATACAAAACAAACAACTTAAGTAGCAAGATGATACTAAGTTGTAGTACTTCTAGTCTTGATTGATAGAAGTATTCTTCTCTTTGCACTTGGATGATTGAAGCTTGAATCACTTGGAAACAAAAGCTTAAGATTATATGATCAAAGGATTTTGGAAGATATAAGAAGAGAATTAGAACAGAAAGTTTGGGGTGCAAGAGGTGTGAAAAAATCCAGGGGAAGGCTGGTATTTATAGGCAGAAAACTGGACAGCTGGAAGGCTACTAGAGCGTGGCCGGCCCCCTTAAATAGGGGGGCGGTCCCCTTAATTTTAAGGGGGCCGCCTAGCAAAATTAAGGGGGCCGCCCAAGCCAACCGTTGCCTAGTTTTGTCTTTTTGTGGGGAAGGTTTTTCTGGAACATTTTTACTGATTTTGGTTGAAAATTTGAATTCATAAATTTATAATGAATTAAACCTTTTTATTTATTACCAAAAATGTTTTTCTAAAAGATATAAAATGTTTTTGACATTTTATAAAAAATCTAGTGATTAAGAAAATGTTCCTTTGATCATATAATGCATTAAGCACTTGTTTATTCATACCTTAAGTGATTAAGTTGTGAAAATGAATATTTACAACTAAATACTTGTTTATTTGATAAGTTTATGTTTAATGAGTTTACATTTTGTGATTATCAAAACATATAGATATGAATAAGTATGAATAATGTTTTTAGGCATTACTTATGTCAACAAGCTCCCCTTTTTGATGATTACAAAACTAAAACTCATTAAATCCAAAAAGTTATTTTTGGACAAGTATTTAGTGAGTTTATATTCACTTCTCCCCCTTTTTTTAGAATCAAAAAGGTTATGCCGACAAGTTTTTGAAATAAAATTTGTCGGGACGAGAACTCCCCCTTGATGTGTGCTCCCCCTCGTTTGAGGGCACCAAGGAATCGATATATGGAATACTTGCAAGAAAAATATTAGAAGCACAAGCATATATATAGCAAAAATAAGCATGCATATAAACTTATAAAGACATTCATTAAAAATGTTGTGTATAAATATACAACCATCCAAGATTATATTCAATCCTACATTAGCTAGTAAGTAATGCAATCTACATAATCATTCTAGGAGTACATGATCTTCCATGGGGCTTGCACACAAAATGGTTTGAAAAATTATTTTTGATTAAGCATTGCAAATGCTTAATTTGGTGAGAATGGAGGTGGTGGTGGTGTAGTGGGTGAAAATGGTGGAGGTTGTGGTGGAGGTTGGTTGTTAAGCATGTGTTCAAGGGATGAAAACATGTAGTGTATCTCATCTCTAAGACCAAAGATGATGGTTCGGTTGTGGATGCAACAAAGGCAATTGTCTCCATGGGCTTCAAGTAAAGCCCAAGGGATGGGAAAGCATGGTGGTGGTATTGGTGATGTTGAGAAATGAGCATCAAGAGGTGTTATTGGTGATATGGAAATGACAAGTTGGGTGAATGGAGGTTCTTGAGTAGGAGGTGGATTTGATGCTCTTGATGGTGGTGATGATAGGTGTGAGTTGATGTAGTTATTGATGGATGAAGTGGAAGGTATGGATGAAGATGATGTGCCATGAGTGGAGGGTGTTTTTGATGGTGCATTTGGTGCACTTGGGGATGAACATTGAGGTGGTGGTGATGGATTTTTGGTGTCTTCTTGGGTTAAGTCAATGAAGAGTTGTTTTGGTGGTATGATGAGAATTTTGTGTTTCTTGGATGTCTTAGAGATGGATGATTTTGGTGATAGCATGGTGAATGAAAATGGGTGTTTGATGGAGGTGATGGTTGATTTAGGTAAGGTTTGGAGGTTTTGTGGTAAAATTCCAATACCAGTTCGTCCTTTAAGAGAAATGGTAGCTGGGGCTAGATAAAAGGGGTCACAAGATGCAAAAGAAAACAGTAAATTTTACTGCCCAGATGGCCGGTCCCCTTAATTGTAGGCCGGCCCCCTTAAAATTAAGGGGACCGCCTAGGAAATTAAGGGGGCCGCCCATTTGGTGTTTTCTCAGGCGACCAAATTTGAAAAATTTCCAGAAAAGGGTCATTTTTTTAGGGTGTTTTTGCAGCAAGCTCCATTTGAATCATGTACATGAAGAAGTATTAAATAGTGGCATAAACATGTTAAATACGCATGCATACATTTAAAACATATTATGGAATAAGCATGTTATTAATCATCAAGCATGTATATATATCATGATATCAAGTATACAAGCAATAAGCGTAACAATCATATATTAAAGACAAGAAATAAAGCATTCATTAGTTGAAAATAATTATGTTAAAAACATAATTATTGATACAACACATATTTTGCTTATAGCATACAATAAGTAGAAAATTTTAAATTGCCTAAGAGATCCATTTGACTTGCTTGAGACATGAAAAACTTGAATTATTTTGGATGGATGATGGTAAAGAGGGGGTAAAAATGTTGGATTAATGGGGTTGTAAGTTTGGGTGTATGGATGTTGTAGAGAGTGTTGATGGAGGAATTGGAGGTGGAGAGCTTGGACTTGACCATGTTGAATAAGGGTTTTGATGTTGTTCAAGTGGTGGTGTTGGATTAGATCTAGTGAGAAGATACTCAATCCAAGTGAGACGCTCATTTAAGGCGATGGTTTGATTTTGGAGAAAGATGCAACAAGGACAGTTGTTGACATGTTTCTCAATTTGACTCAAGTGATGTGGTGATGATGGTAATGATGGTGAGATGGATGGTGATGGGTCTAAGTTGCTTTGAGCAAGGTGCAAAGCAAGGAGAGCATTAAGCTCATGGGCTTCCTTGAGTTCTTCAATGAACTTCAAGTGTTGAGTGGACGGTGATGATGATGGAGAGTGGTTGTTATTCGGTGGAAGTGGTGGTGACACTTTTGGTGGTGGAGACATTTGTGAACTTGGGTAATTATGAGTGAATGAAGGTGGACATATGGATGATTGGTTATGTGTGTGAAAGGGTTCATTAGGATGAGGTTTAGGTGTTGGTTGAGTTTGAACAACATCATTTGTTGGGTTATGGCAAATGTCAAGCTTCCTCCTCCAAATGGGCCTCACTGAGATTTTAGCAACTCTTGAAGGCTTGGATCTTGGGTGGTTAGATGATGACATGTTTGGATGGATGATATGGATGAGCATTTATGATGGAGTTGGGTATTTATGGTGTAGTGATGATGTGATTGTGGAAGGTAAATTTTGGTGGGTGGTTTGTGACAAAATGTGTTTGTGAATTTTGGGAAGTATAGGATAAAATGGGTTGGAAATCGAAAAAGAAAACAGTAATCCGTCCCTCCAGATGGCCGGTCCCCTTAAAATTAAGGGGGCCGCCTACGGATTTAAGGGGGCCGCCCATCTGCTGACTTCCAGATTACTGGAAATGGGTTTTTGGCATAAATTTGTAGAAAGGGTTGTGTTTTTGGGTTTAGTTTCAAGCAAGTCCAACTTCTTTTGAGGCAATTTAGGATTTAATAACTTATGTATGCTAAGCATATTCATTAGACATTATTATCTAGCATGCAAACAACTCATTTAGCATGTAACATATATATGTTAGACAAGAAAACACTACATAGCACCAAGTAATTCATAGTATCATATTTAGGAAGATGCCAGTTAATTAATCCTAATGAATATCTATGTGCAAGGGAACGGGGAGTTGTGATAGCATTGACTTCTAGACTTGTACCAAGTGAGGTCTTAGTGGATAAATCATGGTTTTTCAAATTTAGTTCACTTATAAATGTCACATACACAAATATAGATGACAGATATGAGATCACCATGCATGATTTAAATAAATGTTTTTAGCATTATTCAACAATGTTTGCGAGTAGGTTTTATGTGGATGTGAAAAATATATTAATGAAATAGTTTTGGCTTTATTTCAAAATGTTTTTATGAGGAAAGAAAACATATTTTTCCAATCTTTGGTTTTTGATAAACACGTAATTATGGACACAAGTTTGGAAGAAAGGTGGGATGGTGAAACATGTTTAATAGAAATGTGTCATAATCTTTTGAAAAACTCATTTTTCCAAAATGTGAAGTTTTTGCAAATTTAAAAACAAGTCCCATTAATTATAGGTTTAAAAATAGTGGTTTATAAAAAATCTCATGCTCAAGTGTATTGGTTAAGTCTATTGTCACATGCTACCTCTTTCTACATATCCTATGGCATTTAAGCATGTATTATGACTAAATACAAAAATACATCATATCAGAGTAGTTAGAGAAAAACAAAAGCTATTATAATGACAATGCATTCAACAACTAAACAAATAATTACGAAGGCATGCAGTCAAATCACATAGGAGCAAGTAAACATCTAGAAATTTTATATATGCAAGATGACATACATCTAGGAATGAAAAGCTCTAGTGAAAAGGAAAGTTCATAACAGTAAACTATCGTTAGGTATATTTAGGAAGAATAATGTATTCAAGTTAGAGAATGAGTATGAGACTATTACTAGTGGTGCTCAATTCAGGCTAAACACGACCGTTTTTACGGGTTACACACACCCAACTTCTCACATAGAAGCAATTCAACCGTTAGGTCAAATTGAGTTTCTAGTCAATAGATTCTCCAGTAGTCATTCTCTTTTTAGAAGAAATTAAGTTCCTAAATTTACCTATCAAAGAGTACCAAATATGAAGATTGCTTGGTTTACTAATACTTGGGGGGGCTAACTAAAGGGTTTTTAGATCATTAAGCCACAGAACGAATATAACTAAAGTGTAAAGGCAAAGCAACCTATCAGACTAAGTGTATCCTAAGGCATTAATATGATTATATGCATGAAGTAATTACTTATGAAATTTAAAAAGAGAACTTACCTCACGTCCTAGCTTTTCTTCGTAATGTCTCAGATGATGATCGACGTGTGAATGATAGGTGAGTCGGATGATGATCTTCTCCTTCGTCTGTGTCACTCCATGATTTTGGATTGAGTTCACTTTGGAGTTGATTCATGTAGTCTTCGTCGTTAATACCTTCATTAACAACATTTAAACTAGTAGCACATGTATCTATTTTATCTAAATGTTTATCTATTAAATTTTCTAAGATAACTAATTCATGTACAAGATCAAAATCCTCATCTTTGGCTTGACATTTTTCTTGATGAAAGTTTAAGAAATTTTTCCAAATATCATTTGCCGTTTTACAGAAGGATATTCATTCATATTCAACTTTCGGCAAGGTTTTATAAATAATTATTTTAGCTTTATTATTTATTTCATTCTTTGTTTTCAAATAATCAATTTGACTTTCAAAATCCGTTTTTGTTTGTCTTTCAAAATCCGTTTTTGTTTGATTTTCAAAATCACCAATCGAAATGACATGCCAAAGATCTAGATCAATCGATTTCACATAAGTTTCAAATTTATTTTTCCATTCAAGAAAAGTATATTTTTCAAAAAGTGGTGGTTTTTAAATAGATTCCCCTTCTAAATATCTTTCGGATTCCATAGATCGATTCAAGTTTTAAAATACAGTATATTTTAAAGATCTTGATTGACGTGGCTCTTGATACCAATTGTGGAAAACTAGAAGGGGGGGGTTGAATAGTTTTACGTCTTTTTAATTTTATTATGAAAGCCTTTGTTTATTTTTAAAGCACTTAGATTCAAGTTTGTATGAAAAATAAAACTTGAACCTTATTATTAGTTATATATGTATTCTTTTAAATTGATTATAAAAGTTTTGGTTTCTTGAATGGAGTTTCAAATTTGATCTTTATGTGAAGTCGACCTCTAAGTAATACTAACAATTATATAAGCCTATGTGTATGAAAGTAATGACGATGTAAGTAAAGAAATAAATAAGGGATGGAAAGATCTAACCGAGACACAAGAGATTTATAGTGGTTCGGCTACAAGGACACCTTCCTTGCCCTACTCCACTCCCCGAGCACCTAGCTCGAGAATTTTCTTCAAAACTTCAATAAGCTCCTTTATGGCGGAGAAAACCTTACACGACTTTGGCTTACACGGGTATAACGACACAAAGCTAAATGTCGAGTTCTAATCTTAGCTAGAACCAATCTCACAACTTCACACCACAACTTCTTCACGACTTATTCACAACGGCTTCACGACTTGAACTCTAGGACTTCACGACTAGGACTTCATGACTTTAACACGACCGCTTCACAACTTCTATGCTACGGCTTCACGACATCAACACAAGGACTTCACGACTAGGAGTTCACAACTTCAACACGACCGCTTCACAGCTTCTATGCTATGGCTTGACGACATCAACACATGGACTTCACGACTTCTACATGATGACTTCACAACTTCTAAGCTATGGCTTCATGACTTCTACATGACGACTTCACAACTTCCAAGCTATGGCTTCACGACTTCTACATGACGACTTCACAACTTCCAAGCTATGGCTTCACGACTTCTACATGACGACTTCACAACTTCTACACCATGGCTTTACAACTTCTACATGACTTCTTTACACCATAACTACTTATACACCTTCTTCACTACTTACACACTATACATATCTAGTCACTTATGTTTACACCTTATATACACACTTTACACAAATGAATAAATGATAAACAAGGTATACAAAACCAACAACTTAAGTAGCAAGATGATACTAAGTTGTAATACTTCTAGTCTTGATTGATAGAAGTATTCTTCTCTTTGCACTTGGATGATTGAAGCTTGAATCACTTGGAAACAAAAGCTTAAGATTATATGATCAAAATATTTTGGAAGATATATGAAGAGAATTAGAACAGAAAGTTTGGGGTGCAAGAGGTGTGAAAAAATTCAGGGGAAGGCTGGTATTTATAGGCAGAAAACTGGACAGCTGGAAGGCTACTGGAGCGTGGCCGGCCCCCTTAAATAGGGGGCGATCCCCTTAATTTTAAGGGGGCCGCCTAGCAAAATTAAGGGGGCCGCCCAAGCCAACCGTTGCCCAGTTTTGTCTTTTTGTGGGGAAGGTTTCTCTGGAACATTTTTACTGATTTTGGTTGAAAATTTGAATTCATAAATTTATAATGAATTAAACCTTTTTATTTATTACCAAAAATGTTTTTCTAAAAGATATAAAATGTTTTTGACATTTTATAAAAAATCTAGTGATTAAGAAAATGTTCCTTTAATCATATAATGCATTAAGCACTTGTTTATTCATACCTTAAGTGATTAAGTTGTGGAAATGAATATTTACAACTAAATACTTGTTTATTTGATAAGTTTATGTTTAATGAGTTTACATTTTGTGATTATCAAAACATAATGATATGAATAAGTAAGAATAATGTTTTTAGGCATTACTTATGTCAACAATTTAGACTCATCTTCAGCTCCTATTTTGTATCACTGTACACATCGGAAGCATCACGCTCCCTCATCCTTAACATAGTAATCTCGATTACATCTTGACCATACTTGATTTCCACGTTATGTTTCTTTAAGATCTGCAAAAACAAAATTCTATCCCTCTCAGGTAGTGATGGCAAAACAATAGATGGGAAATGCTTGTTGTTACGCAAGCAAAAATACTCTAGATGGGGGGGGGTAGTTCAACAAATATATCACTGGTATCCTAAATTTTCTCAATTTCTTCTTTATATCTGTTGATAAATACACAATCATTCAACTCATCGTGCGAATCTTAAATAACATTATTTCGAAGCTCAATTGGCTCATTAAGATCAATCAGTTCGACAAAGTCCTTACGACTAGGGTCACGTAAATTATTTTGAATTAAGGTTTTGCCCATTAGCCTAGCTTCAAGGTCGAGGTCCATTTGCTCTCTTAATCCTAGCACATAAACACTTTTAATAATGCTCTTAATAGGATTATCACACTTATAGACTAATTTTTCACCCCTTACTCTAAGAGATATTTTTCTTTTAAATATATCTATTTTAGCATGAGCAGTAGACAAGAATGGTCTTCCAAGTATCAATGGAATTTTGATATCCTCAGGCATATCTAATATAACAAAGTCTACAAGGAAGACGAATTTTTCAATCCTAACAAGCACATTTTCAGCAATACCCTCGGGACGTTTTACAGTTTTATCTGCCAATTCAATAAGTAGCTTAGTAAGAGCTAATTTTCCTAAGCCTAAGGTGGTGAAGGTCTTATAAGGCATGACACTAACACTGGCTCCTAATGTGACAAATCGTATTTTCAGGTCAAAATTTTAACTTTGAAATTTTACTATTCATTCCCGAAAAAGTTACTATTCATAATCGTAGTTTTTACTATTTATTATTTTCCGAAAATTTGATTTTTCGAGTATTAATTTCAAGAAACTTTCAGAATTTAATTGCATAACCTAGAAACATTATTTGCTGCACAAAATATAAACTAGAGTTAGTCTACATATTTCCAGTGTCATCATATTCATTTTAGGTATTGCATTGTTTTTCATTCACATTTAATTATTTAAATAAACACTTTTACACGATTTTCCTGCATGAACAATATCCCCGATACTCCCAACAATTGTTCTAATATATTTTTATACTCATTACAATGTTACAAAAATTCTAACATTATTTTACCCGGTATTTAAACTCATTTAGTATATATATATTTTTAAATATATATATTTACGATAACTTAAGTATTTGTGAAACAATAATTATTTAAACACCCGATACTTATACAAAATGCATTTTCATAATTTTTATTGCTTTATTACACTTTATTTTATTCCGCTAAAATTTATCTCTGGTTAACTTAATACCTAAATAATAAATATCTAACTTTTAATTATCCTAAATTAGATATTTTAAAGACAAAAAGAGACATAAACTTTATGAGCCTCCAAGCCCCCCCCCCCTTCCCCCAAAATTCAGCCAAAATGCCCCCCATATTTCTCCTTTATGACTTTTGACCAAAATAGTGTAATTACCATTTTACCCTTTCATTAAAATTACCAAAATACCTTTTTTTTGCACTATATATAGAAAAGTAAACCTAGCCATTTTCTTACCAAAATTTTCACTAAACTCTCTCAAAAACACTTCATATATTTCGGCCATAAGCAAGAAAAGAGAAGAAAATATTTGGTTTTGCTAGTTTCAAGTGTTTTACGATCGTTTACGGGTTTTATATTAACTACAAATTGATTTGGAGTAACCATTGGGGATCTATTGTTCTAAATCCTTCAAAAACCTTCTAATATCAAGTAAGTATGAAATAAATTTTTATACTTTTCATTTGGTGTATTATGTGTTCATTATGCTTAATTATGCATTTCTTAAGTTTAAATCACATTTAAACTCATTATTTCACATATATCACCTATGAGCATGTTTGTTAATTTTTATGGTTAAATCAAGTATATACAAGTTCTATAAAATTATTGGATGAGAAAAATAAGTATTTACAAGTCTTGGATCATTTTTTGATTGATTTACAAAGTTTATTGTTATATACATGTTTATAAAAGTCTATAATTGTTTTAATGCATTTTTAGTCATTTTTACTAGATCTACACTTTTATTATGTTAATATGGTCATTTTGAATATATAAAAATTATGGAAGAAGTTTGTGGAGGAATATAGATTAGTTTAGTGTTGTTATTACAAGCGGATTAGTTTAGAAAATGGATTTCTGAAAAGTACACGAAAGCGCTGCTAAAATTTCTAATTTTCAGAAAAATATATTATTTTACAAGATTTTCTCAAATAAATAGAAAATAGATTTTATCACAAGAACGTGGTCGTTTGAATGAGTATAAACGGGTTTATAACGAAAGAGATATGAATATTTCTAAATCTATTATCGATAACTATTTTCAAAAAATAATAGCGCGCTGTCCAGATTTTTACCATAGTAAAACCAAGCTATAAGAGATAAATCGAGTTCCCAAGACTTCAAAATATGTCAGTATACTTAAATACCTTCACGAGGATAGGTAGAACTTTAAAAACCGAGCTATAACGAATAAGTTGTGTCTTAATAAAGTTAACGGCGAAAACTATTATTTTGACAGCTTTTCTAATAGAGAATAATAACCTGATTTTATTCTTAGAAATGGATTTTAGGCACTTTGGGTGCGGTTTTGGATAAAATATCATACACGGAAGTTGTAGGATTTTGATTACATACTTTAGCCGAGTCGAAGACTTTTCAAAATATATTACTGAATCATTCATATCGTGGTTACGATACACACTTGCTAAAAGTCCAAAAATGTTATATTTCAGAACATTGTTAAAGAATATCTAGTAACGTATTTTCATTTCAAACTCACAAGCAAACATGTACGGGTGATATAACTTTCACAAATTGCATTCACGACAACATTTCATGACCTAAATCATATCATTCATATTAGGTCGCGGTTAGAGTCCGAGCCTTATTTTAGTGTACCCATTTATGCCATTTTCATAACAGTTGTATCAGGTGAGTTTCACAGCCCCACTTTTGCTTGTTTTACTATTCGATTTGAAATACTTGGGGTGGGAATACATTGCTTGTTTTTACATATAGACACAAGTGCATTAACCACTTATTGATTGCCTAATTTGTTGTCGTTTGCCATAAATTCCCCACAATCATGAACCGTTAATTACTTTATAAGCGCGAATGTTGTGAATAGATCTATTGGGGGTAAACTCCCCCGTCCGGGTTGGTCGCTCCAACTTGTCAAACGGACGCATTTCATTTGATGTCGTACATGTGTTTGGCAAAGCACCTGTTTGGGGTGATAACATGAACTAACTGTTAAGGCTTCGGTGTCATGAGCTTAGTGCAACAGTAATACTTTTCATTAGCATATTTGGAATACATTGTCGTTGAAATCTTGTGGTCCATACATAACTTGTTGTTTACTTAAACCTATGAACTCACCAGCTTTATGCTGACCCGTTTAGCATGTATTCTCAGGTGTTGATCTTTACTACAACACAATCTATTGTTGAAGGCGCTTGACATTGGCACGGTTATAGACTACTCTAATATATTTGGGACCACTTGTTTACTTATGTGGGCCTTATTTCCGCATCAAGTTAAATGTTGTAAACTTATTTACTATGATAATGTAACTATTTTTCTAAATGTATAAGGTAAATCCGTTCTCTTTACTTTGTGTTGTGATCCAATTTAGTAGCACCCCAGCGACATCATCTTCCGCTGCGACCCATTTTTGGGGGTGTTACAGATTGGTACCAGAGCCTTAGTTATAGAGAACTGGGTATTTTTAAAACCTAGACTATAACTACTTTTACGAAAACTTAACCCTATGACCACCACGTGCCTGCCTGCCAAGCCTGTTGCCTCACACTTTTCAAACATTCATGTGACATCTAGGCATTTTATACTACACGAACATGTCAATATATTGATATATACACACTTGGAATTTTTTAATCACTTGATTTATTTTGACATCATATACCTCTTTGTAGACGTTATGTCAGTACCCGTATTTTCCAATCACGTATCTAACCGTACTACCTTCTATGCAATGGGTTGTGAAAACATAGGTTACAAGTCTTGTATGGGCGGGACTTGCAACTGAATGGTTTGACATCGCGTTTGCTTTGTGGATATTTTCTCAAGAATTTTTGGACATATTACAAGTATAAATAAGCTGAGTATTTCAAAATTCATTAAACCTTGGTTAAATATAGTGTGATCAACTATGTTTAACTTAGGGACAGTGGGACATAGCCTGATCACCTATGTTCGACTAAGAGATGAATTTTGCGATACTGGGAGTAGTTATATTAGAATTATGTTCAGGATGATTTCCTACTCAAAAATCCAATAAGCGCAAATACTTTTGTGTGAGTAAAGAAGCATTGCATAACATAAACATTCACATCTATGCACAATACACTTGCATCACATTGTTTCTTTCATCACAGTCTTATTATGTCACAGTCATCCCCACCCCAAACCTTGTACTCGATCGATGAGTCGACTAGTCTTTCTAAGAATGACCCTCCATAGCATATACTGGGAAGATCCCTCGATATAAGTAAACGATGATAGAACCACTAAACTTTTAAAAGTCTAGAATCATACCATAAATTTGAATTACAACTCAACAGAAGCCTTAAGACCCTACGGGGTAATTTGAACCACTATCTTTGGAATAATCACCTAAACCCTTACTATTTCTTTGGAAGTACTAGATTGTTTAGGGCATAAGATTTATTGAAATACCATTACTCACTAAGCAAAACCATAGAAGAGAATCAAGCAACATTGTCGGATACCATAGCTAACGACATACCATGCCTTGACACTGTATCACCACTGTATAAGTTACCTCATTCGTTTTATACAATAAGATTCCCTTGTTGGTAGTAAATGCACTAAGCTAGACTATTGATACACCATTTCCTTCACAACATTGTGCTTTTTTTTAGAAGTTCTAAATAACTCGTCATCAGAAATCCATTTTATGTGACCTCACTTCCACACCGAGATGCCAAGAAATCTTAACATACCGAACGACCATTGATACACAGTTTCCACTCGTAAATCAGAAAACATAGGATCCAGTTGATTTATTTCAAGCCACTAGAACAACAATTTAAGTCATACCACATCTTAAAACATGTTTGAATTTTCATAAATTCTTTTTATACCATTTTTACGATCTTGAGGTTAAAACCATTTCCTCCTGTTTTGAACTCCTTGAACCTTTTGATACTTGAACGTTTTGCTATATGATGAACTCTTTTGACTTGCTTTAAAACTTTTGGTAAAAATTTATACTTGAAACATTTAAGGTACTTGAACTTTGGAACTATGTAAACAGCCTAAATTATGGAATTATTTAAACCTTTTAAACTAATTTCCTTTTAAAGTACTAAGTCTTTTGAGCTGTATTTGGGACCAAAAGCTGTATGGTCTTAATTCCTTAATATACTTGATCATTTTAAATCATTTTGGTTAAAATTGTATACACATCTATTCAAATAAAGAGTGTGAGCAAAACGCACAATCTTGAAAGCAATTCTGAAAAATAAATAAATAAATAAACCAAACACAATGTCCTTATGTTGTTTTACTCCAAAGCAGTTAGGATCTTGTATCAGTAGAACCTAGACCGCGGATTTTACTAAGATCGAGGAAATTAAGAAAGGTCTGCACTATCAAGTTATCATCATTAAGAGAGATATAGCTACTTAGACGAAGTAAGAATTCTGATTATAGAGTTTCGTTAAAACCCAAAACGTAGAAAATCAAATTCGACAAAAGTATCCACACCTTTTTACCGACATCACCTTAGAAACCAACATGAACTGAATTCAGGGACTGAATTCCTTTATGGGTGGAAGACTGTGACAAATCGTATTTTCAGGTCAAAAATTTAACTTTGAATTTTACTATTCATTCCCGAAAAAGTTACTATTCATTATCGTAGTTTTTACTATTCATTATTTTCCGAATATTTGATTTTTCGAGTATTAATTTCAAGAAACTTTCGGAATTTAATCGCATAACGTAGAAACATCATTTGGTGCACAAAATATAAACTAGAGTTAGTCTACATATTTCCAGTGTCATCATATTCATTTTAGGTATTGCATTTGTTTGCATTGTTTTTCATTCACATTTATTTATTTTAATGAACTCTTTTACACGATTTTCGTGCATGAACAATATCCCCGATACTCCCAACAATGGTTCTAATATATTTTTATACTCATTACAATGTTACAAAAATTCTAACATTATTTTACCCGGTAATTTAAACTCATTTAGTATATATATTCTTAAATATATATATTTACGATAACTTAAGTATTTGCGAAACAATAATTATTTAAAACACCGATACTTATACAAAATGCATTTTCATTATTTTTATTGCTTTATTACACTTTATTACACTTTATTTTGTTCCGCTAAAATTTATCTCTAGTTAACTTAATACCTAAATAATAAATATCTAACTTTTAATTATCCTAAATTAGATATTTTAAAGACAAAAAGAGACATAAACATTTATGAGCCTCCAAGCGCCCCCCCCCCCCCCCCCCCTCCCCCAAAATTCGGCCAACATGCCCCCCATATTCCTCCTTTTTGACTTTTGACCAAAATAGTGTAATTAGCATTTTACCCTTTCATTAAAATTACAAAAATACATTTTATTTTTTTTGCACTATAAATAGAAAAGTAAACCTAGCCATTTTCTTACCAAATTTTTCACTAAACTCTCTCAAAAACACTTCATATATTTCGGCCATAATCAAGAAAAGAGAAGAAAATATTTGGTTTTGCTAGTTTCAAGTGTTTTACGATCGTTTACGGGTTTTATATTAACTACAAATTGATTTGGAGTAACCGTTGGGGATCTATTGTTCTAAATCCTTCAAAAACCTTCTAATATCAAGTAATTATGAAATAAATTTTTATACTTTTCAATTGGTGTATTATGTGTTCATTATGCTTAATTATGCATTTCTTAAGTTTAAATCACATTTAAACTCATTATTTCACATATATCACCTATGAGCATGTTTGTGAATTTTTATGGTTAAATCAAGTATATACAAGTTCTATAAAATTATTGGATGAGAAAAATAAGTATTTACAAGTCATGGATCATTTTTTGATTGATTTACAAAGTTTATTGTTATATACAAGTTTATAAAAGTCTATAATTGTTTTAATGCATTTTTAGTCATTTTTACTAGATCTACACTTTTATTATGTTAATATGGTCATTTTGAATATATAAAAATTATGGAAGAATTTGGTGGAGGAATATAGATTAGTTTAGTGTTGTTATTACAAGCAGATTAGTTTAGAAAATGGATTTCTGAAAAGTGCACGAAAGCGCTGCCAAAATTTCTAATTTTCAGAAAAATATATTATTTTACAAGATTTTCTCAAATAAATAGAAAATAGATTTTATAACAAGAACGTGGTCGTTTAAATGAGTATAAACGGGTTTATAACGAAAGAGATATGAATATTTCTAAATGTATTATCGATAACTATTTTCAGAAAATAATAGCGCGCTGTCCAGATTTTTACCATAGTAAAACCAAGCTATAAGAGATAAACCGAGTCCCCGAGACTTCAAAATATGTCATTATACTTAAATACCTTCACGAGGATAGGTAGAACTTTAAAAACCGAGCTATAACGAATAAGTTGTGTCTTAATAAAGTTAACGGCGAAAACTATTATTTCGACAGCTTTTCTAATAGAGAATAATAACCAGATTTTATTCTTAGAAATGGATTTTAGGCACTTTGGGTGCGGTTTTGGATAAAATATCATACACGGAAGTTGTAGGATTTTGATTACATACTTTAGTCGAGTCGAAGACTTTTCAAAATATATTACTGAATCATTCATATCGTGGTTACGATACACACTTGCTAAAAGTCCAAAAATGTTATATTTCAGAACATTGTTAAAGAATATCTAGTAACGTATTTTCATTTCAAACTCACAAGCAAACATGTACGGGTGATATAACTTTCACAAATTGCATTTACAACAGCATTTCATGACCTAAATCATATCATTCATATTAGGTCGCGGTTAGAGTCTGAGCCTTATTTTAGTGTACCCATTTTTGCCATTTTCATAACAGTTGTATCAGGTGAGTTTCATAGCCCCACTTTTGCTTGTTTTACTATTCGATTTGAAATACTTGGGGTGGGAATACATTGCTTGTTTTTACATATGGACACAAGTGCATTAAACATTTATTGATTGCCTTAGTTGTTGTCGTTTGCCATAAATTCCCCACAATCATGAACCATTAATTACTTTGTAATTGCGAATGTTGTGAATAGATCTATTGGGGGTAAACTCCCCCGTCCGGGTAGGGCGCTCCAACTTGTCAAACTGACGCATTTCATTTGATGTCGTACAGGTGTTTGGCAAAGCACCTGTTTGGGGTGATAACATGAACTAACTGTTAAGGCTTCGGTGTTATGAACTTTGTGCAACAGTAATACTTTTCATTAACATATTTGGAATACATTGTCATTGAAATCGTGTGGTCCATACATAACTTGTTGTTTACTTAAACCTTTGAACTCACCAGCTTTATGCTGACCCGTTTATCATGTATTCTCAGGTGTTGATCTTTACTACAGCACAATCTATTGTTGGAAGCGCTTGGCATTGGCACAGTCATAGACTACTCTGATATATTTAGGACCACTTGTTTACTTATGTGGGCCTTATTTCCGCCATCAAATTAAATGTTGTAAACTTATTTACTATGATAATGTAGCTATTTTTCTAAATGTATAAGGTAAATCCGTTCTCTTTACTTTGTGTTGTGATCCAATTTAGTAGCACCCCAGCGACTTCATCTTCCGCTGCGACCCATTTTTGGGGGTGTTACACCTAAGTCAGCTAAAGCTTTACTGAAAGACATATCATTAATGTAACAATGCGAAGTAAAACTTCCTGGGTCTTTCTCCTTGTGAGGCAAGGCTTTGTGATCGGTTGCAGAGCACTCTTCTTTCATAGTAGCCTTGATCTCTTCTTCAATCCTTGACTTTTCATTGAGCAATCTTCTTAAACTGATTGAAGAGTTAAAGAAGAATTTAGGCCTTTCAGCATCAGCAGCATCCATTAGTCTTCAAGAAAAAGGCACACATGGCGAAATTTCTTCAGTACTGGTGATTGCTTTGAGATGATCTCTTGGATTGGTTTCAGTTGAGCTTGGTAGACTTCCAGATCCCCTTTCTTGAAGTACCTTGCTTATCTGTCCGATTTGTAGTTCCAATGCCTTGATCGAAGCTCCTTGATTTCTGATAGAAGTATCGGTTGAGGACCGGATTTCTTTGATCAGAGCAGCGTTTTCTTCATGTCTCTTAGCAGCATCAGCCATCATTTGCTTTATGGACTCTTCAAAAGTCTGTCTCCTTTCTTGATATGACGGATTATCATTGTCCCTTTGGTAGTATCCTGGAGCAGCTGCCCTATACCTTCCTGATGGTTGAAATGGCTGGCCAAATTGGGTGTAGTAGGCTTCTTCAAGTGTCTCTCCTTCATTCTTTGATGGACAATCCTTGGTGTAATGAGGACCCTTGCACATTTCACAACCAACCTGAGCAGCATACACCTTTTCATCAACCTTCTTGAGATCTCTACTAAGTTTATTCAATTGAGCTTGAATAGCAGCATATCCATCTGAAGTATCGCTGCTTTTATTTCTAGTAGAGGTCCTGATGCGTGGGTTTTGCAACCTTACAACAGGTTTTACCTCTCGAGGGATCTCAAGAGGCTTACAACCCCACCAGGCAGTGTACCTGACCGATGTAGTATAGTGTAGTGGTAAGTACGGGGGATTGATCGTTCTCCACAGGGAATAGTGTTCGTTAGGTGTGAAAGGCTACTCTAATTAGGTCTAAGGGTTGAGGAAGATTCTTTTTTATGTTTTTATAATTTTATGAAAGCAAGTAAAATCTCGGGTTTTGAAGGAGTGGGCGGAATTAGTTGCTAGTCAACTAACCCAAATTACTACAAATGCAAATAAAATAAAATAACAAAAATGAAAAGTGGTGAGAAACTTATGTGTAGAGAAATGTGTTTACTTAGATTTCCTTACTCCCTAACTATCTTTTACCGGTTAATTAGTGTGTATTAGTCGCGTGGATGACGGGTGTATTCCTTAATACCATTCGTGGGGTGGCGTACTTACTTCCCCAAACTCTACAAGCTCCTACTTCACTCCTATGTCGAGCCGGCTAGGAAGCTCCTAACATGGGATCACTAGAATTCGCTTGTGCATTAAATACAACCATAAAAACCTTTAGTACGCGTTTGGTTCATGTTTCTTAAGACGTTCGAGCAAGTTACCGAATAGGAAGTTAGCCAGTTTTCTTAAGCCTAACATAGATAAACAATCATCCAATACAACTAACAACACACTAACAACCAATAATCAATAGCTAGGTTTCATTAGATCTAAGCAAACACAAGATAAAATTAGCCTAACATGTTAAACAAAAGACAAGCATAAGATAGAATCAAACAACACATAGACATATTGAATGATGAATTGATAACTTATCTTTCAATGAAACATGGAAGATCTCAGGGCAAAAAGCCCTGAAAAAGTAGCTAAAATCGTCTTAGGGTTTTATCCCAAAATTCCACACACTAAGCTCTCTCTTCATGACAAAAAATTAGAAAACTATATATAGACTTTGACATCTGACGGCGTCACCTTATGCATTGTGACGCCGTCACCTCGCCGCTTTTAGGGTTCCCGGATGACCATCTTGACGCCGTCCCTCTTTAGCTCTTCAAAAATCCATTCTGGCTTATCAAGGCTTGACGCCGTCGGACCTATAACGTGACGCCGTCCCCTTATGATTTAAGCCGTGACGCCCTTGATTTAGTTAAAGCGTGACGCCGTCAGAATTCTCATGCAAACTCACTGGCCCGTCATGAGTAAATTTCACATCCAACTTTTCTTGCCAAGGCATGACGCCGTCTGGAGTTAATGTTGACGCCGTCAAAGGTGACTTTCAGCACAATTTTGAGACTTTGCCGTTTTCTTCACTTTTATGCTCCAAAAACGTCCAAAATGCCTCCTTTTCCAGATTTCTCCTCAAAAGTACCTAAAATGACAAAAGGAACGATTTAGGGCAATATTTGATCAAATAAATACGATTTCGGGCTTAAATGACCCCTTAAAAGCGGTACACTTTTCGCCTCATCAAATACCCTTACACTTGAGATTTGCTTGTCCTCAAGCAAATGCGCTTTTATTCTAATCAAAATACAAGTTAGGGGTCATTTAATGCAAACATAAAAGTAATTACAACAAATAATCGTTCCACTTCAATCATAATAAGCACGGAGATTATATACTAGCACCTCACAAGTAGTGTTTAGATACTCACATCTCTCAAGTGTCATCAAAATAAATCTCATAAATGAAAACGGAAAATATCTCTCACTACCTGTCATAGCAAATAGATTACCATAGGCTTGGGAAAGGATCGAAAACCTCCTCCACTAGGCGTAAGCACCTAAGATAAACTATCAAAGAGGGCTTTTAAATGGGTTATAACGTTAGGTGTAGGGAAAAGGAGAACACGGTTTTGTTGGATAAAGGATATTTTACTGGTGGCGAGTTAAAAATCTTGATCAATTACATGTACTATACAACGTTGCTAAGCCAAGACTAGACTCGATCTTAAGCTAGAAACCAAAATAACAAAATAACAAAAACATAAAAATAAACATAAAATGAAACGGGATGGTAGTCCGTATGTTTTTTTCTACTTTTCTTTTTCTCATTTTTTTGTATTTTTCTTGATTTTTTCGATTTTTTTTTTTTTTTTTTTTTTTTTTTTTTTTTACATACACTTTTACCCTACCATCCAAAATAATACATCATAGGGGCGTTGCATCCCCTTACACTTGAACTTTTACATAACTTTACAAATACTAATCTAATGACTCGAATTAAGATAATTGAAAAACTTGGAGTACTTTTAAAATATTTAGCACATATGGGGGTAATAATGTTGTTCTTCCCCATTACTCCATTACACTAGTACTTTACCCACGAGTCCCAATCGTCCCAAAACAATATGTACAAGGATATGACTCGACTTAGCAACCATGCAATCAACTAGATAATTAACTTGGGTTTAAACAAATGTTGTAACAATAATGCACTAAAAATGAGTGCATACAAGGTAGGCTAAGGCGATTTGGGTGTACATTTTAGTGGGGTGTAACAAATTCTTCCTTTAAGTAAAATGCTTAAAGGTCGAAACGAAAAGATAGGCTCTGAGGGGTGTACTAGGGGTATCGTGTACTAAAAATGAGTACAACGCAAAGGGTGTGGGAGAATTACTTGACCAATGTAGCCAATGTAATTATAACAAAAACACAGGTGTAAAACATGGGTTAATCCTAATGCCTCTTATCATGTAGTAAATCTAACTACACGAATGTAGTCTCACTTGTGGCCTTGGAATGGTCCTAACGCAAGTTCTAGAATCTAAGTGCTACCGGTACACACATCATAGCATAAATGCTTTTCCTACCAATTCTAGGGGCGAACCTCACATATTTGGGGGTGGAAAATTTTTTTAGTGGTACGGTTTTTGTGCTAGTCATATAACTCCTATCCATGAGACGCTTATTAGGATCAAAGTTTCACTCCTATATGTTGTAAAAAATTTTAAATTTGGCACTAAAATTACCTTAACAAGTATTTCTCTCAGTTTTATTACACATCTACTATTAAACAAACAAAAATCAAGCGCAATTGTATTCTCAAAAATCGTACTTTTACCCTCCCCTTACACTTAAGATGAACATTGTCCCCAATGTTCAAATGACAAATGTAAAAGCATAAAGTAAAAGAATGAAATCAAATACTCCCCTGATTCGCTCGTTGGATAATGAAATTACACGGTTAAATCTTCCTCCACAGAGAATGTTGAAGCTCCATGACTAATGCATCGCCATAAGCTTGATTCAAAACATTTCCTTGTCCAAAATAACCTGTTGAACCTGAGAAAACAAACACGAAAACCTGCATAACATCGGCGGGATAAAATCTATATATAAGGATATAATGCTTGTGGAATGATAACTTTGCAGATTCCTGGAGATTATAAGTTGGAGATTTAATAAAAACTTTTTACGAAAACAAAATTTTCAAAAATTTCTGGAAATTAAATCTGACGCCGTCAGGTTATAACCCCTGACGCCGTCAGAAATGACCTGACAAAAATTCTCATTTTAAGTTTCCGGAAAATTTCTGGAAAAACCTTTACCTTACTTCCTGGAAATCCTGCAAAACATCATTATGACTCGATACAAGCATTTGACTCAAACAAATACGGATATGTATGTTAATTTATTATTATTACGATTCATGTTTATTTGTGTTCTAATAAACCGATTTAGATTTCCCTTACACTTATCTTTTGCAAAATACCTTTATATGTAGTTAAGACGAAGTTAAAAACAAAATAAAGCATTTTCACAAATTACTTTTGAACATGAATCAATACTAATAAAAATTAAACACACATACGGAAACAAATAAAATCAAACAAACAAATAAATAAACACACAAAGCAAATAAACCATGGGCTGCCTCCCAAGAGCGCTTGTTTTTGTTCGAGTCACGAGCCTGACTCTACCCTTATTTAATGGATAAAGGAGAGGTTTTCCCTACACTTAGGATTAAGTGCGGGTGATAGTAGCGATACACACCAGCTCGGTAGGAGTATGCCACGTGAGGAAAGAGTGGTGGATGAATTATATGCTCAAAGGGGTATGCTCCTTTCATCATAACCTTGCCTAGTTCACTTTGGTCAATGGGTGATTTTGAGTTTCCTCCTAAAAAGGGATCATCTTCTATCAACTTCGAGAGACTCCTAGTTGGGAATCCATCTTGACCTAATAAACCCGGTTTAAACCCATAATGTTTCTTGCGGTCAATCATGAATGGGTGATGTAAGTATGTAAGGTCATGGTTCACTCCTATGTTAGCTTCCTCTCTACAAGGCCTAAAGTCTACTTCCTTAATCTCAACATTACCCGGACTACATGGTTTGATGGGTGGATCGGGACCTAATTCAATTCCTAAGTTCACATCTAAGGATGGAAGATTAGGTAACGGTTTTGGTTTAGGCTCCGGTTCATCAAAACTAGGAACTTCCCTAGAACTAAGAGTAAGGTTATCATTATGAGTATTCAAACCTATATGCTCTAGTGGTGCTTGGTCCAAGGGTTCTACCTCAATTGGGGTTCCTAAAGTCTCTTCTACTTCTTCTGAATAAGTCACGGGCGGTGTGTATGCCTCAAATGATGGTAGGACTTGTGGGGTATTTGGCGGGCTTGGATTTTCTACTTTATCATCCATCTTATCAAGATCACCTATATCCTCAACATGTGTTTCATTATAATCCAACCCTAACATTTTCCCAAGTATCTCAAGTGCTTCTCTAGGCATCTTAACTTCTATATCCGAATCATAAGGATCATCCTCAATATTATGACTGCTATATTCAAATTGCCCAAAAGATTCATCATGTGTTTCTTGAGATTCATCATCATCGATCATAAAACCTAGGTCTTTTTGATCAATGTGATCATGTTTGGCTAAATCCTCCATCACATCAAGGTCACCTATGTGTTTGTTTTGTACTATGGCATTACATGACAACCACTTAGGTATCTCAACACTAACATATTCATCCCCAAACAAACTTGTTTCATGATCCTCGAATTTTGTGGTCAATTGACTTGTACTAACGCTTGTTGGGTTGTCTACTATATAATAATATTGGGCACACTCTTCAATAGCTTCCCATGCTTTCTCAGCACTTAATTCCCTAATATCCCTGCCGGCAATATGGTAAATGTACCTTTGGGCTTGTCGGTCGACATGATTGTAAAAGAATTGAGTTAGGGACCAAAAATCGAAGTTATGATGAGGGACTTTTTGGAGTAAATATTTAAAACGAGTCCATGCATCATAGAGAGGTTCATCTTTATGTTGTTTAAACATCAAGATGTCATATGGAGTGGGTGAATTACGTGGTTGGTAGTATGGTGGATTCGCGTTCTCCATAATGGTGAACGGAAGAGTCAATGGAAATTACGAACAAACAAACAAAGAAATAAGATAGACTAAAGAAGACCTATAAAAATAAAATAAAAATCTCACTAGAAAGGAATCTAGTGAGTAGACCTAATAAAATAAAAATTCAACCTAAACAATAACTATTCCCCGGCAACGGCGCCAAAAACTTGATGCGTGGGTTTTGCAACCTTACAACAGGTTTTACCTCTCGAGGGATCTCAAGAGGCTTACAACCCCACCAGGCAGTGTACCTGACCGATGTAGTATAGTGTAGTGGTAAGTACGGGGGATTGATCGTTCTCCACAGGGAATAGTGTTCGTTAGGTGTGAAAGGCTACTCTAATTAGGTCTAAGGGTTGAGGAAGATTCTTTTTTATGTTTTTATAATTTTATGAAAGCAAGTAAAATCTCGGGTTTTGAAGGAGTGGGCGGAATTAGTTGCTAGTCAACTAACCCAAATTACTACAAATGCAAATAAAATAAAATAACAAAAATGAAAAGTGGTGAGAAACTTATGTGTAGAGAAATGTGTTTACTTAGATTTCCTTACTCCCTAACTATCTTTTACCGGTTAATTAGTGTGTATTAGTCGCGTGGATGACGGGTGTATTCCTTAATACCATTCGTGGGGTGGCGTACTTACTTCCCCAAACTCTACAAGCTCCTACTTCACTCCTATGTCGAGCCGGCTAGGAAGCTCCTAACATGGGATCACTAGAATTCGCTTGTGCATTAAATACAACCATAAAAACCTTTAGTACGCGTTTGGTTCATGTTTCTTAAGACGTTTAAGCAAGTTACCGAATAGGAAGTTAGCCAGTTTTCTTAAGCCTAACATAGATAAACAATCATCCAATACAACTAACAACACACTAACAACCAATAATCAATAGCTAGGTTTCATTAGATCTAAGCAAACACAAGATAAAATTAGCCTAACATGTTAAACAAAAGACAAGCATAAGATAGAATCAAACAACACATAGACATATTGAATGATGAATTGATAACTTATCTTTCAATGAAACATGGAAGATCTCAGGGCAAAAAGCCCTGAAAAAGTAGCTAAAATCGTCTTAGGGTTTTATCCCAAAATTCCACACACTAAGCTCTCTCTTCATGACAAAAAATTAGAAAACTATATATAGACTTTGACATCTGACGGCGTCACCTTATGCATTGTGACGCCGTCACCTCGCCGCTTTTAGGGTTCCCGGATGACCATCTTGACGCCGTCCCTCTTTAGCTCTTCAAAAATCCATTCTGGCTTATCAAGGCTTGACGCCGTCGGACCTATAACGTGACGCCGTCCCCTTATGATTTAAGCCGTGACGCCCTTGATTTAGTTAAAGCGTGACGCCGTCAGAATTCTCATGCAAACTCACTGGCCCGTCATGAGTAAATTTCACATCCAACTTTTCTTGCCAAGGCATGACGCCGTCTGGAGTTAATGTTGACGCCGTCAAAGGTGACTTTCAGCACAATTTTGAGACTTTGCCGTTTTCTTCACTTTTATGCTCCAAAAACGTCCAAAATGCCTCCTTTTCCAGATTTCTCCTCAAAAGTACCTAAAATGACAAAAGGAACGATTTAGGGCAATATTTGATCAAATAAATACGATTTCGGGCTTAAATGACCCCTTAAAAGCGGTACACTTTTCGCCTCATCAGGTCCCATCGTGCCACTTCTGATAATGATCAGCCATTTCTTGGATGGCTTTCCTAGCATTTGTTGCACTCATCTGAGGTACAGCTCCCTTCGAATCCAAAATCTGTTGAGTAGGCACATCTAGACCCTGATAAAACAAAATAACCTCCTGCATAGTAATCAAATAATGTTGGGAACATTTAAATAATAAATCTTTCAATCGCTCCCAAGCTTGATAAAGAGTTTCATCGGGCTCTTGCTTGAAATTATTGATAGCCTGCATCTTCTTAGCAGTACACGCAGGTGGGCAATATTTCTTCAGAAATTTCTTCTTCAAGTCTTCCCAAGCAGTAATTGAACCAACTGGTTCATTCTTTAGCCACCTGTTAGCAGCTCCTGTAAGTGAAATAGGGAAAACACGAAGCATAAGTTGGTAAATGGACACTTCCTTAGTCGTTAACAAGTCTGCAATCTCAAGGATCCTTTCCACATGCTCATTAGCATCTTCATGCTCCGATCCACTGAAGGCATTCTCACACAACTCCTTGAGAAATTGACCTTTCGATTCAAACTTAGCCTCTTTGTCGAATTTAGGCTTAACAATACCCGACACGTAGTCTTCTCGGGTCTTAGTCATGTATTCCTCCATAGTAGGTTCCATCATTGTTTCTGTGATTACTTCTTCACACTGAGATTATTGATCAGAAAAGTAATCGAGCTCTACTGAACTCGAGCAATCAAGGCTTGTTGTCTTGAAAAGCTTCATAAGCGAATGAAAAGCTTGTTCAGGTTCTTTGTAAGGTTTGATGAGGTCTTTAGTAGAACTCCTGGTCATGCACGTCCTGAAATCAACACAAAAGCATCAGTAGGATATGTTTGAAAAAGTATAATAACAGAAAACTAATAACGAAAATGGAATATGAAAAACAAAAGTTGTTGATATCTGCAGACAATACGCCGTATCCAGTAATATGGATACGCCGTATGTTCAATTCGTTAAAAACACTCAGACTTCTGTTTTAGAAAAATTATACGCCGTATTGATGAGGACCAATACGCCGTACGTATTAATTTTTAAATATGCTTATATATAAAAAATAAGTACACCGTATACGCAGAAGCATATACGACGTACGTCTGTTATACGTTTCAGAATACAAGCTTCTTGATATTAATGCGCCGTATCGACAAAATTCGATACGCCGTTTCTCGTTTATTTAGATAATTCAAATATGTTTTTAATAAATGATAGATACGTCGTATGAGAAAAACTCATGCGCCGTATGGCGTTTAGGGTTTTGAAAAAAAAATTAGATTAAAAACAGGGTACACCGTATCTAGAGGGATAAATACGTCGTACTCAAATTAATTAAATAAGAGACGCTGCATATAAAATAAAAACGTAATACGCCGTATCTAAATAAATAGATGCGCCGTATCGTTTAGTTCAGCAAAATACAGCAGATAGTAACAATGCAGAAAAACAGAAAAACGAAAAACAAACAAAAATTAGAGAAAACAAACAAACATGAAAACAGAAAAATATGCAAAAAAATACAATGAATGCAAATAATACAAATACACAACAAAGTTAGCAAATAAAAACTAAAAAATTAAAAACTAATTAAGTTAATTCTAAATTAAAATATTAACAGATATTTTAGTATTAAACAATTCACTCCCCGGCAGCGGCGCCAAAAACTTGATGCATGCGTATATCGTTGTAAAATAGATTATATTATCAAGTTTTAAATTTATATTTAGCCGACTTATCCTATAACACACACTAACGAGCAGTGTACCCGATCAATGTAGCTAGTTGGTAAGTAGAGTGTCGAACACTAAGAGTGGAACGTTAACACCTAGATATCTATCAGTATTTTAATAATAAGTTAGTTCTAATGCCCTAATCTAACGCATGGGGGTTTTTCAGCCTGAGAGACTGGCACAATTGTGTAGATTAGATAAAACAGTAAATAAAACTAAGTGAACAAATAAGAGAATGTCAAACACGTACATAGATAGAAAACAGACACATATGAGAGGCCGAGCCGATAATAGAAAAACTTGTCACTCGTTTAAATGCTTAGCTGTATAAGATGAGTGCTAAAATATATTCCCTCTCAGTGGAGTCTTAGTTACAGGCGTGTAAACACTTAATGATTACTAGGTTTATGTATTATTTATCCCTTTTACAGGCTTACATTAACTATGCAAACGATTTTAATGTAGTAATTACGCGAGCCTACGTTGACAAGGCGCGATAAATCCTAATACATAATCAAAGCACATGCATAAAGAAACCAAATAAACATCATATACTCTTTATAACAGCTGGAAAATATTAATTCTGATCAAATAGTGAAAAAGACACTAACTCAACCATTAACAGATTGCTAATACAATTAAACGAGTTTTCCTATGAATTAAAGTACTAGCAGGACATTCTTACTGCTCTGAATTCTTCCTTTAGGTTGTGTCTTGTGTTGCCAATTCGTCTGTATTCTTCTCCTTAGGTGTTAATACAAATATCGTCCCAAAAACGTTATTTATATTTTATGATCTTTGCTTAATTTTGTTAATGACAAATACAAAGTTTATCTTTAAGCAAAACATAAATATAAGATTAAGTCTTTTACATTTATAGAATAAGTCTTTTAAAACACATCGACACATTACAAGATCACTAGAAATAACATTTTATACATTTACATCTTTATTTCTTAAATTAGAAACTTTATTTTTAAAATATTAGGATGACATCATGGCATGCATCATGAACATAATCTTAGAAAGATTTTGAAATATTTTGTTTAGATCTTTAAGCCAAAGAGTTGACATTTGAAGATATGGAAAGATATGGCAAGATTTGGAAAGATTTGAAGATCTCTTAGCTGGCCTGCACTGGCGGATCCAAAGCCATACAAGGGCGGATCCAATTTTTGGGATCCGCCGGATCCGCCAACTGTTGAGTCAGTTTGCCTATAAATAGCAAGCTGATCATTTGGGCATTTTTATCACTTACATAGCATAAATTATACATACTTTCATTTATACATTACTAACCCATATCATTCATCATTCTTAGTGATCTTCCTTTTTGTAGCAAAAGAGATCAAGCATCAACAAGCTTCAACATACTGTTGCAAGTCTTGTAAACTAGAAACTGTGTGATTAGTTAGAGTTTATACATCATTGTTATACCTCTCATTCAGTAAAGTCCGGTTAGTGTTTTAGAACTCAAAACACATAGAGTAAACGGGAGTAGTTGTACCCTTGTAAAGAACTCGACATTTAGCTTAGTGTCGGTAATTGTATAAGCGACGTCAGGTTGGTTCTTCCTTGAAGTAGAACCCGGTGTTTAGCTTAGTACCAGATAAAGTATAAGCGACGTGTATAAAGGTTTTCTCCGCCGAGAAGGGAGTTTGTTTCTTAGTGAAGAAAAACTCTCGAGTTAGAGGCTCGAGGAGTGGAGTAGGGCAAGGAAGAGAGTCCTTGTAGCCGAACCACTATAAATCTTCGTGTTATGGTTTGATTGTTCCTATCCTTAATTACTTTACTTATATTGTTTGTTTGTGAGTATTTACTTTGAAATCACGTTAAGTCACAAAGCGAATTAATTTTAAAAACGGTAAAAACTATTCAACCCCCCTTCTAGTTTTCCACAATTGGTACCAGAGCAGTGTTACTCAAGATTTTCAAAATATATTGTATTTTAAAAACTTGAAACGATCAATGGATTTTGAAAACTTTAAAGAAGGGCAATCTATGCAAAGACCACCACTATTTGAACCAAATTGTTTCATATATTGGAAAAATCGCTTTGAGACGTATGTGAAGTCAAAGGATATAGATCTGTGGTATATAATTGTAGAGGGTGATTACAAGCCCATAAGTAATGATATTTCAGGTGGTCGGGATGTAGGTACTTCTCTTACTCGTCACAGTGATGAGCAAAATAGGTTGATTGCCAAAAATAATGAAGCCAAAATGATGCTTTACAATGCCTTACCTAAGAAAGAATATGAAAGAGTTTTTATGTGTAAAACGGCTAAAGATATTTGGCAATCACTAATTATCACTCATCAAGGGAACTCACAAGTCAAAGATAACAAAATTGATCTTCTTGTTCAACAATATGAACAATTTGTTATCTCTGAAGATGAGACCATTGATAGTGCGTTTGCTAGGTTTAATACTATAATTACTTCTCTTAAAGCACTTGATGAATCTTTTTCTAGCAAGAACTTTGTTAGGAAATTTCTTAGAGCACTTCATCCGAAGTGGAGAACAAAGGTGATGGCTATTGAAGAATCCAAGGATCTTTCAAGCATGACACTGGACGAGCTCATATGAAATCTCAAAGTTCACGAGATGGTGATGGAAAAAGACTCAAAAATTGTTACAGGCAAAAAGAAGAAAATGAAGTCCATTGCCTTGAAAGCTAGGGTAGAATCGAGTGATGACGAAGAGTCTTGTTCTAGTAGCGAAGACGAAGAGTATGCCATGGCCGTAAGAGATTTCAAGAAATTCTTTAGGAGACGAGGAAAGTTCGTAAGACCACCTCGTGAAGAAAAGAAATCCTTCCGAAAAGACCATGATGATAGGAAGGGAAAGATAGATAGGAAATGTTTTAGGTGCGGGGATTCTAGTCACTTAATAGGAGAATGTCCAAAGCCTCCAAAGAACAAATCTCAAAAAGCACTTGTTAGTAGAGCCTGGAGTGACAGTGAAAGTGATGACAACAAGCTTAAGAACAACGAAGTTGCTCTCATGGCTAATGACA
Source organism: Artemisia tridentata subsp. tridentata (assembly GCA_021014915.2). Lineage (NCBI taxonomy): Eukaryota > Viridiplantae > Streptophyta > Magnoliopsida > Asterales > Asteraceae > Artemisia > Artemisia tridentata. The sequence goes on along the minus strand of CP139501.1, from coordinate 8,717,154 downwards.
CATAAGAGGTACATTCTGACTCGTCATACTCCTTTATTGATGATGATACATTAGATACAGAATATAACAAACTGTGTGAAATCACCCTAAAAATCATAAGCAAAAATAAGTTCTTAAAAACAAAAAAGGAATTTTTAGAAAACGAAATTCATCGGTTAAAAGAGAAAGCTATAAGGTTAGAAAAAGGTAAAGGTATTAAAGAAACATGTGTTTTATGTCAAGAACTAAAACTTGAAATAGAAACACTAAAATCCACACAGGAAAGTCTTATCAAACAAAACTCCAAATTCAAAAGATTTGATAAACACTTAAGTTGTAAAGATGACATAATGGTAGTTTCAAACCAGATTTTATGAGAAATGGAGACTTAAGTGACTTTCAGGAACAAACGGTAAAAGAAAAAGAAACTGTTCCAACAACTTCTGATAACCACGGATCTGGCGGATCCAAAATTTTGGTTCCGCCAGTTGTATCCAAAGGATCCGCGGAAACAGAAGATGAACAGAAGGCTATTAAATCAGATCGTACAGATTTCGTTAAAATCACTAGAAAACCTAGCACTAGTACAACTGTTAACAAACAAAAACCATCAGTCTCTATAGGAAAAGGTCAAAATAAGTATAGAGTCAAAACGATTGTAGACTCCTCATTTTATGAAGTAACCATGCTTAGAGAACAACTAGCGGTAATTCCCTTCGATTATCTGCTAGATATCAGTGAACCATGGTAATGTTATGTTTAAGCCAAACGGACCCATGAGATATTGGGGACCAAATGCTTGAGTTTTTCTTGTACTAAGGTATGCTCAAAAGTTGAGTTAGAACCAGATGAGTGGATTAAAGATAGTAGGTGTTCAAGATACATGACGAGAAACAAAAGTCTTTCCTCAACCTACCACGTGTACGACGAAGGTAATGTCACATTTGGTAGCAAACTTTAAAGTAAAATCATCAGAAAAGGTACAATCTCTCATGACTCTCTCTCTCTATCGATGATGTTGCTCATATAGATAACTTAGGTTTTAACTTGCTTAATATTAGTCAACTAGGCCGTAAAAAGTATAACGTTCTTTTCAGTGAAAATGGAAGTAAAATACTTAGAGACGGTATAACCGTAGGAAAATGTATTTTAAAGAATAACGTATATCTTATGCAATTAGATAAAACACCTAAAGACAAACTTTGTCTCACTTCTTTGGACGATAACTCAACTCTATGGCATCGACGCTTAGGTCACGCCACTATGAGGTTAATTCATTCTTTATCATCTAAGGAACTCGTTAGGAACCTGCCCAAGTTGAAATATGACCAACACTTTTGTGATGCTTGCAAAATAAGAAAACAAGTTCATAATAGCCATAATGCTAAAAACATGGTGTCTACATCTAGGTGTCTAGAATTATTACATATGGATTTGTTTGGCCCATCCACTTTACAAAGTTAAGGGGGAAACTTCTACACTTTGGTAATAGTAGATGATTACTCTAGATATACATGGACTAAGTTTTTGAAAACTAAAAACGAAGAGTTTGATAAATTTGATATCTTAAGTAAGAAAATTCAAAATCAAATAGGAAGTAACATTGTGTCAATAAGAACCGACCATGGTCATGAATTTGACAACAAAACCCTATTCGGAGCTTTTTAACACATAATTTCTCAGCTCCTCGAACTCCTCAGTCTAACGGTATAGTAGAACGTAAAAATAGAATAATTCAAGAAATGAGTAGATCTATGAACAAATCATATCTCAAAAATTTTGGTGTCACGCCGTAGATACATCCACATATATCCTAAATCGTGTTCTAATTTTTAGAAACAAAATGGATGAAAATGGCGTAGTATCTAGAAACAAAGCTAGGCTAGTAGCACAAGGCAACAATCAACAAGAAGGTATAGATTATGATGAAACATTTGCACCCGTCGCTAGACTTGAGTCACTTAGGATACTACTTGCATATGCATGTGCACATGACTTTAAACTATTTCAAATGGATGTTAAAAGTTCATTACTTAATGGTTTTATAAATGAGGAAGTGTGATTCGCTGGAATCAAGTCTTTCCCAAAGGAATACAGCGGAAGTTGTATTCCCGGGTCGTTATCCCCAACGAAGGCGTGAATGGAATTTGTGATCTCGAATCGTGATTGCGTGTGCTGAATGGTGAGAATAAAAGGGATTTTGGTTTTCTACGCTAAGATATGTGAACATAAATTAAAAATGATTTAAAAACCGAGAAAAACAATTTAAGAAAAACAAACGTAATTAAAAATGTAAAATAAAAAAAACTTAAAAACGCGATTTTATCGAAAACGGGACTAAGAACGAACCTAAAAACGTCAAAATAATGAAATATTAACTCTACGGGTACAAATTTATTTTTCCTACATCCTAAATGATAAAAGAAAATTTTATACAAAACAAAAATATTTTTTTGACTTTTTAATTATTTTTTATGAATTTAAAACTAAATTAAACTAATAAAATGATTTAAAAATATTAAAAGACTTAGGAAAAATATGAAAATTTTTGAGTAATTCTAAAATTTAATATTCTATCTAGGAAAAATAAAAGCAGAACTATCTAAGCCCTAATAAGCAGAATGGGACAAATAAGCAGTTGCAAATAAGCTAAAAAATAAGCTAAAAGGCTCTAAAAATTACAAAAATCTCAGAAACTGATTAAAAAGCTAATTGAAGCTTAAAACACCTCAATGAGCTCAAATAAGCTCAAGGAATAAGCAGTTTAAGCTGCTGATCAGGTTCAATTGGGACAGAAGCAAAATGGCTGGTCCCCCTACTTTGGACAGCTTTTTAAGCTGAACAAGAGCTAATTAGGGGAATCCAGAAGCTACACCTTAAAGCTTATACCAAATACTACATTCAGCCCAAAAATACCCAAAATCATACTTCAATTGCTTATTAAAATCTACCCTAGATCAGATGGTGTAGAACATGACAACTGAGTGCAGGCTCAGGGCAGTTCTGCATGTGTAATACCCGAAATTTGAAAACATGCTAAATGACCAAATTGCCCCTACAATTTTAAAAATTGACTAAAATGCATTTAAATTACCAAATAAATTCCAAACCTTCGGGAATGAACTAGATATGAAGCCAAATAATTTTTATGTCTATAATTTAACATTTAGAAAAGTACAAAAATATACAAAGTATTATTATGGATGAAAATATATATAATTCGTATATATTAATTATTAAAAATACAAAATAAATTAAATAAAATACAAGATAAATGCTAATAAAATTAGGAAAAGATCACAATCAGTATTTGACCTTAATTAAGCTTGCTTGGGCCGAAAATATGGAGTACTTATCAAGAAAACACGTTTTTATAAATTATGTATATATATAATATATGCCGAAACCCTTAAAACCTTTGCCAAAAATCGTACAGCTTTCATTCGATCACATAAAATTCGTGTGCCATTTTTATGGAGTTCTACATAACCTAAAGAAGATTAGAAAAATAGAGGTTCAATTCTAGGAAGCTTGGTTCGTGTGCTTTTGAATTTTTCTTGCTCGTTAAACCCTACCGAGAGGTATAATTTTCTGCAGCTTGTTCGATTGTTTTTAATTCCTTTTGATATTTTTCTAAGCTTGTTCATGTCCTATATAATCAGTATAATTTAGCCAAAACATCCCATGCAAGCTAGGTTGATCGCTAGAAATTATTCGAACCATGAGAACCCTAATCGAACATAATTACCTAAATCTACTTGCAGATTTTCTGGGCAGCAAATTATAATTTTTATGGGTCTTATATGAACCTAATAACACTAGAAAAATACAGTTTGGATTTATAGAAGCTTGTAGCATTGTTTGTCGAATTTAATTACAAACCGGATTTAAGAAAAAGTGGTTAAAAACTATAAAGGGAAATCGTGCATGCTAGGGTTTGGATTTTAATGATGTACTTGAAGTATTTAATGTGTATTTGAGGTTAGTTAATGATTGCCAATGATTGGTTAGGTTAGGGTTAAGATTTGGGGTGATTTCATGTAATACCGATTGGTTTTTAAACTTAAGGGGGGTTGTTTCGTAACATTATTAAACTTGTGGGAATATTTTTGTAACTTAGTTTAGGTCAGGGGTATCATGTATAAAATATAATATAGGGGTCTTAAGTGTAAAACTTGAGAACTAGAAGGTTTAATTGTCAAATTACTAAGTTATATAATCGAATTGTAAATTATATAATTAGAGGGGCTTGTTTTGTAATTTATGAAAATTGGAAGGTCATTCGTACAACTTTTAATTGAGGGGTCTAATATGTAACTTTGAATAATTAATGGCTTGATGTGTAAATATACATAATATAAGGGTTAAATTGTATTTTAATTAACTATAGGGTTTAAAATGTAAATTAAATTATATTAAGGGACTAATTTGTAAATAGTTAACATTAAAGTACTAGAACTGTAATTATGGATAACTTATGGGCTAAAAGAGTAAATTATAGTATTTTCACTTTAAACTTTATTCTTTTATATAATTACATTTAAAACCCTAAAGTATGGAAGTTGTCATAATAAACCCTAAAATATTATAAGATGATAAAAGAAACCCTAATTCTATAATAACCTTAAAGTAATGACTTAACCTAAAGTTATGATACTAAAAAAAAAAAAAAAAAAAAAAAAAAAAAAAAAAAAGGATGGAAAGATAACTGAAACCCTTGTAATTTTGTCCTCTACTTCTTAGGTTCGAGGAAGGAGTAATCCGATCTTTGTCCGCTTTTGTCTTTGTTCTTGCGTGCTAATAAGGTACAGATATTCTGCCCTTCTTGTAAGGAGCCTTCGTTCTCTTGATCTCTTGTTTTGATTCGTTTAGGATTCCCCAAGCCATTGCTATGTTTCCCTTGTTTTATGAACCTTAGATTTGAACCTTTGCTTTGAACTCTTGTCTTGATCCTTGTTCTGAACCTTTCCTTGAACCCTACTATGTTTCTTTTGATACTTGACATGACCTGTTCATCACCTGGTAACCTGAATGGTTAAGACCCTTGGATACTTGAAGGTTCATAGGATTTTATAACTGTTTTCTTAGTTACATATGAAGAGGTTTTGAACATTTCTTTTAAAGACTTTTATTATGAAAATTGTTTTAACGATCGCTTTTATTAAAACCATTTTAAAAAGATTTCTTTTAACGAATTGTTATGAACCTTCTGGTATTTGACTTTTCTGATATTGACCTCCTGATAGTGAACCCCTGCATTGATCTCCTGCTATGAACCTTGATATGAACCTTGCCATGAACTTTGACTTGAACCTCGATTTACTTGATATGATAATTGATAAGAAAACCTTTTTGATTACATCAAAATGTTTTAAAGAGACCATTCCTATGAAAACTATTTTGAAAGATCATTTTAACTAGAACTATGATTAAAGGATTTCTTCTAATTAAACTTTTGAATTGAACCTTTACTATAAACCTTTGCTATGACCTCTTGTCTTGAATCTTGTCTTGAACCTTGATACACTTGAATTGGAAACTTGAACTTGGAGCTTGAACTTGGTACTTGAACCCCTTGATACTTGATACATGACCTTAACCCACAGTTTGAGATTACGAGCCATACTAGGCATGAGGGTTTCATGTCCTTGTCATTGATGCACCAATGACTTGACTTTTGGGTAGGAAAGTGATTGTCTATCCCGTCCCTGCCATGACTTGATAATTAAATTGTACACGTAGATGAAGACATTGTGGCAGCCTACAGGGGCGCATGGATGCATCCTAGATTTGGATTTGGATATGTACTTGACTTGACTTGATTACTAGTATTACTTAGTGACATGATGGGTGTGTGCGATACACGTCATTCACTCTTGGGAGCTTGCAACTCCAACCCCTTGGAGGTATCCCCTCATATTGTACTTGGTACCGAGGTCACCCCTCCGTACACCTTGCTTGACTTGATTGGATTTGTTCTGGGCTCGTAATGGATTTCTGTTTCTGTTACCCTATAACCTATGATCGATTTGACACTTGACTTGACTTGAATTGAACATTGGGCTGGTGGTGGGTTATGGTTTCCTTTACACTTAGCCATTGTAACCAATTCTTGATAACCTTTTCTATTTTCTTTCCTACTTATGTTACACCTTGTATTATTCCATTTACTTCACTATCCCTTTTACTACTGCTTTGTACCGTTATATCTGTTCACTGAGCTTTTGTAGCTCAGCCGCATTTCTTTTCCTGCGGCAGGTTTTAGTTGGAAGCTGGGTTTGAGTGGAGAGTACTTGGATTTAGAAGACCTTGATAGCTATTGAAGATGATTAGAAGGAGTTTTAGTTAGTTTAGAAATTATTGTATTATAATCTTGTAGTTTCATATCCCCTTTGTAACCATTGAAATTCTATTGTATTATTAATGTCAAATGCTTGTGTTTGTTCTGATATGCCACCGTTGTTGTGACATCTTTACCCTTGTCGGGTCGGGGTGTTACAATTTATGGTATCAGAGAAACGGGCTGACGACTTGTAATACATTTACCCTGTCCTGTGAGTTTAGGACCATTTGGCTTCCACTGTAAGAACATAGGAGAACACCTTGAGGACTTGCTTTAGGATTTCTTATATGAACTTAAGTTTTGACCGGTGAGGAATGGGTAGACTATAAGGCATTTAGGTATCATCGTTTCCGCATCACTCTGATTCGTGCCTTGTTATGACATTTGATCTTGTTGACCTCCGAGACTATAGAAATACTAGGTGGATTAAGATAGATTGTTCTGCTTACGACTCGAGATAAAGTATGATCATCATGAAGGCATATTTATGTGGTGCTGGTATTATGAACGTGATAATACTTACACCATATAACGTGCCCTCATTGTGTCCATAGGATATCTTGGGAAGTACCTAATAACTTCAGTAGTTGATCTCCGTTGGATTATCCGTGAATAGTAAGACTTTAGGTTCATTCTGCCTATGCGTATACCTTGCCTTCGTTCATTAGATACCTGGATAAGTTTGGACTCTAGTTTTGCGTTCTGTTGATTTCAGTTATAAATCTTGAACTCTTCTAGAGATCTTTATTGTCGACACAGTTAAATTGATTTGAAATCTTGTTCGCATTCCGTATGAGTTTCCATTCTCTTTTCTTTCTGCTTCCTGCAAATTTCGAGGACGAAATTTTTTTTTTAGGGGGGAAGAAGTTGTAATACCCGAAATTTGAAAACATGCTAAATGACCAAATTGCCCCTACAATTTTAAAAATTGATTAAAATGCATTTAAATTACCAAATAAATTTCAAACCTTCTGGAATGAACTAGATATGAAGCCAAATAATTTTTATGTCTATAATTTAACATTTAGAAAAGTACAAAAATATACAAAGTATTATTATGGACGAAAATATATATAATTCGTATATATTAATTATTAAAAATACAAAATAAATTAAATAAAATACAAGATAAATGCTAATAAAATTAGGAAAAGATCACAATCAGTATTTGACCTTAATTAAGCTTGCTTGGGCCGAAAATATGGAGTACTTATCAAGAAAACACGTTTTTATAAATTATGTATATATATAATATATGCCGAAACCCTTAAAACCTTTGCCAAAAATCGTACAGCTTTCATTCGATCACATAAAATTCGTGTGCCATTTTTATGGAGTTCTACATAACCTAAAGAAGATTAGAAAAATAGAGGTTCAATTCTAGGAAGCTTGGTTCGTGTGCTTTTGAATTTTTCTTGCTCGTTAAACCCTACCGAGAGGTATAATTTTCTGCAGCTTGTTCGATTGTTTTTAATTCCTTTTGATATTTTTCTAAGCTTGTTCATGTCCTATATAATCAGTATAAATTAGCCAAAACATCCCATGCAAGCTAGGTTGATCGCTAGAAATTATTCGAACCATAAGAACCCTAATCGAACATAATTACCTAAATCGACTTGCAGATTTTCTGGGCAGCAAATTATAATTTTTATGGGTCTTATATGAACCTAATAACACTAGAAAAATACAGTTTGGATTTATAGAAGCTTGTAGCATTGTTTGTCGAATTTAATTACAAACCGGATTTAAGAAAAAGTGGTTAAAAACTATAAAGGGAAATCGTGCATGCTAGGGTTTGGATTTTAATGATGTACTTGAAGTATTTAATGTGTATTTGAGGTTAGTTAATGATTGCCAATGATTGGTTAGGTTAGGGTTAAGATTTGGGGTGATTTCATGTAATACCGATTGGTTTTTAAAACTTAAGGGGGGTTGTTTCGTAACATTATTAAACTTGTGGGAATATTTTTGTAACTTAGTTTAGGTCAGGGGTATCATGTATAAAATATAATATAGGGGTCTTAAGTGTAAAACTTGAGAACTAGAAGGTTTAATTGTCAAATTACTAAGTTATATAATCGAATTGTAAATTATATAATTAGAGGGGCTTGTTTTGTAATTTATGAAAATTGGAAGGTCATTCGTACAACTTTTAATTGAGGGGTCTAATATGTAACTTTGAATAATTAATGGCTTGATGTGTAAATATACATATTATAAGAGTTAAATTGTATTTTAATTAACTATAGGGTTTAAAATGTAAATTAAATTATATTAAGGGACTAATTTGTAAATAGTTAACATTAAAGTACTAGAACTGTAATTATGGATAACTTATGGGCTAAAAGAGTAAATTATAGTATTTTCACTTTAAACTTTATTCTTTTATATAATTACATTTAAAACCCTAAAGTATGGAAGTTGTCATAATAAACCCTAAAATATTATAAGATGATAAAAGAAACCCTAATTCTATAATAACCTTAAAGTAATGACTTAACCTAAAGTTATGATACTAAAAAAAAAAAAAAAAAAAAAAAAAAAAAAAAAAGGATGGAAAGATAACTGAAACCCTTGTAATTTTGTCCTCTACTTCTTAGGTTCGAGGAAGGAGTAATCCGATCTTTGTCCGCTTTTGTCTTTGTTCTTGCGTGCTAATAAGGTACAGATATTCTGCCCTTCTTGTAAGGAGCCTTCGTTCTCTTGATCTCTTGTTTTGATTCGTTTAGGATTCCCCAAGCCATTGCTATGTTTCCCTTGTTTTATGAACCTTAGATTTGAACCTTTGCTTTGAACTCTTGTCTTGATCCTTGTTCTGAACCTTTCCTTGAACCCTACTATGTTTCTTTTGATACTTGACATGACCTGTTCATCACCTGGTAACCTGAATGGTTAAGACCCTTGGATACTTGAAGGTTCATAGGATTTTATAACTGTTTTCTTAGTTACATATGAAGAGGTTTTGAACATTTCTTTTAAAGACTTTTATTATGAAAATTGTTTTAACGATCGCTTTTATTAAAATCATTTTAAAAAGATTTCTTTTAACGAATTGTTATGAACCTTCTGGTATTTGACTTTTCTGATATTGACCTCCTGATAGTGAACCCCTGCATTGATCTCCTGCTATGAACCTTGATATGAACCTTGCCATGAACTTTGACTTGAACCTCGATTTACTTGATATGATAATTGATAAGAAAACCTTTTTGATTACATCAAAATGTTTTAAAGAGACCATTCCTATGAAAACTATTTTGAAAGATCATTTTAACTAGAACTATGATTAAAGGATTTCTTCTAATTAAACTTTTGAATTGAACCTTTACTATAAACCTTTGCTATGACCTCTTGTCTTGAATCTTGTCTTGAACCTTGATACACTTGAATTGGAAACTTGAACTTGGAGCTTGAACTTGGTACTTGAACCCCTTGATACTTGATACTTGCCTTGACCCACAGTTTGAGATTACGAGCCATACTAGGCATGAGAGTTTCATGTCCTTGTCATTGATGCACCAATGACTTGACTTTTGGGTAGGAAAGTGATTACCTATCCCGTCCCTGCCATGACTTGATAATTAAATTGTACACGTAGATGAAGACATTGTGGCAGCCTACAGGGGCGCATGGATGCATCCTAGATTTGGATTTGGATATGTACTTGACTTGACTTGATTACTTGTATTATTTAGTGACATGATGGGTGTGTGCGATACACGTCATTCACTCTTGGGAGCTTGCAACTCCAAACCCTTGGAGGTATCCCCTCATATTGTACTTGGTACCGAGGTCACCCCTCCGTACACCTTGCTTGACTTGATTGGATTTGTTCTGGGCTCGTAATGGATTTCTGTTTCTGTTACCCTATAACCTATGATCGATTTGACACTTGACTTGACTTGAATTGAACATTGGGCTGGTGGTGGGTTATGGCTTCCTTTACACTTAGCCATTGTAACCAATTCTTGATAACCTTTTCTATTTTCTTTCCTACTTATGTTACACCTTGTATTATTCCATTTACTTCACTATCCCTTTTACTACTGCTTTGTACCGTTATATCTGTTCACTGAGCTTTTGTAGCTCAGCCGCATTTCTTTTCCTGCGGCAGGTTTTAGTTGGAAGCTGGGTTTGAGTGGAGAGTACTTGGATTTAGAAGACCTTGATAGCTATTGAAGATGATTAGAAGGAGTTTTAGTTAGTTTAGAAATTATTGTATTATAATCTTGTAGTTTCATATCCCCTTTGTAACCATTGAAATTCTATTGTATTATTAATGTCAAATGCTTGTGTTTGTTCTGATATGCCACCGTTGTTGTGACATCTTTACCCTTGTCGGGTCGGGGTGTTACAGGCTACTTGCAGATTAGAAATAAGCTGGAAAATAAGCTACCAATTTAGAATAAAGCTGAAACAGATAAAGATCATACTATGAACTACTTATAAAACAAAAATTAGAACTTAAGAACTACTGTTACTGGCTTAAAATTAAGATTGAAAAGGGGCAGAAATGACAAAAAGGAAAATTGTGCAGACATGGTTTGGGCTTTAACTTCTATGAAACTAAATGAAAAGGTACCTACTTCTGGATTCTAACTTCAACTATGGAAAGGAACACAAAAACTCCAAAAGAACATGCCTAGATAAGCTCAGCTTAAACTGAGCTTATGAGGGCAGTAGTGATTCCCATTTATGCACTAGTCAACTACAAACCTCAAAATGGGATCAAATCAACTAAAAAGCTAGCACAAACAACTTATAAACTACCAAATGGCTTAACCAAACTTCAACTAATGGTATATGAACAGTGAATATGGGTTTTTACCCGTTTGACCAATAAAGCCAAACACCCCTTATCTATACTGATTTGCAATTTAACACTAAAACTAACTGATTAAAGCTATAATATCAACTAATCTATGATTACCTAAGTTATTAATAATCTAAGAAGCATAAATAACAGACAAATAAGCAGTAATATAAGGTATACTAAATTAGACAGTAAATAAGCAAAAAAATGGAATTGAAACTCACAAGTGTTCTTTGCTGAATTTGAATGAACTTAGTAACTAATCCAACCCAGGCTTATCCAATAAGCCAGAAATTACCCAAATAAGCTGATCAAGTCAGCTTATTCTTCAAACTGCTTCTTTGATCCCTAGGTTGACTTATATTGACTTTTTTGGAAAATTGATCTTAAAACTGAATTACAACAAGTGAACGCTTTCTAAAACAAAAATAAGCTTATACAAGCTTATTGAGCAGAAAATGGAAGCTTTTAAAAGGTTTTACAACAATAACTTTAACACACTGAATTAATCTGAAACTTAAAATTTGCTTAAATTTAAAATTCGAACAATGTTGATTAATTAAAAGACAAATGAGGTTACAAGAACTTGAATTACAAAGTAGAACTGATACTGAAACTTAAACTAAAATAATTGCATAACTACACTACGAAATTTGGTCTAAAACTGTGACAAATTTTGCTTGTTGAGGTGAGGGCTTTTTATATCACTCCAAATCTTCCCTTCGTCACTCTGAACAAATCCCATTCGTTCAAATTGCTTCAATCAATCTTAGCCGTCCAATTATAGTTTTGGCGGGAAAAATAGTTTAAGGGATTTAGCGAAGTACAAGCACGTGGGAGGGTAAGGATACTAAGGAATAGCTAAGTAGGAAGGGGGAGGTTAGAGGCGTGTTTCAGTGAAAAGCAGGGGGCATTGTCAGGGAAAAGGTGGGATAAGGTTGCATCCTGGTTTTGGCGGGGTGGTTTTAGGGGAAGGAGATGGTTTTGACTTTGTGTTTGACCGAGTTTTTAACTAAACTACGGGATAAAAGGGTGGGGTTTATGGATTGGATTTGGGCTTGTGGTGTTTAATGTTGGGCGTGGGTTATTTAGCTGGGTTGGATTAGGGGGTAAAGGGTTTTATTAGTTTAGGTTTAGAGTTTAAGGACCTATGTTGTCATTTCTGAAAATTAAGGGACCATAAGTGACAAATCTGAAAAATTGTCTTTAAGGATCAATCTTGACAACTTGATTTTCTTTGACGGTTGACTTTGACACTTGAGCAATTTCACGGTCCAAACTCGTTAAATTCTTCCCCGTCTTCGGCTTTTCACGCTTTTCCAATCATGTGCTCGGTTTTGTCCCTTTTTTGCCCTGTTTTCGATCCTTTTGTACCTGAAACACATAAAAACACAAACCAAGAATATTTGCAGTATAATATGGTCTATTTTGGTGTTTTCAGTATTTTTACGGTCTAAAATGGGCATAAAATGATGAGTATTTACACACTCATCAATCCCCCACACTAAGCTATTGCTAGTCCCTAGCAATCCGATCATGTGAAGTAATGAAAGGATCAAAAGAATACCAAGTATACCCCGTTTCGACTTTTTATTAAATGCGAGAAATTTAAACTACAACAAAATAAATAACATGTTTGATTTCCAAAAATGGTATCATGGAACGGGATTCACACAAAATAGGTGTCTCCAGGGAATTGTAATCGTCATCCTCTTTTTATACTCCCAACTAAGCTTAAACTCAATGTGCAAATGTTTTAGTAAAATGCCAACACTACTTATACTAATAATCTATGTAAGCCGAAACTTAACTTTTCACTCCCACATTTATCAAGTTTAGGTGACTGTGCTTATATTCAAAATTTTGATAACAAAAATTGACGTTTTTATAAAACTTTGACTAATACTAGTTGAAAGATAGATTTAAAATTCACAACAAGCAAGCTTCAAAATTCATTGCATTTTGCAATATCATTCCATTTTATTTTCTTTTTATTTTTTTCATTTTTTCATTTTTTCATTTTTTTTTTCATTCATTCATTTTTTATTTTTTTTTAGTACTTAACTTTGTGCAATATAAACTAACGGAGTTTCACAGGAACCAAGACCTTAAACCTTCCTGGAATAAAGGATCCAAGGGCCGTTACAACGGAGAGTTCCAAGACCTTAACGCCTTTCAGAATTAAGGGTCCAAGGGCCGGTGTAAGAGGGTAGCCAAGACCTAAACGCCTTCCGGAAATAAGGATCCAAGGGCCGATCTTGAACCTTAGCTTTTTAGCACATTTATTTATTACTTAACTTTTTGCAACTTTATGACATATGCTTGTTTCGAAGTTTAAATAAAGCCTTGCACTAGTATTTTTCAAAATCGTATGAAAAAATGATTTTGTATGTTCAAAAGTTTGAAAATAAGCACTAATTAAGTCAGATTAGGAGCTACTGGGAGGAAAAGCCATAGATTACTTATATAAGCTCTAAAGAGAACTAACTACTCTACGCTTAGCATTTTCATTTGCACAAATCGTAAAACCTTAGTCTAATCGTTAAGGAAGCAGCCAGATCAATACTCTGGCAGAGTCGGGATTCCCTTTGTTCTAACCAAATCAAGACTAAACATTTCTTTTTTTATTGCAATTTCTTATTTAAAAACGAAAAAAAATTTAAAATTTTTGGTCAAAACGGGGGTACTAGGGACTAGAAGGTACACATGTGACAAAATTCGAGAGAATTCCCCCCCACACTTAGAATTTAATATTGCCCTCAATATTCAAAGTACCGGCTATTATGCCGACACTTAGAACGTAAAAAGGTAATACTAATAGCCAAGTGTGGAACAGAAATCTCCATTTTTCACAAACAGGATTAAAAAGATATCCCTAGATAAACGTTAGCAACAAGATAGGATATTGGGCGGCTGGATTGAAAACAGGCGCGTCAATCATCACAATCCAAGGGAAACCTGCAAACAAGGGAAAACAACACACAAAACAAAGCACAACAGTGGGATCCCCCCACACTTAGTGTCAGAAAATAGAAAGAAGTCAGAAACATGGGTTGTCACCCATGTGGTGCTAATGTTTTTGGTAACCGAGTCACTAGCTTGACTCGACCCCGAATTCATTTGTTCTTGGGGAAGCAAGTGGAAGAAACAATCTCCATCGGACTTTCATTCAAAATGCTTGGATAAACATTGAAGTTCTTGAAAGTTCCACTCCGATGAGATACATCCGGCTCAAAAGAATGATAAATGGAGATGTCGGGGTCAAAAACTTTGTCTTCACTCCCGAACGAGTGAATAAAAGGACAATCTACCGTATAGGAGAAGAAAGGTAGAAAAACTCGAACGACATATGTGACGTCAATATAATGGCGATCCTCAAAGGGAAATGTCACATATGTCCGAGAAAGAACGTCCGTATGAATCTCGAGATCAAAAATTGAGGTCATATCATTAAGTTTATGAATAATAGAGTCCTTGACCTCATCGTTCTCTAACTCTTCATCAAAGAGAGGATTTATTTTGCTAGAAAAGTACTCATCATCAAATTCAAAAAGAGAATTCGAATAGACTTTGAGACTTTCATTTTGAACGTCCTCATCAGAAAGTGATTCGTCATCACTAGAGGAAAAATCATCTTTGAGATTGAAAAGAGGGTTAGAAAACGTCCCGAAAAAATCATCCTCAATGTCAAGAGGATAATCATCACAAACAGACAAATCACATTCATTGTCCGATATATCCTCAGACTCACTTGGGATTGGGATAAGGTTCTCAGCACTAGACTTTATGAATTCGTCCGATTCCTTTTTAGGAATAGTGCTAAGATGCTCATCCCCCATAATAAGAGAGTCCTCGGAGTCCATAGACGGAAGGATGGATGTGATTGCAATAGACTGAGGGAGTTGAGAAATAATATCACTCAAAGGAATAGTACTCTCCTCGTCGTCGTCATCATCGTCATCGAGTATGCACGCCTGATTAAACAAGAAACGATTGTGTGCTGCTCGTTAAATGGCGAGTAAATCTTCCATAGATTCACCATGACAATCTTCTTGGGTCTGTTTAGCAGCCCAAGCATTAAATGCATTCCTCACATCATGAAGTTTTTGGAATACATCTTCAAAAGCAGAATCCAGAAGATTATTCCTAATATTATGAATTTCTTGGAATGATTCTTGAGGAAATGGCTGAGGTTGTGCTTGAGTCATTTGGTACTGTGGAGGTTGGTCGTGATAAGAATAATCATAATTGTTACAAGGGCCATGCTCATAGACAAGCGGGCTCCTCGTTTGACAATCGGAGTTATAATGCGGACCTCCACAGTATTCACAATAGTAAAACTGTTGTGACTGACTCAGTGAATCATATGGATATTGGTCATAACCAAAATTTTGATCGTTACACGAAACCTGCTCATAGACAAGCGTGTTCCTTGCTTGACAATCAAAACTTTGGTGTGGACCTCCACAATATTCACAAGAATATGTTTCCATCTCATGGTGTGGGGGTTGGTTACAGAAATTGGTTGTTTCATTGTAGGGATTTTGGTCATAGATAAACCCGTTTCTCGAATTTACAATGCTACAACCGGGGAAATTTCCACCATTTAGAGGTCCCCCACACCATTCACAACCATAATGGTAAGATGAAGACATAAAAAGAATTAAACGGATAGAGGGTAAGAAAAAGAATTAAACGAATAGGAATAAGAAAAATATTTTTGGATTTTTGGAAACATTTGAAAAATACAAAGGGAAAGAGGAAAATAAATTTTGAAATAAAAATCTTTTTGGGTTTTTATAAGAAAAATATTTACGAGAGAAAACAATAACTTCTCGGGAGAAGG
The DNA here is from genome assembly GCA_021014915.2 of Artemisia tridentata subsp. tridentata. NCBI lineage: Eukaryota > Viridiplantae > Streptophyta > Magnoliopsida > Asterales > Asteraceae > Artemisia > Artemisia tridentata. The sequence continues at coordinate 8,701,173 of CP139501.1, read as the reverse complement.
GTCTTCAAAACACGCAACGACAAACGAGACTTAAAAATTCGCTTCAAGCCTTCCCCGGCAGCGGCGCCAAAAATTGATTCGCTGGAATCAAGTCGTATTTTTCCCAAAGGATTATAGTGGAAGTTGTATTCCCGGGTCGTTATCCCCAACGAAGGCGTGAATGGAATTTGTGATCTCGAATCGTGATTGCGTGTGCTGAATGGTGAGAATAAAAGGGATTTTGGTTTTCTACGCTAAGATATGTGAACATAAATTAAAAACAATTTAAAAAGCAAGAAAAACAATTTAAGAAAAACAAACGTAATTAAAAACGTAAAAGAAAAAACTTAAAAACGCGATTTTATCGAAAACGGGACTAAGAACGAACCTAAAAACGTCAAAATAATGAAATATTAACTCTACGGGTACAAATTTATTTTTCCTACATCCTAAATGATAAAAGAAAATTTTATAAAAAAGAAAAATATTTTTTTGACTTTTTAATTATTTTTTATGAATTTAAAACTAAATTAAACTAATAAAATGATTTAAAAATATTAAAAGACTTAGGAAAAATCTAAAAATTTTCTAGTAATTCTAAAATTTAATATTCTATCTAGGAAAAATAAAAGCAGAACTATCTAAGCCCTAATAAGCAGAATGGGACAAATAAGCAGTTGCAAATAAGCTAAAAGGCTTTAAAAATTACAAAAATCTCATAAACTGATTAAAAAGCTAATTGAAGCTTAAAACACCTCAATGAGCTCAAATAAGCTCAAGGAATAAGCAGTTTAAGCTGCTGATCAGGTTCAATTGGGACATAAGCAAAATGGCTGGTCCCCCTACTTTGGACAGCTTTTTAAGCTGAACAAGAGCTAATTAGGGGAATCCAGAAGCTACACCTTAAAGCTTATACCAAATACTACATTCAGCCCAAAAATGCCCAAAATCATACTTCAATTGCTTATTAAAATCTACCCTAGATCAGGGATTTTGGGCATTTGTTCTTTGGAGGCTTCGGACATTCTCCTATTAAGTTGCTCTCATGGCTAATGACAAGCTTAAGACAACTGAGTGCAGGGTCAGGGCAGTTCTGCATGGCTACTGAAAATAAGCTACCAATTTAGAATAAAGCTGAAACAGATGAAGATCATACTATGAACTACTTATAAAACAAAAATTAGAACTTAAGAACTACTGTTACTAGCTTAAAATTAAGATTGAAAAGGGGCAGAAATGACAAAAAGGAAAATTGTGCAGACATGGTTTGGGCTTTAACTTCTATGAAACTAAATGAAAAGGTACCTACTTCTGGATTCTAACTTCAACTATGGAAAGGAACACAAAAACTCCAAAAGAACATGCCTAGATAAGCTCAGCTTAAACTGAGCTTATGAGGGCAGTAGTGATTCCCATTTATGCACTAGTCAACTACAAACCTCAAAATGGGATCAAATCAACTAAAAAGCTAGCACAAACAACTTATAAACTACCAAATGGCTTAACCAAACTTCAACTAATGGTTTATGAACAGTGAATATGGGTTTTTACCCGTTTGACCAATAAAGCCAAACACCCCTTATCTATACTGATTTGCAATTTAACACTAAAACTAACTGATTAAAGCTATAATATCAACTAATCTATGATTACCTAAGTTATTAATAATCTAAGAAGCATAAATAACAGACAAATAAGCAGTAATATAAGGTATACTAAATTAGACAGTAAATAAGCAAAAAAATGGAATTGAAACTCACAAGTGTTCTTTGCTGAATTTGAATGAACTTAGTAACTAATCCAACCCAGGCTTATCCAATAAGCCAGAAATTACCCAAATAAGCTGATCAAGTCAGCTTATTCTTCAAACTGCTTCTTTGATCCCTAGGTTGACTTATATTGACTTTTTTGGAAAATTGATCTTAAAACTGAATTACAACAAGTGAACGCTTTCTAAAACAAAAATAAGCTTATACAAGCTTATTGAGCAGAAAATGGAAGCTTTTAAAAGGTTTTACAACAATAACTTTAGGGATAATTACTAAAATAGCCCGATTGCCCAAGTGCTAAGAGTATCTATCCCGATCTCAAAAAATTCCCCCCTTAGCCCAGGGCAACTCGTATAATCACGTATTGTACAGTAGTGTATTTTGGGCAACTTTTATTTGGTGGGCAACCGTATACTTTACAGATGGTTTTTTGGTCATTTCAAAAATTTTACACTATTCACTGCTTTCATTACTGTTCATACCGTATTCGAAAATTTTTTTTAAAAACAAACAGCATCTCCTCTATACACTTCTTCCCTCCATCTCGTTTCACAGTCACGGTAAAAAAAAATAAACTCGGTTTATGTTCGCGGTTGTTTATCTTGTTACAATATTATTTCAATCTCCAATCTACTACCATTGTTTTCCCTGATTGTCATCTGAAAACAGAGTAACTGTTCATTGAACAGTGTTCCAATAAAATCATTTAACACCGTCGATTGTTTGTTTGATTAGAAAAAATGTGGTATAATATGGTATGTACAGCGTATTACGAATCTTTATTACATTTGTTTTGTATCGTTATTGATTTTTGTTTATCTGGTATAATATAGTGTTGTTTGTTTGTCTATGCATTTATGTGGATTATGATTTGATTTTTGTTTTGGGATGTATTTGATAAGCCACGATTTTGGGTTGTATCTGATACGTCATGCCTGATTCAAATAAGGTCATAAGCAAAACACCCTATTCTTATGGTCCAACACTAAGTGGTTGTAGTTAAGTTGTAATCATCTGAACTGTGTATGAAAATGTTTACGCTGGCTGTATACATGTGTTCAAACTTATTTTGTTATGAATTGTATGTTCTGAGTTAACATATTTTTTCCTTTTAGGACTATGAAGCTAAACTAATCATTAGTAGCAAACTCAACTACTTTTGGTTGATAAATCAGAAATTAGACGCAAAATGACGGAACTTGTTTAGGAGTACCTGCTTTGGAAAATGGTTGGATTTGTTATACTTTGAACATGAAACACACCTCATTGACTATATGGTACGGAAACAAAGAAGAGTGGACGAGTCTCATTATGATATGCCCTTTATCTATTACCTAGATGGACATACTCTGCATTTTGGTCGTCCTGAGTTTTGTCTAATGACGGGGTTGCGGTTTGGAAGTGTGAGCTTTGAGTTATACACTTCTAGTGCTCTCAAATTTCGTGATAGGGTGTTTCCTGACAAGCGAGGTTTGATTGTAACCAACTTAGACCTTATTGGTGTCATCGAGGATGAAGAGCAGTTTCGCAAGCTATGTGATGAAGACGCAATACGGATATCTCTTTTGTTAGTCTTAGAGGTGATCTTTATGGGTCGTTTATTGACATCCCAAGTTGATGACACATTGATGAGGTTGGTTGAAAACCTAGAAGCTTGGAATGCATTTCCGTGGGGTGAACATATTTGGACCCATTTATATGACCAACTTCATAATGTAATGGATAAGCACACGGATAACCACCTTTTAGTATTGAAGAAAAACCCAAAATCTGTTCCGACCTATACATTGTCTGGATTTGTATTTGCTTTCCAGGTTTGTATTTATTTTTATTAATAATATATTTTTCAACCGAACATTTTGATGGACTGATTGATATGTTTGTGTTTTACAATTTGTTTAGATTTGGATACTCGAGTCTTTTGAAAGATCTGAACGTTGGTGGAGTAAAGACCCTAATGTGATTCCAAGAGCTATTGCATGGTCTATGAAGTCACCATTCAAAAGAAGCGACCGTTCCTACCTTTTTTCAGAGGTCACTATTTTTTTCTATTTGTATTTACGTAAAATAAATTGTTGAATCCCTGTTGAGCAATGATCTTTTTATTTTTTTCTTGAATTGAAACAAAATTAATCACTACGCCGAATATAATGAATAATCTTAAGGAGAGCAATGAACACACATAGGTAGGAGCCTGTTATTTTTGTACTATCCCTTATGCTTCTTTCTAAGTTGCAGAACCAAATCATGTATGGCATCATGTCTCTCTTCCGGAGTATACATTTCTCTTTCCTCCTCCCGAGTTTGCATTGTCTTTTTCTTTCCAACTTGTAGGATCGACGCCTTGATTGATCTTTGAGCCAATAAAAATCTCTGTATGACAAACTTATATTTATGCGGAAACTAAATATAAGATTGTGAAGAAGACAATGACTAATGAACTATGATCCTGTATGGATCTTTTATTAACATTTGTATTCCATTACCAAAACATATATGAAACTCTAAGCCGTATGTTTATTTTATAGGCAAGAAACCCTAATACGAGTTTTATGGAAACGTGTGTAGAAATAAACACAAATCTCTTCCTAGAATAACTGTAACTAACATACTAAAAATAAGCAACGACCAGCAGCAATAAACACTGCCAGCAGGAACACACCAAAGCTACCAGCAGGATTGCACTTGCGCAGCAGCAAGATTAAGTAACCAGAAGCAACATCTTTAAAGCAAACATTTCCAGCAGCAACCTCTATATAAAAGCAGCAACATAATATAATCATCTCCAATTAAGCTGGTTACCATGTAATTCTCTTGATCTTTACTGCTACTATGACAATGTGTACATCAAATCACTTAAGTTTCATACTATTCTCATCACTTCCAGGTGTGTTAACTCCTGTGAGAGGTGAATCATTGAAAATTAATGGATTTGATGTCTCTTTACCAATAGCCATCACTACTGGAGTAGCCAATGTTTTTGTGTGTAAGACCATGGTACATTGATAACCATATGATTTTTAGTAAATCATCAACTATAAACGGATTTGACTTGTCTTTACCTGTAGCCGTTTGCTCAGGACTAGCTAATTCTTGGTTACAGCAGAACCTTGGTGAATTGAGTACCAAATATGGTTTTCAAACTGCCTTTACCACAAGCCATATGCATGTGGGCTAGCCAATTCTTAGGAAACCCAAAAGGGTAAAATCCATGGTGAATTAAACACCATTTCAACTCTCAGTTCTTAAACATGGGTGAGTTGAAGTACCCTAATAGTTTTGAGCAAACTATCACAGCTATAAACGGATTTGAGGATCACACCAGAGCCGTACCCTCATGGTGAGCCAACTTTTCCTTGTCTGCTAGACATGGTAAGTTGAATACCATTTGTTGTGTGGTTCAAGAACCAACACTGTACCTGCAAGTGGTGCCCTCAAAACAAACAAGTTTGCAAAATAAACTAAATACGAAGATTTTTATTATTTTTTTAATTTTCTATTTATTTATTTATTTATTTTTGAGTACTGAAAGAAAGAAAAGAAAATTATACAACAACAACAAGAAAATAAGCCTCCCCTTAGGCTTATACCAAAATCAAACAGATCAACCTTTGGTAGTGGCAATTTGATTTTTGATAAATCTAACCAATTGTTCAGCTGTGGTCATATCATTCCCAACAGCCATTTTGCTGACCTTCAACTTACTTTTAAGCATTCTTTCCATCAGCTCTACAGACAAAGGATACTGAACATCCGCAAACATACATAACACCTGATTAGAGATGGTTTCAAGGACATGAACATTAGAAGGAGAATACAACCTCCAACTATGAACTCTCCAAGACTGTTGATCAGACCAAACATTACAAGAACCTCCTCCCACTTGAGAATCCATTAAAACTTTCAAATCACCCCAAAGGTGAAGACCAAACCCAGAAGGCTTATTAGATTCATAATACTGTTCCACCATTCGATACAAGTTAATCAAATCTTTTTTGGTCACCAAATGCAGAATCTCCCGAAGAAAGATGAACTGTTTGGTTTTGCCATCCAGTGTGAACAACATATTGACTTCCCGTCCAGGTATAGTCACAACTTTCCAATGAGCAATATGACCACACAAAAGAGAGGAATAATCTTCAGATTCACTCTCTGAAGCCAACTGAATAAACTCCTCATCATCCATTTCTGCAATAGATTCAGCATAATGCTTCTTAGCATGACTCTTCTTTCTGGTGCTGGGAGTAGAAGAGGATGACTGAAACTGAGCAGTTTTAGCAGTTTCAGGAGCAGCGGAAGCTTGGTGATCAGCAGGAATAGAAAACTTTTTTCATGAGAGTGAGGAAGTATCAAGGACAGAGACATCACCAGAAAGGTCAGCAGAATCAGTGACTTTAATTCTCTTGGAAGAAGGTTCTTCCAATGAAGATGAAGGCTTGGCTGGAAAACCTTTCATGATCCTGTCATAGTACATATCTAGGTCTTCATCTGACATATTCCTCACCTGAGCCATAGTCCACCCAGAAGAACAAAATTGAATACTCTGATTCTTGACAACTTGTCTCTTAACATTTCTCATTTCTGCATATGTGAGAGGTTTATTCCTTTTATCCTTGGCTTTGAGTTCTGCAAGAGCCCTTGTCCTTTGCTTTGTGAATGCAACCACTTTGGCAGGAAAATCATCATCTGAGATATCAATGCCCAAAATATCCTTGGCCAGGTTAGGATTGGCAGCCACTTGAGAAGAAAGATGCATCCAATCTGCTTCAGAATAATGTAAAGAAGCAGCAGCCAACTCTTTTTGTCTTTCTGGAGGCAAAGTGGTTGTAAAAGGTCTATCAGTCATTGCTAAATATGCAGCAAGATCTGCAGCATGAAGCTGCTTAGCCATGGCTTCCCCCATCATGTAATCTTCATGGTTTTTAAGCAACCTTTCTTGCTCAGCCCTTTCTTTATCAGAGACCAAACCCCCAAGTTCATCCAGCATTGCAGGAGTAGGATCAGATACAGCAGGAATGGGAGTGTCACTTGCAGGGGCAATGGTAACATTACCAGTAGCAATGGAGGAGCTACCAGGTGGATCACTATGAGGCTTAGGATCAGCTTTATCAATTCCAGCATGAACATCAGCTGGATCAATGATAGCAGGAATAGATTGACCGTTAGGGGGAACGATAGTACTACCAGAAGCAATGATAGAACTATCAGCAGCAACACCAGTGGAAAGATGACCAACAGAAAGGTCTTGAGTACCAGAAGAAGTAGCAGCATCAACATGAACAGAAGAATCAGCAGTAAGAGTTGCACTCCTAGATACATGATCCACATCATACTTCTTCACTAGTCTCCTTTTATACCTGCTCCTTGTACTAATGACTGGAGACTTGGCGGAAATTTCTGAACTTGCTTTGGCCAACAATTTTAGAGGGTCCAAATTCAAAGCAGACTCACCCTCTTCTGAGTCAGAAAGCACAGCTTTTCTTTTCTTGCTCTTTAACTGATCTTCCAAAGTTGCAACTCTATCAACCAACTTATGGATTGTATCATGAAAATTCTCTTTTGTTTCCTTCACTTCCTTTTCCAAAGCATTCACCTTGTCTCCAAGCTCCTTTTCGGTGTCATGTAACGCAGACTCCAAATCTGCAATTTTCTGCTTATACCTGTCAACTACAGTTGACACAGAGGTGAGAGCATCAAGATTCTCAGCTGCACCAGCAGCAGTACCTGTGGTGTGATGAGCTTCGTTGGATCTGGGTGGAGACACATGAGAATCTCCACCAATATTGGTTTCAAACTCAAAAGGCTGCCTAGATGGACTAGGATATGATACCCTGGATGAGGAAGGAACATCAACAGAAGGCATAACTGAGGGTGTTGGTTGGTCAACATGAGGCCCTACTGGTGTGGTCTGGACTATAGGCTCAACTGGGTCAATAGGTTCAGGTGAGGGCGCCCTGGGAGATGGTGGTAACTGGGCTTCAGAAGCATTGGATGCACTTGCACCAGCAGCATCTGATGCCCCAGTACCAGCAGGAATGGGTGGATTAGCATCAGCAGCATTGACTACTGCATCAGCTGCACCACCAGCTGCATTAGCTGCTCCAGCAGGTTCAGCCCCACCAGGCAACATAGCTGGTAAAAGAGGCATATGGTCTCCCACAAATCTAGTCTTCATAGTTGCAAACAATTTAGCAGTCAACTTACCCATGATCCTAGGTAAGGGGTCAGTGGTCTGAACACCTACAATGATTTGTAAGAATCGAGGGTACATGAGGAATTTGGTTTTAACATTATCTATATTCCTTATCATTCCCTCAAATATGTATTTAGACCAATTGAATACCCTCCCATCAGACAAACAAATAAGGGCAGAGGCAATGGGACTAGCAAATTGATCCCACCCACCAGACTTTTTACTAAGGCATTGCAACAAAGTGTGAATAAGAAACCTCCATTGAGGTGAAACCTTCTTCTTTAGAAATGTAAAGTTACCAGCAATTGGATACCCTATTGCTTCCATCCCATCTAAAATCTGCTGCTCAGATAAGTCATACAGCCCATTCTCATCATTTAGCTGAAGATGAACTCGAATAGACTCCTCAGTAATAATGTGTTCTTGCCCATCAATCGTTGCAACTATCTCCTGAGGTCTTCCCACAATCGTTCGAACAACAGCAGTATCCCAAAATTGGCGCACCAGTGAGTCATATACCACCATTGGGCAATGAGTAATAGCAAACCTAAGAGAGGAACCTCTTAAGAAGGCAAGAATCTCATCATATCCTTCACTTCGATCAAAAGATTCAAGAAATCCAACTTTGTTGTGATCTTCTTTGTATTCAAGGGTTGCCATAGTGTTGAATCAGGGATTGAGATGTGCAAATAAGAAAGAATGAGATGTGCAATTGATTTGAGAGACTGAGGTTATTTTGGGAGAGGAATTTAATATTTAGTTCGTGAATACGGTTTCCAAATTTAGCAGCTTTAAATTCTAAATTTATCGCGTAAACTTTTACCAATTTGAATTTAATTTATTCCCAAAATTAATCCCCCAAATTCTTAAACGTCCGCAGCAATGAAGTCAACCAGAGTACCTTTGACTAAAAAACACTACCAGCAGCAACGTTAAGTCAACCGGCAGCAATGAGATGGTCAATCGGCAGCAATGAATGATGTGTGACTAACGTCAAATCCCCAATTATATTTATTATTATATACATACATATACATATACATATATATAAAGAGCAGGATATGTGGAGCTCCATTTGATCGACACGTGGCTACGTAATTAAACGAAACATGTCCCTATTGACTTAAAGATGAGAAGCCACGTATAACATTGTTGGAGACATTCTATTGGTTGTGTGGATGTGGGCTAGTAGAAAATGTTTGGGCCGAAAGAAAAGGCTAAAGGGGCCTGTTTTGAAGGCAACATTTTTACTAATATTTTATGCATATGTTTCCGAGTCCACCATCTATGTATTATATAGAGAATAAATAATTTAAAAAAAAATGTATATAAATAAATAAATAAAAGGGCGCTCTGTATATCTCCATTTGATCGACACGTGGCTAAATAAATAAAAATAGGCAACTTTATAGTGTATCCCCTAAAAAATAGGCAACTTTATAAAAATAGGCAACTTTACAAAAGGGATAAAAATCTTGGTACCGTGAATATAACACATGCCTTTATAAAATTGGGCAATAAATTATAGTGGCTTTCCAAAAAAAAAAAGTTATAGGCAGTTGAGCAGACTATCCACATTTGGAAATTTCAGTCGATACTCGCAACAAGTTGAACTTGGATAATTTGTGTACCTTTCCAAGACTTTGAAAAGATAAGACAATTTACTTAATGTCTAGTCCAACATGCAAGGTAGGCACGCCAGCTACAAGTTTAGGCACGTGGCCAGACGAATAAGAGTCAGGAAACGTCACTGTTCACACGTGAAACTACAGTGTTTCCTGTTCTATAAAAGGTTATTACAACGAAAAAAGGCGCAACCAACCCCGCAAAAAACAATAAGGAGATCTAACACACACAATCACAACCGTTTTAGAGAAGTTGAAGATGTTATCGTTCTTTTACGACTGGTTCCTGAATAACAATATAAAGTTGCTTACCATATATTATAACCACAGTCTTCACTCATTGACAAAACGCCATTTGCTGATGATCATCATTTACATACTCGTTTATCATCATTTACATACTCGTTTATTCAAGCATGTACTCACACATTAAGTGGGTTACCATGCAGCGTCAAGAGGGTCATCTCACGGCCCACACATGTTCTTAAATGACTACTAATAGCACTTAGTCGTTCTTAAATGACGACTAATAACCCTAAACCATAACGCTCTACAATCTAAACTCCCATCCAGTGAAGTAGACTCCCGTTGGCCATCAAGGGTCTCGTTAGAAGAATCAAGGCTCTCGTTGGCATCAAAGTGGTATCATGAAAAGGGAGATGGATAATGAGAAGAGCCCACGCTGCTAGGGAGATACAGGGGCAATTCATTGCATAGAGTTAGGACCCGATAAAGCTCAAAAGGCTCCTACAACATCAAACAACAAAGGATTAAAATGATGTCTTCAATTTTTTTGCAGGCCTGACATGGAAAACTTGTAACCATACTAAGTGGTATATACACTTCTTTTAAGCGACTTCTCACCCAAAACACCACATTATTTCGTAGTGTAACTATTTTATAAAACATTGTTGTGTACTTTATTTTTAATTTCTTAGGTTTTAATTTTTTTTTTCTGTTTTGTTCTTTTATTTATGTTATTTGTTGTGTATTTATTTTTAAAAATTCAACGTTTGCTTCCATTTTATAAAAACGTTAGTAAACGATTGTTTGCAAAGTAGAAACAATAAATATATGAACTTGTGTTGAGCATTTACAATGGCAAAAGTCTTTAATGACTTTTTGCATTTAATGCATTAAATGATGCTATAAAAAGGTTTTTGCAAAAACCTATCACTCCAATGCAACAAATTACCCTATCACTTTTTGTATTTAATTATATTCCATATAAATTACCCTTACGTATTTATATTTTTACAAAATAATTTTCAAAAAACATAAATCAATTTTCATATCGTTGTGTATATATTTACTTTTAAAATTTGGCAAACTTATAAAAAACGTTATGCGGTATTTAAAAAATGGGCAACTTTAAAACGGGTAACTTTAAATGAAAGTTAATGGTCACTATATTATTATTTTTTTATTTTTTTTTATTATTTTTTTTTAAAACTTTTTTTTTGGGTTGTGAAATAAAATAAAGTTGAAGTACTTTTGTGTACTGTATGTATCGCAACCTACATGGGAAAATTATGCATCGTTTTAAAAACTGGGCAACTTACAACGGATGGTCAACTAAAACTGAGCATCATAAAAATGACTATACTAAATTGGGTAAATTGGTAGTGCCATGTCATAAACATTCTACTGCTGGTAGGCTAAATGTTCAACTGCTTGGTTTAGTTGTTACATGGCCGCCATAACCAATTTTTTTGCCATCACTCAAAAGAACAAACAATATGTTGTTTAAGTATCGACGTTTAATTGGTTTGTCTTTTTGTTGTACAATTCATGGATAAAACAATCAAAATTAATTGGAC
>CP139501.1:8594148-8689764 GCA_021014915.2 Artemisia tridentata subsp. tridentata | reverse complement strand
GAGACAATAATATCAGTAAGATTTTGTGAAAGAACTGTGGTTGTTACTTGTTAGTAACAGTAGGCTTTTTTTTTTTTTTTTTTTTTTTTTTTTTTTTTTGACATTTGGTTTGCTTGTTGCATGGAACAAATGGGTGCTTGGATAACACAGTTTATTAAAAAACATGGACTATTCTAATTTCGGTACTAAATCGGGATTTTCCGAATAAGTCCCGTCCCGAACCCGAAATGTCCCGATTTTTTTTGGCCTTCTTTATTAGTCCCGGTACCGTACCGTATATCGGGACTCGGTACCGTTTCGGTACGGTTCCAGTACGGTTCCGGGATTCTGTTCGATATGCTCATCCCTATTTATACTATTCTGCCATACTCCTTGGCACCGTTGTGTTACTTACGTCACTACATTCCAAGGTGAGTTCATAGCCCCACTTTAACTTTTTAAATTATTTATAAACCCATTAGGGGAGATACATGCTATTTTACAATTTCGACACAAGTACTTTGAACTGTATGCTTACCTGAATGTATTATTGCCTAAGTACCGTTATTGCCAAAGATAAGTCCCTAGCATCATGAACCATTAATCATTTCCATGTGAGCGTGAATATTGTGAATAGGCCTAATGGGGTTGACGAATCCCGTTTGTATTGTGTCGATTCAACCAAACGCACTATATTTGAGTATCTAGGTATAATGGCAAATTACCTACTTCTCGGGCTTTATTATCATTTATATGATACCACGCGCTAACGCTTTGAGTGTCATGAGCTTAGTGCAATAATAACTGCTTTATTAATTGTCTCTTAAACTTGAAATCTTGTGGTCTATTATTTATTTATAAACCTATGAATTTCACTCAACCTTTGTGTTGACTTTTTAGCATGTTTATCTGAGGTTTCTTTTAGCTAGCACATGAAGGCGCACAGATAATTTTTGAAGATAATGCATCATTATTATTTGATAAAACTTTTAAACTCTTATGTCTATTAATTATAAACTTGTGGGACCTCTTTCTTAAACTCTGATGTTTTATTTAATCAAATGATAAATTATTTCAAAACGTCTCATTTAGAGTCGTTTTTTATAACTTGTACTGTGAGCTATGAAGTAATTCCCCAGTGACACAATATTCCGCTGCAATAATCTTGGGGGTGTTACAACACACCCACAAGTTCATCAGACACAGCCTCACAACTAATTTCTTCACCCCCTAGGACTATAACCAGAGAGGGCTCTAGTGTACCTCAGCACAGAGTTCCTACCACTTCCCTAGGAGCAGATGAGGCTGACTATGTCAGTATAAGAAGGGCTGCCCCTACTGTCTCAGGCTTAGAAGCTGGGCAGGAAAGGGGTAACATAACTAAGACCCAACATATGGCAACACCTATTATGCCAAGTTCTTTTGAACCTAGTAAAAGTGGTGGAATCCCAAGCCAACTGGAACAAATGGGTGGCTCAGATACTCACGTTTTGGTGGAGTCTAAGTCTATGCCCCATGATGCACCTCTTATTACACCCAAACCCCGGAAAGGTAACGTATTATGCCATATAGTATAAGAAATATTTGTATATAATACCTTAGTGCATGAAATCAATGGGTAATAAGTGTTAAGGGTTTAAATTAGTAAAATGAGACTTGGAGGGACTATATTTGCCAATTAAGCAACCTTAATCCTACACATGATTAAATACCCAACTTTAGAAAAGTCTGGAAATCTTGAGTGTGTTCTTCATATGTGTCGACATATAGAGAAGAAAAGGGAGGGGACTAGAAATCTTCACCTTAGTTCATTTTAGCTATCAAAAGTGATCAAGAGGCCTTAGAAACACCTGAATTGCAATCTCCTCATCAAGTAAGTATTTTCCCCAAATTGAGAAATTAGGGTTCATGATATGGGATTTGGGTATAGAGGATAAAGATTGTGAATTAATGATCTCCCTAACTAATTAGTCACTAATTGAAGTTAATCTTGTGATAGGAAGCAATTGTAGAGCCTTATCAAGTCCAAGTAGGGAGCTAGTAGGGATTAAGGTAAGTATATAGGTATAACTTGTTAAATGTTATTATGCTAATGTTATGATAATGTTATGTATTTGCTTGCTTGATCAAGGTGAATAAAAATGTTATGTTATGCTGCATGGAAATGTAATGATGGTTATATCTTATATACTTACTAAGCGTTTTCGCTTACGGTGGTAGTTAATGATGATTTTGTAGGTACAAGTGGAGGAAGCAAGGGTAAGGACTTAGCATAGCTTGTAGTCGTGAAAGGAAGGGTAGTGTAGTCGTAGAAGGTAACTAGAAGACCGTAATCTTTTGGACCAATTGTGTTGAAGTTGGAAGCCCCGAAGTGTCCTTTCGTGTTTTGGTATATTTCAACCTATATGTTCATTTTGTTATTTAATGTTCTTGTGTCATTCACGGTTCTTGAGCATGTGTAAGTCAAGGGTCAAGTATGTATGTAAGTCATGAAGTCTTTAAGGTATAAGGTGATGGTGGTGTTTTGAGGGTGTTTGGTATTTAGGCAATCTTACCCATTTTGTAAAGCTATGGGTCAATACTTTGTACTAACACCTTGTCAATATGCTAGAAATGTTAAGTTATGTATGCTTTTAAATGGGTATGTGATGGTTTTGTGTATTGGGTAAAAAGGGTGTAGTGGAATTGAGTTTAAAGGTAGTGTTTGGCATAAGCTTGTTTTCACCCACTTTGGGTTCTGAACGGGTTATGGGTGTATGAGACAAGTTTAGTATGTTAAGTTATGTATGTTGGTTAAGTATGGTAGGTAAATGAAGTGGTTTTAATGGTTTTGGGGTGATAATGGGTCAAAAATGGGTTTTATGCATAACCCGTCATAATGTAAAGTACTATTCCGGGGAGTCAAACGGTAAGGGTCTTTGTATGAAAATGAGCCCAATAGTATACTAAATGAATCTGGAAAGTTTGGTAAAATATCGAGGTCGGGTTTTCAAGTTCGGGAGGAAAACTTGATTTTGGTAGATCAGCAGACCTCCAACCGATCGGATGGACGGGTTCTGCCAGATTTTTGAAATCTTTGAAAAATCGTAACTTTTTAACCGTAAGTCGTTACGAGTCGCACCACCCGTCGTTTTGAAGGTAATTGAGTCTAGTTTCATCTAAAAATAGCCTAAAGTCCTAGATATGTATAGATTTTTTTCAGCTAGTAAAAGAGTAACAGCGGGTCAGTTTTCGGGTGTACTTTTTGCGAAAAATTTTCACGTTTTTAGTTGTGGTTGGTCTCGGGGTGTTACAACTTGGTATCAGAGCTTCGGTCTAAGAGATTTAGGATTTCACTTTAGGATTTCATAGACTTAGGCCTTGTGTAGATGCGTTTAGGACTAGTGTTTGTTATTTGTGTATTGTTTGGATGGTTTTGAGGACACATATGTTAAATATTTTTATGACTACGCCTGGCCACCGTAGTGATAAAAATATGGTACATATGTGAAATTGAAATCATTTGGACCATACACGGGTGACAAGCTAGGGTGTTTAGTATAAGGATAGATATGTCATTCATGCATCGGCTATGTATATGATTGTACTTGATATTGTGACTTACTATTTTCAGTAAGAAGAAATGGAAACCCCTCACCCGAAAGAAGTTGCAAAAGCCACGGTTTCCAAACATGCCGAATCTTCGGCAAGTGATGTGGGTGGCAACGACAAAGACAAGGAAAGTTCTTCCTCTTCTAGCTCTGGAAGCCTTAACCTTAGAGGTTTCACGGAGGAGGAAATGAAAACCCTAGACACAATGTTGGCGAAAAGGGTAGGTAAGGCTATTAAGCAAGCAATGCCCTACTATGTCAATCAGACAACGCAAAACCTACGGGGGTTGATGAAGGAAGAATTTCAAGAATTCAAGAAGGAATGCGGAATAGCAAAAGAACCGAAGAGTGACAAAGCTACTTACCGTGACTTCACGGCTTGTGATGTACCACGGTTTACCGGTATTCTTGACCCGATTGTTAGTAACAGATGGATTACTGCTGTGGAGGGTGCTTTCCGTACTAGTGGATGTGAGGAAAGGAAGAAGGTTATCTATGCTACTAACTTTCTTCGCGATAGCGCTAAAACTTGGTGGGAGGGGAAGGTTTGTGAGAAAGGTGAACCTTGGGCCGAAGCATGTACTTGGAAGGAATTTAAGGAGTTGTTTAGTGCCGAATATGCTCCGGTTGAAGAGATTGACAAAATCCGAGAGAAATTCCAATCTCTCACTCAAACCAATGAGACCGTGAATGAGTTGTGGAGAACGTTCAATGATATGGTTCCGTATTGTCCCGAATACCATGGTAATGAGAAGCTTAAAGTTGATAAATTCCAAAGGATGCTTAAAGATGATATTCGTGATGTAATCTCGCCGTTCAAATGTACTACCTTGGAAGACCTTTTGAGTAGAGCTCGTATGAGAGAAGCGGACTTACTAAGGAGAAAGGAGAAAGAGGCTAAGGAACCAAAGAGGAAGCAAGAGTTTGGAGATCGAGATGGGAAGAAAACTAAATTTGATCATGGCAAGAAAGGTGTGGGAACCAAGACAAAGGTGGCATGTCCAAAGTGTAACAAGTTTCATCTAGGAGAATGTAGGCGTAACATGCCGGGTTGTTACAAGTGCGGAGCTCTAGACCATCAAAGTAAAGATTGCACCAAACCAATGATAGTATGCTACGGGTGCAATGAAATAGGGCATAGGTTGAGGGATTGCCCAAAAACAAAGGCAATTGAAGCAAAGCCATTGAGAACCGTCAAAGATGAGAAAGTAGAAGTTCCAAAACCAAAAGCTCGAGTTTATCAATTGAGTGCCGAAGAAGCCAAATCGGGGACTGATGTTATCACAGGTATTCATCTTGTTAATTCCGTCCCCGCTCGAGTTTTGTATGATTCGGGTGCTAGTATGTCATTCGTATCTTATAATTTTAGCAAGCAACTAACCTCCCCACTAGTTAAACTTCCGATACCCCTCGAAGTTGAAATAGCTGATGAGTGTGTAAATACTCATCATTTTTGTTGTATCTGAACTGCCAAAACATCCAAAAACACTCAGAAATGCATCAAAATACTGAAAATATCCCAGGATTGTGTTTTATATGTTTCAAATGCAAAATGTTTGAAAACAATTGAAAAACGAACAAATTTGCAAAATTGGCAGTTTTAGTCTCTCAACTTTCAAAACTTGTCAAATTTAGTCCCTATGCATTTGTTTAGTAAGAAAAGTCACCAAAGGTCCTTTTGAAATCATAGGTTGTCATATTTAGTCCTTTGGTGAAGAGTTTCAAAAATTTACAAGTTTGGTCCCTGCACTTTCAGAATATGCAAAAATGGTCCCTGGGAAAATTTTATTGTTGGAAATCTCATGTATGGTCCCTGGATTATTGGAACATGGCAGGAATCACCCTTGGTTTATTTTGGAAGATGTACA
Source organism: Artemisia tridentata subsp. tridentata (assembly GCA_021014915.2). Taxonomy (NCBI): domain Eukaryota; kingdom Viridiplantae; phylum Streptophyta; class Magnoliopsida; order Asterales; family Asteraceae; genus Artemisia; species Artemisia tridentata. The sequence continues at coordinate 8,684,327 of CP139501.1, read as the reverse complement.
ACTTTGGTCCTCCAATTTTCAGAAAATACAAGTTTGGTCCTTGGGTTTAAATTTCTACAAAATAAACCTTAACCTTAAATACAAAACCAACCGGACCCTTTATCCCTTAAATAACCTAGCCCATCCTAAACTAAACCCAATCATAAAACCCAAACCCGACCCAATCCAACTTTATTAATAAAACCGGGTCAACTACCCAGTCAAACCCACTACCCCGTTTTTCCTTTTTCCCTCCTTCTCTCCCACACACTGAGTCACAAAACCACCATGGTTTTGGCCACCTGCTACCACCTCACCCTTCCACCTTATCCCCCCAGCTCACTACCTACTCTTCTATATGTCCCCTCCACCTCCACAACCAACCAAATTTCTTTAATTGCTCCCAAACTGCCCAACCCACCTTATATAACTTTTGGCGCCAAAAAGTGAAACCAACGATTCAGATTGCTTTGAATTAATCTAATGGGTGGGAGATGATGAGAAGTCGACAAGGAAGTTTTTGGGATGATATTTAAAGAAAAAGAAGCACAGAAGATCAAGTTGTCAATGTATTAGACCAAAATTCTTAGTGTAAAAATTTAATTTCAGTTAAGCTTTATTGTCAATTTAAATTCAGTCAAATGTAACCTTTAATTCAGTTTATGTTTAAGTTCAAGAATCTTGTTCTACTTTCATTGTAATGTCAGTTAATATTAATTCCATAATCAGTGTGTTAAAGTATTGCTGTGCAAATCCATTTTAAGCTCCCACTTCTGTTTAAATAAGCTTGTATGAGCTTATTTTAGTTTTAGAAAAAGTCCAATTGTTTTAATTCAGTGCTAAGTTCCAATTTCCAACAAAGTCAACAAAAGTCAACAAAGGGTCAAATAAGCAGTTTTTGAAGAATAAGCTGATGTGACAAGCTTATTTGGGAAATTTCTAGCTTATTGGATAAGCTTAGTTGTGAGTTGTTTCTTGTTTCATTCAGATTCAGCAAATTTCAGTTGTGAGTTCTATAATTCCATTTCTAGTTTATTAATGCTTATTTGTGTTCAGATCATATTACTGCTTGTTTGTTTATGTATTTTTGTTTCTTAGATCAGTAATGATGAACTCAAATAAGTATATTTTATTACTATCATTTATCCTATTAATTTGACTTGTTTTACTATATTATGTATGAGGATTGATACTTAATCGTTTACTTTTGTAATTCTCAGTTGAAAACAAGCATTTGGTGAAACTTGGCGATTTTGAACTAATTATGGAGCAAAACATGCATAAAGTGAAGAGTCTACTAAAATGGACAAGATCAAGTCGAATCTGCTCCAGATGCGCCGCATCTCACTCATTACATGCGCCGCATCACTATCAAGATCTCACCAGATACGATCCAAGATACAAGAGGACATGCGCCGCATCCAAAGATGAAGATACGCCGCATCTTCTGGCGGTGTACGAATATTCCTGAATATTATAATCTTGGACCCCACGCGAAGTTAAGTACATCGCCGCATCTACTTACTAGATGCGCCGCATCTTACCCTCAGACAGAAACTATAAACACCCCAAGACCAGACGATTTCAAAATGACATATATTATATACGAGACCGATGACCAGAAACCTAGGACGAATTCAGTCAAGGCAGCAGCACAAGACACACCCAAATCAAAGATACAAGAGCTGTAAGAAGGTGCTGCATGAGTTTAATTCATTAAGTAGTTTTGTTTTATTGTGTTAGTAAACTTTAATTCATCAAGATTGGTGGCTTGTGTAATGTGACAATGGAAAGGTTGCACTCCCTTAAAACTACTTTCTCATCAATTAAAGTTTATATGTTAGTGTCTTTGGTGACTTTTATTAGTGCATTGATAACCTCTGTGGCTAGCTGAGCGTTGATCGGGTCGCCATGCCTCTGCCCTCGCCTGTTTATTAGATGCCTATGTATTCTATGGTCTGTAGAAAAGTAGGAGAAAGATAAACGGGATAGTCATAAGTAATCATTAAGGGTTTACTCGCCGATAAGATTAGAACCAACGAGAAAGGACTTAACCTCGGTGCGTTGCATCGAACTATACACTTCATATAACACTAGCAATAAAACAAGTGACAAACTACTTATCATAAGGACAGCCCTCTTATTGTCTCGAGTATTTATCTGTGTACGTGTGTGCTACTTGCTGATTCGTGCCTATTGGTCTAGTTTATTATTTAATTGCAACCAAATCGTGCCAGTCTCTCAGGCTGAACCCCCTTGCGTTAGATTAGGTTGTATAGCTAACTTAATATATTAAAATACTGATTAGAATAACTAGATAATACGTTCCACTCTTAGTGATCGACACTCTACATACCATTATATTCATACTGACCGGGTACACTGCTCGTTAAGTGTGTGTGTTATTGATAAGTCGGCTAAATATAAATTTAAAACTTGATTAGGCATTAATACTGCTAAACCGCAACGACACGCACGCGCATCAAGTTTTTGGCGCCGCTGCCGGGGAGTGAATTGTTATTATCTGTTAATTTGATTAGTATTTTAATTAGGTTTTTAATTTTTTATCTAACCGCTAATTTTGTTGTGTATTAGTTTAATTTGCATTCATTGTACTATTTTGCATATTTTCTGTTTTTGTGTGTTATTTGTTTGCTTTTATTTGTGTTTATTTTCGTTTGTGTGTTTTTATTTGTTTTGATTTTTCGTAATTTTTGTTTTCTGCTGTCGTTGTACTGAGCTAAATCGAACGATACGGCGCATCTGATTTCTCAGATACGGCGTATTGCGTTCAAATTTTTATAAAATACAACGCGTTTAATTAATTCGATACGACGCATCTTTTCCCCAAGATACGGAGTATCTGTTTTTAATAAGAAAATTTTTTCTATGCGATAAAGCGATACGACGCATCTTTTCCCCAAGATACGGCGTATCTGTTTTTAATAAATTTTTTTTTTCTAAACGTTAACGCGATACGACGCATCTGCTTTAGCAGATACGGCGTATCTATTATTTTAATTAAAAACAGTTTGCGAATTATTAAACAGATACGGCGTATCGATTTTTATCGATACGGCGTATCTTCTGAATCAAAAATCTTGTATTTTGAAACGTAACGAAAATACGGCGCATTAACTTCCGTTAATACGACGCATTTAATTTTTATAAATATCGATTTTTGATTATTAAAATTGATACGGCGCATTCAAATTTCTAAGCGGCGTATCTATTTTCTGAATAAAGTCTGATTTAATTTTAACGATTATTAGATACGGCGTATCCAACTTTTTGGATACGGCGCATCGTCTGCAGATATCAGTAACTTTAATTTTTCGTATTCCGTTTTCGTTGTTAATTTTCTGATATATTACTTTCTTGAGCATACCCTACTGATGCTTTTGTGTTGATTTCAGGAAGTGCATGACCAGGAGTTCGACTAAGAACTTGATTCAACCTTTCGAAGATCCTGAACGAGCCCTACATTCGCTTAAAAGGCTTTTCAACACAAGAAGCTTTGATCTTTCAAGTTCACTCGAGCTTGATTACTTTTCTGAAGAAAAAGAGGAAGTTGAAACAGAAACAATGGGCGAAAACACTACTATGGAGGAATACATGAACAGTACCCGTGCTGATTACACTTCAGGAGTTGCTAGACCAAAGTTTGATGATAAGTCAAAATTTGAGTTGAAGGGTCAGTTTCTCAAAGGGCTCAGAGAGAATGCTTTCAGTGGGACGGAACATGAGGATGCTAATGAGCATGTTGAAAAGGTCCTGGAGATTGCAGATTTGTTTACTTCAGAAGGAGTCACTGACGATCAACTCATGCTTAGAATCTTTCCAATCTCACTAAAAGGAGCTGCTAACAAGTGGCTAAGGAATGAACCTGCTAGTTCAATCACTACATGGGAAGGTTTGAAGAGCAAATTCCTGAAGAGATATTGTCCACCTGCTAAGACTGCTAAAAAAATAGAGGTTATCAACAGTTTCAAGCAAGAGCCTGATGAAACTCTTTATCAAGCTTGGGAACGATTTAAAGATTTATTAATAAAATGTCCTCAACACTATCTAACCCCTATGCAGGAGATAATATTGTTTTATCAAGGATTGGACGTGCCTACTAGACAGATTTTGGATGCTAAGGGAGCTGTACCTCAAATGAGTGCAGCCAATGCTAGGAAAGCGATCCAAGAAGCTGCTGATCATTCTCAGAAATGGCACGATGGGACCTCTACTAGATCTAAGAGCAGCACTAATTTTGACGGGATTGCTGCTATTCAAGCTCAATTGGATAAAATTAGTAGAGAGATGAAGAAGCGTGATGAAAGAGTGTATGCCGCCCAAGTTGGATGTGAAAAGTGCGAAGGACCTCACTACACTAAAGACTGCCCGAACAAGAATGAAAGTGAGACATTTGAAGAAGCATATTACACCCAATTTGGACAACCATTCCGACTTTCAGGAAGATTTAGGGAAGCTACCCCGGGATTCTATCAAAAGAACAACTTCAATCCCGCTTATCAAGAAAGGAGGCAGACTTTAGATGACACTCTAAAGCAAATTATGGCCGATGCTGCTAAAAGACATGAAGAGAATACTGCTATGATCAAAGAAATCCGAGCTTCAACGGACACTACTACAAGAAATCAAGGAGCTTCGATCAAAGCACTAGAACAACAAATTGGTCAAATGAGCAAAGTTCTTCAAGAGAGGGGATATGGAAGTTTACCTAGCTCAACTGAAACCAACCCAAGGGATCATGTCAAGGCCATAAGCACCACTGAAGAAGTCGCTCCTAACTTACCTAGAAGATCGATGAATGGTAATGATGGTGCAAGACCCGAATTTTTCTTTAATTCTTCAATCAGTTTAAGAAGACTACTAAAAGAAAAGACAAAGATTGAAGAGGAGATCAAGGCTACAATGAAAGAAGGGAGCTCTGCAACTGATTTAAATGCCTTGCCTCATAAAGAAAAAGACCCAGGAAGTTTTACTCTACCTTGTTCTATTAATGATATATCTTTCAATAATGTGTTAGCTGACTTAGGAGCTAGTGTTAGTGTTATGCCTCTTAAGACATTCACTACCCTAGGACTAGGAAAATTAGCACCAACTAAGTTACTTATTGAATTGGCTGATAAAACGGTAAAACGACCTGAAGGGATTGCTAATAATGTGCTAATTAAGATTGAGAAGTTTATTTTCCCTGTAGACTTTGTTATTTTAGATATGCCCGAGGATGTTAAGGTTCCTTTAATCCTTGGAAGACCTTTCTTGTCTACTGCCCATGCTAAGATTGATGTGTTTAAAAGAAAAATCTCATTAAGGGTAGGGAATAATAAACTAGTCTATAAGTGTCAAGATCCTGTTAAAAGCATAATTAGAGGTGTCTACATGCTAGGATTAAGAGAGCGTATGGACCTCGATCTTGAAGCTAGGCTTATGGGGGAAACATTGATTCAAAATAACTCAACTAATCCTAATCATGAGAACTTTGAGGAATTTATTGACCTAAATGTACCTACCGAACTTAGACGCGATATTGTTAATGATTCCGATGATGAGTGGTATGATTGCGTAGTAATTAACAAACGTAGGAGAATAGTTGAGAAAAAGTATTTGAATAATGATATGTTTATTGAACGACCACCCCACCTTGCTTATTTATGCCTATATGATAATAAGAATTTCCCGTCTATCATTTTGTCATCTCTGCCCGAAAGGGACCGAACTTTGTTTATACAGATACTGAAGAAGAACGGCGTGGAAATCATAGACGAGCAAGGAGTGTTCAATATTACTGAATTGGCAATGAGGGAGCGCGATGTTTCCGACTCCTTCAATGATCGATACTAAAGAGCTGAACGTGAGTCTAACTTGAAGACTCTGGAATAAAGACAAGTGCTTACCGGGAGACAACCCGGATTTATCTTTTTATTATTCTGTTTATGTGTCGAGTCAGTCAGACCGCATGAGGATACGGCGCATCTCAATTCTGAGATGCGACGCATTTCCTGCAGATGGTCATATCTTTATTTTTCTGCATTTTTATTTTTTGAATTTAAAACTTTTTATCAGTTTATTTTCAATGCGGCGCATCCCTGGTTAAGGATGCGGCGCATCTTTTATTCTGATCCGTATTTATTCCAGGCTCGATACGGCGTATCCTCTTCCATAAGATACGGCGCATCGACTGACCTGATGATTTTCATTTTTAATTTTTATGTTTTATTTTTTCCTAACTACTAATGTATTATGCAAGTTTGAACCTTTCTTATCTTAGGTGTGTTTTAAAGTGTTGGTGGTATTATAGATTCCTGCATTTCCTGTGGATACATCTTATATGAAGCTTAAACGTTCTAATCCACAAGAAAGATGATTTTTGCTCTAATACTAATGGAGGATCATACCGAGCAAATCTCAGGGGAGTTTTTCTGTTCTAATTCTTTTATTTTCCAGTTTTTAACCTTTTATACGAACAACGAGGACGTTGTTTAACTTAAGTGGGGGGATTGGAGAATTAGAACAACTTAACACTTACTTGTCCTAAACTTTTCAAAATATGCTTAAAATGTGCTTAATATATCAAAATTTAAAATTTTTAGCATGTTTTTGTTTAGAGTCTAAGTTGCATAGCTGCACACATGACGTTATTTTCAAAAATTGTGATTTTTCAAAACTCACAAATCTATGAGTGTGCCGGTGACTTGTAAACTTTAGAACTTGGCTTGTATACTATTCGAGACCACCATAATAAGTATTATTTTATATAATTGGAATGACTTGTCTAAATTGGTAAATTTCTAGGATTACACCCAAATAGCCTTATATGTTATGTGTTATTAGCTAACTACACTGGTTAGTTAACCCCCGTATAAACCCTTTTGTTACTCTCATTTTTAGAGTAAGATACCCCTAGAAAAACACTCAGAGCCATTCCTTTCGTTTCTTACACCAATGTTTAAAATGTTTCGTTACACCCTTACACCTTAGCCTACCCTGTAGATTAAAATCCGTGGTTGGTTAATTGCTTTAGGCAAAGTGTGTTTCCTTACATTACCTGTGTTCGCGTGCGTAATTCATTATCTATGGTTAGGTCGGGAAATTGCACAATGCAATTGGAGTGAAAGTAAATATTGTATATCTATGAGTTTATTTTTCGTGTGTTTACTACTTTCACTATTACCGTTATTTCTGAAGTTATGAAAAGTATGGAAAAATTATCCAGAATTATTGTTATAGTGATGTGGTGAAATTTTACACATCTATGTTTATGCTTAAAAAAAAAAAAAAAAAAAAAAAAAAAAAAAAAAAAAAAAAAAAAAAAAAAAGTTGGAAGATTGATTAAACCAACGATGTAAAGTTATGTAAGTGGTCGATATCACCACTATTTGTTGTATATTATATCTATGGATTGAATGGGAGTTGGCAGTTATGTGAACGCCAACTAAGGTTTATTCTTTGATTAAGATCTTGTTGAGTATAATTCGTGTCTACCTAAAGCGTGTGTTTCAAGTGTTAAAGCGTGAGTTATTCAATGATATGAGTCTTATTCATGGGATGGTTGGGATAGTGATTAACCACACTTAGGATTTTAATCTATTTGTTTTGTTTATTTTTCATTTTACACCAATTTATATCCCAAAAATTATCCATACCCTTTATTATTCTTTATCCAACGAAACCTTTGATTTATTGAGATTAGGGATTTGAGCAATCTTAAGTATCGTAGTCGTGGATTCGGCTATGTATTTATGATTTTGTCGCCCTTTTTGATATATTATTATTGGTGAAAGTTTGGACCTATCTTTAGCCTATTCGAGTTAAGGATTTGAGCAATTGCAAGTATCGTGTTCGTGGATTCGATCATGTATTTGTGATTTTGTCGCCTTTTTTGGAATTTGAGATCGATGGAGATTAAGAATAATTAACCCTTAAGCCTAAAAACCCTTTTTACCGCTTTAGACTTGTTATTCCTTGGCTTTAGTGGAGGAGATGTGTATACTTGCCAAGCTTATGATAGAATATTCGTCGCGACTGGACAGTTAAACGATTAGATTTGCTTTTATCAAAATATTTTATTTTACTTCTAATTCGTTAAGTGTTTAGTTGTGTGATTATGACAAAAGACGAATACATGCTTAAATATAAAAATAAATCCTAATATCTTTTAGGATACATTTTCATAAGATTAAATCTAAGGTTTACTTGGGGACAAGTAAAGTTCAAGTGGGGGGATATTTGATGAACTCAAATAAGTACATTTTATTACTATCATTTATCCTATTAATTTGACTTGTTTTACTATATTATGTATGAGGATTGATACTTAATCGTTTACTTTTGTAATTCTCAGTTGAAAACAAGCATTTGGTGAAACTTGGCGATTTTGAACTAATTATGGAGCAAAACATGCATAAAGTGAAGAGTCTACTGAAATGGACAAGATCAAGTCGAATCTGCTCCAGATGCGCCGCATCTCACTCATTACATGCGCCGCATCACTATCAAGATCTCACCAGATACGATCCAAGATACAAGAGGACATGCGCCGCATCCAAAGATGAAGATACGCCGCATCTTCTGGCGGTGAACGAATATTCCTGAATATTATAATCTTGGACCCCACGCGAAGTTAAGTACATGCACCGCATCTACTTACTAGATGCGCCGCATCTTACCCTCAGACAGAAACTATAAATACCCCAAGACCAGACGAATTCAAAACGACATATATTATATACGAGACCGAAGACCAGAAACCTAGGACGAATTCAGTCAAGGCAGCAGCACAAGACACACCCAAATCAAAGATACAAGAGCTGTAAGAAGGTGCTGCATGAGTTTAATTCATTAAGTAGTTTTGTTTTATTGTGTTAGTAAACTTTAATTCATCAAGATTGGTGGCTTGTGTAATGTGACAACGGAAAGGTTGCACTCCCTTAAAACTACTTTCTCATCAATTAAAGTTTATATGTTAGTGTCTTTGGTGAATTTTATTAGTGCATTGATAACCTCTGTGGCTAGCTGAGCGTTGATCGGGTCGCCATGCCTCTTCCCTCGCCTGTTTATTAGATGCCTATGTATTCTATGGTCTGTAGAAAAGTAGGAGAAAGATAAACGGGATAGTCATAAGTAATCATTAAGGGTTTACTCGCCGATAAGATTAGAACCAACGAGAAAGGACTTAACCTCGGTGCGTTGCATCGAACTATACACTTCATATAACACTAGCAATAAAACAAGTGACAAACTACTTATCATAAGGACAGCCCTCTTATTGTCTCGAGTATTTATCTGTGTACGTGTGTGCTACTTGCTGATTCGTGCCTATTGGCCTAGTTTATTATTTAATTGCAACCAAATCGTGCCAGTCTCTCAGGCTAACCCCCTTGCGTTAGATTAGATTGTACAGCTAACTTAATATATTAAAATACTGATTAGAATAACTAGATAATACGTTCCACTCTTAGTGATCGACACTCTACTTACCATTATATTCATACTGACCGGGTACACTGCTCGTTAAGTGTGTGTGTTATTGATAAGTCGGCTAAATATAAATTTAAAACTTGATTAGGCATTAATACTGCTAAACCGCAACGACACGCACGCGCATCAAGTAACAACCTAGATAATCATACTTTAGGGTAAATCATTGTTTAAATCAGTATGCTTTAGTGTAAATTGCAAAATCAATTCTGATCAGGGGTGTTTGGATCAGAAGAATGCCTGGTGTTTGAGGTGATTTTAGTTTAAGCAATTAGTTGATCCTTGTCATATAGGATTAATAACAGTCAATTCATCAGGTTATTAGTTAGAAAAGTCAAAAATTCATTAGATCTCATCTTGTGAGTTAACTGTTGGATTTCTAAGATCCATAATCTGTCATATAGTTCAATAGAGGTTAGGATTGCTTAATTTAGGTTTACTTCACCTTATTACATCATAATCAGTCAATAGATTAGCATTAAAGTTCATTTAAGTCAACTTTTAGTGTAATTTAAAAAGTCAAATTTCATAGTTAGTAAATTTTTGATAGTTCCCCTGTGCCAGGTTCACAAGCTCACTTTCATGAGCTTGTAGCTTGTTCATTATTGAACTTGTGCCTGTGATAATTGTTGTTTTTAGAAGCCCTTCTGGCCATTGTGTTATGTGTATGCTTATCTTTCCATAATGTGCTTATTTTGTCAGCTTATTTTGTTCTCAATGTTTTCTCAAAACCACTCCCTACACTGAGTCATCAGTGTAGGTGAGTACTTTTCATAAGCTCATAAAAAGCTCACCACTTGGACCTAGCCTGTGTACTTTGGCTTTTTCTAAAGCTAAGCCACCAATTTCAAAGGTTCAGAGCTTGTTGTGCATTTTATAGCTTATTTTATAAGCTAGTTTTAGCCTTATAACTTGTCCCATATCACTGTGTGTACTGAGCAATCAGTGCATATAAGCCAACTTCATGAGCTCTCACAGAGCTTATTAGTGGGCCCCAGTGTGTGAATCTTGGCTTTTTAGAGACCTCTACTAGCCACCTCATCAGAGCTTAGCTTATTTTGGACTTGGAATCCCCTGCCCCTAGCTTAATCAAGCCTGCAAAATCCCTGCAGGCCTGCTGGGATCTCTGTGGGATTTGGATTTGCTTATTTCACATTTTCAGCTTATTTAGTTTGCTTGTGTCTTTCCTTTGGCTTATTCTTAGTACATTTCACTAGTTTGTAGCTTAATCCTCCCTCTGTGTTCACTATGTAGCTTATTTGTAGCTTGTTCATCATCAAAATCCACTTAAGCTTGAAAAAAGCTTAACTGTGGAGAATTTAAGCTCCCAAATAGCTTATTTTTGAGTTCTAAACTAGTTGTCTTCATTAAAGTTTCATATTTTCAGTGTATAAATAGTTTTGTAAAAGAAAAACCAAGAAAACCCAACATAAAAATAAGTGATAGCTTCTATTTAAGCCATTTGGCTTATTTTCAGCTTTTTCAAAAAGCACTTTTCAATTTTATATTTTTCTTATCTTCCTGTCACCTTAGAATATTTATAGAAAAAGTTTCAGATTTTTCTTTGATCATTTAGTATTTATTAGAATTTTAATTAGTTTAAAAAGTATTTAAATAGTAATTAATTAATAATAATTAGATAAAAAGTGTAATAAATATATTTTCAGTTTTAAAATAAGTTTTAGGTTATTTTAGATTTATCTAAGTTAAAATTTTAATTTTCTAGGATAATTTCCTATTTTCTTTTAATTTAGTGCATTTTAAATAATTAATAAATAGTTTTTAATTAATAATAATTAAATAAATAGTTTTAAAAATAATTTTAATTTTCCAATAATTTTCTTTTATCATTAGGATTCCAAAAATATAATTTTCACATCCGTGGGAGTTATATTGAACAGAATTCACTTTTTATTTCGTATGTTTACGTAAATTTAAATTAAACGAACGCGTTTTTAGATTTTAGACGTTTCTAAGTATTTTGCCTTCACGTACTTGTTCATATAGCTTATTTAAGCTATTTTCTTTTATTTCCTTAGTTTAATCACTCACAAACCCTTTTCTGTTCAATTATCACCCGATCACACATTCGTTTTATTTCAGTTTACACACCTCGTTGGGACTTAACGACCCGGGGATACTCTGTACTCCTTTGGTAAATTGCATCGTGCCCTAGATTGTTTGACTCTTGTTGACCATTTACTTGGTCAGTATTAGGTGACCGTTTGGGGCCGATCAATAGCCGATAGTAAAGTTGTTGTTGTATCCAATGTATATCGAGACGTAGAGATAGAGATTGATGATAATGCCCTTAGGATTGACTTAATTCCTATAATGCTCGGGGAGTTTGATATCGTTATTGGCATGGATTGGCTTGATAAATATAATGCGGCCATCCTTTATAGCCAAAAGATCATCCGGGTTGTAAATCCTAGTGGTCGTGAAATGATTATTTATGGCGATAAAAGGAAGGGTGATCTAAAGTTATGCTCCATGATGAAGGCTAGGAGATATTTATCGCATGGTTGTTATGCCTTTATGGCTCACGTGGTAGATACGAGCTTTGAAAAGAAAAGCATCGACGATGTCCCGGTTGTAAATGAATTTTGTGACGTCTTTCCGGAAGACTTGTCGGGTATTCCACCCGAAAGGCAAGTTGAATTCCGTATTGATCTCGTTCCAGGTGCTACACCTATTGCAAAAACTCCTTATCACCTTGCTCCATCCGAAATGAAAGAGCTAATGAGTCAGCTTCAAGAATTGCTTGACAAAGGCTTTATTCCTCCTAGTAGTTCGCCATGGGGAGCTCCGATATTGTTTGTAAAGAAGAAAGATGGTAGTATGCTGATGTGCATTGATTACCGTGAATTGAACAAAGTCATGGTGAAAAACGTGTACCCGCTACCAAGGATCGATGATCTCTTTGATCAACTTCAAGGTGCGAGGTGGTTTTCGAAGATCTATCTCCGTTCGGGTTATCATCAATTGAAGGTTCGAGAAGAAGACATTCCTAAGACGGCCTTTAGGACCCGATATGGGCACTATGAGTTTACGGTTATGCCCTTTGGTCTCACGAACACGCCTGCGGTTTTCATGGATCTCATGAACCGTGTACGTAGACCAATGTTGGATAAATCCGTTATAGTGTTCATTGATGATATTCTCATATATTCTAAGAGTAAGGAGGAACATACCGCACATTTATGGGAGATTCTCGAGACATTGAGGAAAGAAAGGTTGTACGCCAAGTTCTCAAAATGTGAATTTTGGTTACAAGAAGTTCAATTCCTCGGTCACGTTATTAATTCCGACGGTATTAAAGTTGATCCTTCAAAGGTAGAAGCTGTAATGAGATGGCAAGCACCAAAGAATGTCGGTGAGATTCAAAGTTTTCTTAGCCTCGCGGGATATTAACGTAGGTTTATACAAGGCTTCTCCAAAATCGCATCATCGCTAACCAAACTCACTAAGAAGAACGCTACATTTGAGTGGGGCGAAGAACATGACGAAGCTTTTTGTACTCTACGGAAGAAGTTATGTGAAGCACCAATTCTGGTGTTGCCGAAAGGAACTGAAGATATGGTAGTTTACAGCGACGCGTCTTATTTCGGTCTCGGATGTGTTCTTATGCAAAGGGGTAAAGTAATTGCTTACGCCTCGAGACAACTAAAGAAGCATGAAGAAAATTATGTAACTCACGATCTTGAGTTTGCGGCTGTGGTTTTTGCTCTAAAACTGTAACACCCCAACCCGACAAGGGTAAAGATATCACAATGATGGTTTCATATCAGATAAAACAAAGCATACATCTATAGCAATACAAGAATACTCAAAGGTTACAAATGAAATACAGATACTATAAGGTTACAAATGGACTTCCACTAAATACAAATTCTGAAATAATAATAATAACTTCTAATCACTTTTAAATCCAGAATAACTATCAGTCTTCTAAGTCCAAAGGTACTCTCCACCCATTCCCAGCTTCCTACTAAAACCTGCCGCAGGAAAAGAAATGCGGCTGAGCTACGAGAGCTCAGTGAACAGATATAACGGTAACAAGCAGTAGCATAATGAATAATACATGAGTAAATGAGAATGGAAGCATGAATACATGGTAAGAATACATGGTATCATAAGGGAAAGGAAAAAAGGTGCATGGTAAAGAAAGGTCAGTAATCCACTACGAGCCCATAACATGAAATCATAAGCATAATCATAATCATAAACATGTAGAGGGGAGACCTCTTAGTATCCTGTAAATATGAGGGGTGTCCTCATCATGGGTTGGAGTAGCTAGCTCCCGGAGTGTGAAAGATGTGTATCGCACACACCATCAGTCACCATGAATAACATAACATAACATGAACATGAACAAATCTAGGATGCATCCATACGCCCCAGGTGGCCATAATCTGCCTCTACATAAACATGAATCATAAACATAACATGCAGGGACGGGATAGGTCATCACTCTCCTACCCTAGAGTCATGCCATCGGTGCATCGACTGACATGGACATGAAACCCTCATGCCTAGTGAGTGGCTCGTAGTATCAAACTGAGGGTAAAGGTCAAGTATCATGAATCATGTTTTTAGTTTACTTGCATAGGTCAATATCTTGTTTCATAAGTTCATAATCATAGGTTCATAATCATGGTTCATAAGCATGGTTCATAAGCAAGGTTCATAAGCAAAGGTTCATGAATGAAAGGTTCATAATCACAAAAGGTTCAATATCATGATGGTTCAATAATCGGAGTTCATGAATGAAGGGAATATAGCAATGGTATAGGGAACCCTAATATGAATCATAATAAGAGAATGAAGGCCTCTTATTAAAGAAGCAGAATATCTGTACCTTATTGCTTGACAAAGGAAATCACAAAATAAGATGATAATGAGCACAGGTCACTCCCTCTTCACACCTAGAGGAGTAAAGACATGATTACTAAAGATCCCATTTCCATATTAAGTAACTTTCTATTTTTAGCAGGTTTCCATTTTTGGAAAGTTTCCATATTTAGTAAGTTTCCAAAATTAGCAGATTTCTATAATGAGTAAGATTTAAGTATTATGATTTAGTTAAGTCATTAATTTAGTATCATTATGGAATTAGGATTGACTTTAGCAAGTTATAAAAGTTTAGGGTTAAATATGACAAGTTTACATAGTTTAGGGTTTTAATTGTAAATATATCATGTTAAGGGTCTAAAATGAAAATATCATAAGTTATTCATGTAAATACATCCATTTATTCAGAATTACCTCTTTAGTCCATTTAGTTCCATATTTTACACTTTAAACCCTTTATTTATAAAAGTTACAAAATAAACCTTAAAGTTACATAGTTTACAATTTAACCCATATAATATCCTTAATTACACCATTAACCCTTAGATTTAATTATTTACAGGATCTACCTTCTAATTTCATGTATGGTACGATTTATCCCTTTAGTTTCACATAATTACACATTTAGTCCCTATAGTTATAAAACTTATATATTAAACAATGATTTCATAACAATTACATATTAGCCCCCATAATTATCCAAAATTACACCGAACCCTCTTAATATTATTATTTACTCAAAATGACTTCAAGTTTCCAGTATTTACTTTTTTAGTCCCTTGATTTAATTAAATTGCAAACCGAATTAATAAATATATATATTTACCCATTTAACCTTTTAAATACAAAATTTACATATGGACCCCTCATTTAATATTTTATACGAATTATACCTGGTTCAAATAACTTACAAAAATTATCCCTTTAGTTTTAAGAATTACGAAACACCCCCTTATATTTTATTCTTTCAATCGGTAATTCACAAAATCAAACAAAACCCTAATATCCAATCCAAATCATTACCCCATGATTACCAATAACCTTAAATACTCATTAATGATCAGATTCCATGTCATGAACCCTAGCCCTAATCGATTGCATTAGGGTTTCTTTTTATTTTCTTTCTTTTCTTTTATTTTCCATAAACCCGATTTGAACAATAATTTACCACGACATTTTTAGGCTTCTAAAACTCGAACCAATATTTTTCCCAGATTATATGGATCGTATAGAGCTCAGTAAAAATAAGCCTCACACCCAGAAAATTCGTTTATCATATATTAGAATTTACACCCCTTTTAATACTTTAAATTCACAACGACTAACCTAGGCTTCTAAAATTCGAAACACCATTTTTCCCAGCTTATTTGATGACCAAGGAACTCATAAAAATTAATATCATAGCCCAGAAAAATCATATAACATGATTTACATAATTAACCCATTTTACCCATTTTTAATTCAACCGACCCATTAAACCTTGCATGATTCGAATCCCATATTTTTCACAGATCATATGTGATATAATAAGTATAAGAAAAATTCCATACCAATTATTTAACGTGTGGAAGGAATTTTTAGCAATTATACCTTACGTACGGAATAAAATAGAGAAAATTCGCCACCACTTGATCTAGGCTCCTACAAATCGAATGGCTATTTTTCTAGTCTTCCTTGGATGTTGCAAAACACCAGAAAAATACTCTCCAAGCTCCAGAAATTCGTATGAAGGCTCTAGGGGTTTTTGGGTGTGTTTTGTTATTCGGTTTTAGTTAATTAGAGTTTTTAGGGATTTCTATGAAACAAATAGGGAAATGCCGTGTATAAGGAGGGGGAGGTGCATAATTTCGGTCCTAAATCAAGACCAAATCAATGGGCTTTAATTGCATTGATTTTCCAATATTTTGTAAGTTAATTATGGTTTAATGTAAATTAATGTGATTTATTTGAAATAAAATTGTATTAAAGTGTTTGTACATATAATTTGGTGAGACAAAGACTTTTGGGCATGTAAAAATTATTTCATTTCATATATGGCTTATTACTTAAATTTTTGAGATCAATATGGTACTTTCAATATCCGTAAATAAATTTTTAAACTTGTAGGGGCATTTTGGTCCTTTTTTTTTACATGTTTCAGATTTTAGGGTTTTACAAAAACTTTGGAGGCATTATTTGTATGGTGTCAAGTTTGTAATTTACACCGATCATAGAAGCCTTCAATATTTCCTTGAGAAGAAAGATCCGAACATGAGGCAACGAAGATGGTTAGACTTATTAAAAGACTATGATTGTGAAATTCGCTACCACCCCGGTAAAGCGAACGTTGTGGCGGATGCTTTGAGTCGCAGGGATCGAGGCGAAGTTACTAGGATTCATTCGTTGCGGATGATTGTCACGTCCGACCTTTTTGATAAAATCAAGTTAGCTCAGGAGGAAGCATTGAAAGAGGAAAATAGAGAAAGTGAACGTATTTCCTCTCACATTCCGCATCTTGAAGAAGATAGTCGAGGGATTAAGACACGATATGGAAGGGTTTATATTCCTATTCGGAGTGATATCAAAGAATTGATCCTAGAAGAAGCACACAAGTCAAAGTATTCTATTCATCCGGGAGCTACAAAGATGTACCATGATTTAAAGAAGAATTATTGGTGGCCGGGTATGAAAAAGGATTGTGTAAAGTACGTTGAGAAATGTCTAACTTTTTTTAAGGTTAAAGCCGAGCATCAAAAGCCATATGGAAACGTTCAACCTTTAGACATTCCGGTTTGGAAGTGGGAAAAGATCACGATGGATTTCATCACGAAATTGCCAAGGACGAAAAAGAAGAACGATACAATTTGGGTTATAGTAGATCGCCTAACAAAGAGTGCACACTTCATTCCGATTAGAGAGAATATGCCCGTTCACAAGTTAGCTAAGATTTATGTCAACGAGATAGTCACACGTCATAGAGTGCCCATTTCTATAGTCTCCGATAGAGATAGGCGTTTCACTTCAAACTTTTGGCAAAATTTCCAAGAAGAACTAGGTACGAAACTACATATGAGCACGGCCTTTCATCCTCAAACCGATGGGCAAAGCGAGAGAACGATTCAAACTTTAGAAGATATGTTACGAGCTTGTATGATTGACTTTGGAGGAAATTGGGACGATCATTTGCCTCTAGTTGAATTCCCCTACAACAATAGTTATCATGCGAGTATAGATATGCCACCCTATGAAATGCTCTATGGTAGAAGATGTAGGACACCCGTGTGTTGGGAAGAAGTTGGAAGAAGGGAATTGGCAAGCACGGATGTAGTGTTGGCGACAACGGAGAAGATTGAAATGATTCGGGCAAGACTTAAAGCGGCGCAAGATAGGTGAAAAAGCTATGCCGATAATCGAAGAAGACCAATCGAATTTGAAGTGGGCGATTTTTTCATGTTAAAAGTTTCTCCGTGGAAGGGCGTTTTTAGATTTAAAAACAAAGGGAAACTAAGTCCGCGATTTATAGGACTGTTTAAAATCTTGAAGCGAGTAGGCGAGGTAGCATATGTGTTGGAATTGCCCGAAGAAATGAGAGGTATTCACAATACCTTTCATGTGTCATACTTGAGGAAGTGTTTGGCGGAAGAAACAAGTGTGGTTACTTTAAACGATATCGAAATTGATCCGGAATTGCTTTCACAAGAGGATGAACCGGAAGCTATATTGGGAAGGAAGGTGAGGCAATTAAGAAATAAGGAAATTCCTTTACTAAAAGTCCAATGGAGGCATTGGAAAAGCACAAGTATTAGGTGGTAAACAGAAAAGAAGATGGTGAACAAGTATCCTCATCTATTCCAAGAGTAGATTTCGAGGGCGAAATCCTATTTAAGGGGGGATGAATTATTACACCCGAACCCCGGAAAGGTAACGTATTATGCCATATAGTATAAGAAATATTTGTATATAATACCTTAGTGCATGAAATCAATGGGTAATAAGTGTTAAGGGTTTAAATTAGTAAAATGAGACTTGGAGGGACTATATTTGCCAAGTAACCAAACTTAATCCTACACATGATTAAATACCCAACTTTAGAAAAGTCTGGAAATCTTGAGTGTGTTCTTCATATGTGTCGACATATAGAGAAGAAAAGGGAGGGAACTAGAAATCTTCACCTTAGTTCATTTTAGCTATCAAGAAGTGATAAAGAGGCATTAGAGACACCTTAATTGCAATCTTCTCATCAAGTAAGTATTTTCCCCAAATTGAGAAATTAGGGTTCATGATATGGGATTTGGGTATAGAGGATAAAGATTGCGAATTAATGATCTCCCTAGCTAATTAGTCACTAATTGAAGTTAATCTTGTGATAGGAAGCAATTGTAGAGCCTTATCAAGTCCAAGTAGGGAGCTAGTAGGGATTAAGGTAAGTATATAGGAATAACTTGTTAAATGTTATTATGTTAATGTTATGATGCGTAATGTATTCTTGTTTTGGAGCTTGTTAATGAATGTTAGCTTGGATCCAATGCTAGTTATGATAATGTTATGTATTTGCTTGCTTGATCAAGGTGAGTAAAAATGTTATGTTATGCTCCATGGAAATGTAATGATGGTTATATCTTATATACTTACTAAGCGTTTTCGCTTACGGTGGTTGTTGGGAATTATATTTTCATAGATTTGATGATA
The DNA here is from genome assembly GCA_021014915.2 of Artemisia tridentata subsp. tridentata. Classification (NCBI taxonomy): domain Eukaryota; kingdom Viridiplantae; phylum Streptophyta; class Magnoliopsida; order Asterales; family Asteraceae; genus Artemisia; species Artemisia tridentata. The sequence continues at coordinate 8,665,334 of CP139501.1, read as the reverse complement.
CAAAAACAAGAAGAAAGAAACATGAAGAATGCTGAAGTGATAAGCAAAATACACTAATATGACTCTGCTGTTTGCAATAACTCTGCTGTTTAGTGCAATAACTCTGCTGTTTGCAATAACTCTGCTGTTTAGTGCAATAACTCTGCTGTTTGCAATAACTCTGCTGTTTAGTGCAATAACTCTGCTGTTTAGCTGCTGCTGATCAATGAGTCATACTGCTGCTGGATGGATAAGGATGAAAAAGATATTTTGTATTTGAGTCAAGTATATCAAGTAGATAATATCTAGATATGTTCTCAGTCAACAAAGTTGTAAAACAAGATACATGTTGTATCTTAATGACTGACACATACACAAGCAAGTAGTAGACTAAAGCTTATCAATTTTGTAATGATCTCCTTTATACTATAAAAAGGAGATCACACCCTTAGATAAAAAGTGTATCACTATGTGATTAGTGATCACCAAAGTGCTTCGTACTTTCATATTACAATAACACAAAGTTGTGTTAAAATGTAAGAGCACTTAAAGAGTGTGTGTGGGAACATTGGACATGGGGTCTGATGTTGTTTAGTTTGTTTAGCCTCAAGGATCTTCGATCCCTGATTAGATAGTAATCGTGTTATAATTGATCATGTAACATTGGGGCTAATGGAATAAACAAACGGTAAACTTGGAAAAACCTTGTAGTGATAGTATTGTATTCGTTCATTTGAATATTCCGCCAATATTATCATTGTTCTTAACATAGTTATAATCCTAGATCAAAGGTGTAACAACCTAGAGTCCATAAACGATCACGTAACTTGTTTTAGTAGATGTAATTAGCTATAAAACAAGTTTCCACAGTTGGTATCAGAGCGGGAGGCTCTGGATCTAGAAAAGAAAAGGTTTTAGCTAAAGAAAGAAGAAAAATTCTGATCTGGTTCGTATTTTCGTAACTCACTGCAGGGCTATTTTAAAAAGGCGATAACTCCTTCGTTAACCGTTGGATCGAGCTAAAATTTTTGTTGAAGGTTCTTGGTATATCAAGGTAGATTCTCACCGGAGGGATCTTCAATATGAGCCTTAGGTTGCAAGATATGCATCGTTGAAAACTGCTGCAAAAACAGTTGAGGTATGGTCGAATTTTTTGGTTTTTCTTTCTTGGTTTTCACACACATAGGAGAAGAATCACACACAAGAGAAGACTTGGTTCTTAAAAGATAAAAAGGCTTGTTTATCAAGGTATTATTGGTAAAGAAGATTAGTTGTTACTTATTTGAAGTTGAGGTGGAATTTTTCAAAATTGTGTTTTATCATATCTTTGGAAGAAAGGATAACTTGTTTGTGCTACAATTTCATATGACTACGACTTGTTAAATCTAGTTTTCATAGGTCAAGGGGAGGATGGACGAAGACCTAGTTAACTATCACTTAAAGGAGTTACTTTGTAGTGCTCAGTGTCTCATTGAAGATGAGGATTTTATCAAGAGATTTCGATCTACTTATATGGTGTTAGTGTAAGTTCAAAGTCAGTTTTAGTACAAGATATAGGACACAAGATTGGTTTATTTTACTTCATCAACGAATTGGTAATGGTTGGTTTCTCTTCATCAGTCATAAAAGCCTACAGATTTGAAGAATCAAGAAATGGTTAATATATTAGTTTCAGGGGAAGCTTCAATGTTCAAGATGTTTAACCATTCATTTATTGTATATGTGCATCACCACAAGGGAAAGTTATTGATTCTTACTACTATTGATTAAATTTTAGTTTGTAGTTGTAAAGATCATATTTGTAATATTTCCTATTTGTTGATAACAAAAAGGGGAAGAGATGTGGTGGATAGCATAGATTAAGGGGAAGACAGTATAGTTTCATTCATGGTGAGATTTAGTTATCTCAATTTCTCTACTTCGTCTAGGGAAATTCGTACAAGAATGTGTTTGTTTTGTAATCATCAAATAGGGGAAGATTGTTGGGAATTATATTTTCATAGATTTGATGATACAAAAACAAGAAGAAAGAAACATGAAGAATGCTGAAGTGATAAGCAAAATACACTAATATGACTCTGCTGTTTAGTGCAATAACTCTGCTGTTTGCAATAACTCTGCTGTTTAGTGCAATAACTCTGCTGTTTGCAATAACTCTGCTGTTTAGTGCAATAACTCTGCTGTTTAGCTGCTGCTGATCAATGAGTCATACTGCTGCTGGATGGATAAGGATGAAAAAGATATTTTGTATTTGAGTCAAGTATATCAAGTAGATAATATCTAGATATGTTCTCAGTCAACAAAGTTGCAAAACAAGATACATGTTGTATCTTAATGACTGACACATACACAAGCAAGTAGTAGACTAAAGCTTATCAATTTTGTAATAATCTCCTTTATACTATAAAAAGGAGATCACACCCTTAGATAAAAAGTGTATCACTATGTGATTAGTGATCACCAAAGTGCTTCGTACTTTCATATTACAATAACACAAAGTTGTGTTAAAATGTAAGAGCACTTAAAGAGTGTGTGTGGGAACATTGGACATGGGGTCTGATGTTGTTTAGTTTGTTTAGCCTCAAGGATCTTCGATCCCTGATTAGATAGTAATCGTGTTATAATTGATCATGTAACATTGGGGCTAATGGAATAAACAAACGGTAAACTTGGAAAAACCTTGTTGTGATAGTATTGTATTCTTCATTTGAATATTCCGCCAATATTATCATTGTTCTTAACATAGTTATAATCCTAGATCAAAGGTGTAACAACCTAGAGTCCATAAACGATCACGTAACTTGTTTTAGTAGATGTAATTAGCTATAAAACAAGTTTCCACAGTGGTAGTTAATGATGATTTTGTAGGTACAAGTAGAGGAAGCAAGGGTAAGGACTTAGCATAGCTTGTAGTCGTGAAAGGAAGGGTAGAGTAGTGGTAGAATGTAACTAGAAGACCGTAATCTTTTGGACCAAGTGTGTTGAAGTTGGAAGCCCCGAAGTGTCCTATTTCAACCTATATGGTCATTTTGTTATTTAATGTTCTTGTGTCATTCACGGTTCTTGAGCATGTGTAAGTCAAGGGTCAAGTATGTATGTAAGTCATGAAGTCTTTAAGGTATAAGGTGATGGTGGTGTTTTGAGGGTGCTTGGTATTTAGCCAATCTTACCCATTTTGGAAAGCTATGGGTCAATACTTTGTACTAACACCTTGTCAATATATTAGAAATGTTAAGTTATGTATGCTTTTAAATGGGTATGTGATGGTTTGTGTATTGGGTAAAAAGGGTGTAGTGGAATTGAGTTTAAAGGGAGTGTTTGGCATAAGCTTGTTTTCACCCACTTTGGGTTGTGAACGGGTCATGGGTGTATGAGACAAGTTTAGTATGTTAAGTTATGTATGTTGGTTAAGTATGGTGGGTAAATGAAGTGGTTTTAATGGTTTTGGGGTGATAATGGGTCAAAAATGGGTTTTATGCATAACCCGTCATAATGTAAAGTACTATATCGGGGAGTCAAACGGTAAGGGTCTTTGTATGAAAATAAGCCCAATAGTATGCTAAGTGAATCTGGAAAGTTTGGTAAAATATCGAGGTCGGGATTTCAAGTTCGGGACGAAAACGTGATTTTGGTAGATCAGCTGACCTCCAACCGATCGGTTGGATGTCCATCCGATCGGATGGACGGGTTCTGCCAGATTTTTGAAATCTTTGAAAAATCGTAACTTTTTAACCGTAAGTCGTTACGAGTCGCACCACCCGTCGTTTTGAAGGTAATTGAGTCTAGTTTCATCTAAAATAGCCTCAAGTCCTAGATATGTATAGATTTTTGTCAGCTAGTAAAAGAGTAACAGCGGGTCAGTTTTCGGGTGTATTTTTTGCTAAAATTTTTCACGTTTTTAGTTGAGGTTGGTCTCGGGGTGTTACACCTCTCCCTGAAGGTAACATATCAAGAAGTGCTGAGGGCAGTCTTAAACTAAATGAATTGATGGAATTATGTACAAGATTAACAGATAAAGTAACTGGATTTGAGGATGAGCTCAAGACTACCAAGCAAGTTTTTGGAAGGGTATACACTAAGCTTATCTTGAAGGTGAAAAAGTTGGAGCAGCAAGTCAAGACCCTCAAGAGAAAAAGGTCAGCTCAGATGGTGGACTCTTCAAGCTCTTCTAGTTCTGATGATGATCAAGATGATGTCATGGGTGAGGAGTCTTCCAAACAGGGGAGGAAGATTGCCAAGCTAGACCAAGATCCAAATGTTTCATTGGTCCAAGAAGGTTCTGATACTCAGGGGAGGCCAGATGAACCTATGGAAGAAGCTCTAGAAGGTCATCAAAAAGGTACTGCTGGTGCAGACCTTAGTACTGCTGAAGCAGGGATTAGTACTGCTGGTGCAGTCTATGTTAGGAGACAAAGAATTGACAAGGGAAAAGCTGTAATGACTGAAGGTGAGCCATCAAAAAAAATAAGCAAGAAATATCAAGCTCAAATGGATTATGACTATGAGGTTGCTCAAAGACTTCAAGCTGAAGAAGAAGCAAGAGTAGCTGAAGAAGAGAGAATTGCTAAATTCATGGTTGAACAGAAGCTACTCAGTGAAGAAGAAGAAAGTGCAGCTCAAGAACAGGCTGACAAGGAATTAGCTTTAAAGATGCAAGAAGAAGAGAGGTCCCACTTCACAACTGAAGAACAAGAGAGTGCAATCAGTGACTTACTTGAGCAGATAAGGAAGAATCAAAGCAAAAAGACAGCTGCAAAGAAGAAACCTCCTACAAAAGCTCAACAGATGAGGTACATGAAAGACTATTTGAAACATCAAGACAATTGGGCTGAAAAACAGTTAAAAGGCAGGTCTTATGAAGAAATAGAGAAATTGTACTGCATAGCATATGGGAAAATTCATATTTTCTTAAGAGGATTCACAGAAACTGTCAAGACAAGCAAATGTGATAAAAGAGCAGGTGAGCAGTTAGAGTCAGAGGCCTCAAAGAAACAAAAGTCTGAAGAAGAAAAAGGAGATCAAGCAGTTGAGGAAGAAGAAACAGTAGAAGTATTAACTAATGAACAACTTCAGCATATGATGGTAGTAATTCCAGAAGCATTGAATGTAGATCCTATTCAAGCTAAACACCCAATTATTGATTGGGAGATACACCAAGATACATTTGGGAAAGGATGGAAGATTATCAGGGTAGGAGGACACTCAGAGGTCTACAAGTATTTTGAAGATCTGATAAAGGCTTTTGATAGAGAAGACTTGGACAAGCTATGGAGTCTGGTTCAAGAAAGATTCAGGTCCACTGATCCTATAGAAGACAAAGACAAGGAACTATGGGTGAAACTGAAGAGGTTGTATGAACCAGATCCAGAAGATGTTCTATGGAAGTTTCAAGCCCATGACCTCGCTACTACTTGGAGATTGTATGATACTTATGGTGTTCATCAGGTATCTATAAAGGTTGGAGTAGATGTCTACATGCTGATAGAGAAAGATTATATATTGAGAGCAGGTATCTTATTTGTTATGTTAGCTGCTATGCTCAGAGTTGATGAAGACTCAGAAATGGCAAGAGAGTTGGTGAGAAAGATATATCAGCAAGCAGAAGCAATGAAAACTACAAGACTAAGGCTAAGAAGATAGTGTTTGGAAGAATCCTCACAAGGTAATGATTTAATTCAGAAACTTGATGATTTAGGGTAAATCACAAGTTTAGGGGATGATTGTTAGGAATTAAATGTTCAAGTCATTGGTTTTGTATTAGTACTGCTGAAGAATAACACTAACAGTACTAATGGAGTTAGTACTGCTAGTGTAAGTTGAAGACTGTTGAAGATATAACTAACAGTACTAACTGCTGAGTTAGTACTGCTAGTATAGAAGATGGTACTGCTGGACTGCTTGAAGACTGAAGATTAGTACTGCTCATGATGACGTGTAGAAGGATAAGTATAGAATAGATTTCATGAATATCTTATATAGTTAGAATTATACGGATATTCTGCATGTTTAGAATATCAATACTTATCTTGTAAATGACTCCTTGTGTTATAAAAGGAGGTCCTAGGTTAGATGTTTAGATATATGTTTTGTTAAGATTCAAGGTTTTGTAAACCCTAGTGATAAGCAAGATCACTCGTATTATATCTAATAATATTGAAGCGTTTGGTGTTATTCATTGTTCATGCAAAACTGTTCATTCATTACTATTACATTGCACAAATGTTCTAAGTATCAATTAGTAGATTCCACATACTAGTTGGTATATACTTGATTCCTCCCGAACCGTCAGGTTTATCACGCAAGCCAACCGCTTGTGAACGGTCAACCGTAATAAAGGGCCCTGGCAGCCCGGGAGAAATAGCAAGTTTACCAAGGAGTATAGAAGTATATCCTCGGGTCATTATGTCCTGGTGAGGTGTGACGTTCTGAATACAACGAATGTGTGTGATGTTGAAATTTATTGAATATATAAAAACATGGGAATCTGACTGACTAACACTGGAATGTGAATAATCATAGCTCTGTCACAGCTGTATCGTTAAAAACGTACAATCAGAAACCTAAAAACGCGAAAGATATACAAACGTACGTTTAAATTAAACGTAAACGTACAAAACGAAAATAAAACAAACATTCCCAAAGAGGAAATTTGCATGCCTTGACGGCTTAAATGCAAATTAAAAGAAAATAAAATAAAATAAATAACTATATTTACAAAGTTATTATTATAATAATTAGAAAATCTAAAAACCTCGCGCGGAAAGGTGAAAATAAAAGAGTTTTGGGATTCTAAGCTAAAATATGTGAAAGATAATTAAAAACGATAAAAAATGTAAGAAAAACGGTTATCTAAAACTTACGTATACAAAAACTACAAAGAAAACTGAAAACGAGCGTTATTAATAAAAATAACGTACGTGCGCGAGTTAAAACGTGAAATTTGTGAAATATAAACATTACGGGTACAATTATAATTTTTATATGTTCTATATGATAAAAGAAAATTTTAGAAAAAAGAATTATATTTTTTTGATTATTATTTTATTTATTATGATTTAATTACTATTATACAAATAAAAATACGAAATAAATACTAAACGTATTCTAAAAAATCTGAAAATTTTTATGTAAATACTTTATAACATTACAAAGCTAAGAAAAATACAAAGGACAAAACAGCTTATACGGATAAGCTATAATAAGCAGAAGAAGAAAATAAGCTATAAACGAAAAAACAAGGTTAAAAGGAATTAATGTGGGAAGAAGAGCAGAACTGGTGCTCCAGAGCTACTGGAAGGGGGTGTGTTGTGTTGGGCGCATGTATACTAGCGAGAGGTCTTGAGTTCGAATCCCACACCCCACACTTTTTTGCATTTTTTTTTTTTTTTTCGATTTTTCTTTTTTCTATATACTTTTTAACTAAATATAAACAACTTTTAAAAAGACATTATTTTTATACTAAGTTAAATAAGCTGGTTCGAAATGCTTATTTACCACAGTAGGTGGTTTAAGGTTTTTAAAAAAAACTAAGATTTATCAATTAAGCTATAGGTTTTAAAATAAGCTAAACTTTTATTTTTTTTTTATTTTTCTTTTACAAACTAACTTTTTAACTAAATATAACAAACTTTTGAAAAGACAACTTGACTGAATCAAGCTAAATAAACTAGTTTGAAATGCTTATTCACAACAGTGGGCTATATAAAGGATTTTTTTAAAACTAGAAATCTTCAAAAGTAGCTACAAACTAGAATTTAAGTCATGAGCTTATGGAATTAGCTAAAAGGAACTGTTATACTAGTAAAGAAGCTATAGGAATCACTAAAAGCTCAAGCCAAGAGCTTAAAAGCTCTCAACAAGCTAGAGCTTGTTTGAGGTCTGCTGTTGCAGGCATGAGCAGGGCAAAATTGCCCGACTTTGGGCATAGTTTTAAGGGCTTTAAAGGTTCCTAAAAATCACACAAAAAATTACAGATGTACACAAGCTGGCCAACTCTAAGCGTGCCAAATTTTAGGTTCTAACTCCTTAAGACGAAGAAATGAAAAATCGACGAAAATTGGCTGAAAATGGTGAAATACGAAAATGTGCAGAAAAATTGACTTTTTGAGTTTATGAACAAAGTTGATTTTCATGAACTTTGGACTGAATTTAATCACTGATTATGTTATATTTAGACAACATTAACATGAAATAAACAAATATTAACAACTTTTAAACACATATGCAAGGTTTGGACACATGAATTAAAACAGACAAGTACTAAAGACAGATTAAAAGGAAATTTGACTATAACAAAAATAAAGACTGAATAAACTGAGTCAATGGATCCATATGCATCACACAATCAAACAAGAACAATAATACACATAGCCTTTAACACAGAATTAAACATAAACAAATATGCAAGATACTAGGATCTAACAATCATCCAGTACTCAAACTTAGAAGACCAAAGTGTCAAAATGATTTTCTTGCTTGCTATACCATTTGATTAAGGTTTAACTGGTTACTTAGGTTATATTGAGTTTACATCAGACAAGAACAAAACTCTACACATCCTATAAAACAATTTAACCAATAAATCCAAACACCCTTTAATGGAATAAAATTGAGATTTTCATATCATTCAACTGTGTAAACCAATACCTTCCAATCCAGGGGTCTAAAGTGTCAAATCAGATCCTTTTAAACTTCAACCAGTAGTCACACAAGTATAGGTCTAGGGTTATCAAAAATTTGTTCATTGACAGTCAAAATAATATTTCAAAGCAACAACTAATTCCAAAACATAACAACTAAAGATTAAGCTAGAAAAACATTAATTAACAACAAATAAACAGAAAAACGTGAAAATCAAAGCAATTAAAAGACTAAAGCAGTAAATTGCAAGAAATTGTAAAAAATGGCTTACAAGTGCACAAGACTGAGAACCAAGAACCATGGCACAAAATCACTTCCTAAAGCCTCCCATGAGGCACTAATACCCATGGCAATCCATAATTAACCATGCTCCTGCTTGCATCATCATGAACACACTATTTTTGATTTTTTCATTGTTTTTCTTGATTTTGGTATTTTTAAATTTAAAAGATTCTAAGCTGTTTATTGGTTTCTAAAAGCTTGCATAAGCTTACAAGAGCCTATGTAGTGTTATATAAATTCCAATAATCAACTAGGATCAACAGAAATTTAAATGACATGAAAATTAAATGACAATTTAAGTAAAAACTGGAATTTAAAGATAGACAACAATTAAACTATAAATAATGATCCATTGAACTTTTTTAAGGTTTAATACATCATTTAAAGCATTAAAAGACATTAATTTAAAGATAAGCAGTAAAATCTACATCTAGGTGACAAAGGCCGAAGCCAAGGTGGTCTTCTTCTCTTCCTTCTTCTTCCTTTTATAATCTTTTGAGTCCCACTTGAGTTTCCAGTCATTTCCCACCTTTCATCTTGACCTTTGGATCACTGAAACATATCCTAGCCATTGATTGGTATTTTGGCGGGAAAAGTGGAATAGGTTGCTTGTGGCCGTTTTCTTGCATTTAATGCACCTTGTTCACACGTAGAGGTTGAGTGGACAAGCTGAGTGTAGTAGGTTTGCAAGGTGGAGTAAATACTGTGGGTTTGAGAGTGGTAATAGTTTTGCAGTGTCTATGTGAGGGAGAAGGGATAAGGAGGGAAAGGGATGAGTGTTTGACCGGTATTTGACCCCGGTATTATTTACTTAAAAAGGGGTTGGGCCAGTTGTGTTTTGGGCCAGGATTAGGATTGGTTTGGATTTGGAATTGTTTTTGGTTTATTGATAAACAAGGCCCGGTTTGGTTTTTAGTTTAAGTAACCATAAGGACCAAACTTGTAAACTGCTGAAAGTAGAGGGGCCTGAGTTGCCAACTTTCCAAACTTCTTCAAGGGACTAAACCTGCAATATATCATTAGTACAAGGACCAATGTTGATATTTTTCTATTTTTAAACACCAAGGACCATTCTTGTCATTTTTGGATTTTCAGGGAGTGAAGTAGTAAATTTCCCAAAAGTTATCAAATTGTTCCAATTTGTATTTCATGAATAGTACAAGGGTGTAATTTGTTAAATTACCATTTTTGAACACCCAGGGACTAATTTTGCCAATTTTGTAACTTGAGGGGTAAAAGTTGCTATTTTGTGTAAACTTTCATCCAGGGATCATTAGTGAACATGTTTGACTTCCCTAAGGACTAAAGTTGACTTTTTATTCATTTTGAGCATTCAGGGACTAGTTTTGACAATTTGTGAACCTCCAGGGACTGAAAATGACAATTGTGTAAACTTTGTGTGTTTTTCACTTGTTTTTCAATCTTTTGTACCTGAATCACATAAAAACACATTTTGATGAATTTGTAACTTTTATAGGGTCATTTGTGTGTTTTTGGTCGTTTTTGTGGGTTCAAACAGTATAAAAGATATGTGTAATTAGGCACATATCAAATCCCCCACACTAAACTATTGCTAGTCCCTAGCAATCTTTTATGAAAAATTAATAGATTTCATCTATTTACCAAAAGCCATTACTTCTGGAGTAGCCAAATGTTTCAGTTCAAGTAAGAACTTTGGTACAAATGATAACCAAATGATTTTGAGCAAACCATCAGCTGTCAACGGTTTTGATTTGTCTTTACCAGAAGCCGTTTGCTTCTGGACTAGCCAACTCTTAGATAAATTATTACTATTATCTTTGGTGAGCTGATTACCAATTATGGTTTTTCCACTGCCTTTACCACAAGCCATAATCTTGCGGGCTAGCCAACTCTTCACTTTTTAGGATATGGTGAGTTGAATACCATACAATTTTGGACAAATTGCAAGCCATAAACGGATTTGATATATCTTTACCAAGAGCCGTTTGCTCCTGGATTAGCCAATCCTTATGTGGGTTAGACATGGCGGACTGATAACCATTTGTTGTGTTTAGTGCATAGCACTTCCACTAAAATTTTTTTTTTTTTAAATTTGGCCATTTTTGGGAAAAAAAGGGACTAAAAGGGTACATTTTTCGATCAAATTCGCCAGAATTTTCCCCCCACATTTAGAACTGAATATTGTCCTCAATATTCAAAGTCCCGGCTATTATGCCGAATCCTTGAACGTAAAAAGATAACATTACTGGCTAAGTGTGGAAACACAATAATTATTCTTTTCTTTTTTTTTTTTTTTTTTTTTTTTTTTTTTTTTTTTTTCAATATATACAATTTTCTCAAAGTTTTTTAGATCTATATACAAAATGTGGGGCATCTCCCCCACACTTAGGCGGCAGAAAGGGGTAAGAAAAGTGAAACACGGGTGAAAACCCATGTTAAGACTACTGTTTATTGATTACCGAGTCGCTAGCTTGACTCGACCCCGAATTAATTGGTTCATGGGGAAAAGATTGGGTGAGAATTTGGAGTGGGGACCACTCACAGAATTATGAATGATAAGGTTGGGAGAATATTTTTTGGTTTTTTTTTTTTTTTTTTTTTTTTTTTTTTTTTTTTTTTTTTTTTTGATTTTATAATGTTTTTGTATTTTTAAGATTTATATATATATACAAAGGAAATGAAAATAGGGAAATCCTAACAACCGCCCCTCGAAAGGGAATCTGGGCTTGACAGAGCTCAGTAACTGGAATCCGACAACCGAACGATCAAACGTCCTTAATAGAGGAGTTAACAAATTGCGCGTTTCCGCCCCTTAAAAGGGAATCTGGGTTTGTAACGTCTACCAAATTGTGTTCAAACAGCCAACAACCAAATGTTGTAACTGAGGGACTAATCAAACTGGGCAAGTTGTGTGCTATGAAAAGGAAAATATTTTTGGATTTTTATCTTTTAGATATATACAAAGGATAGAAAACACAAATCGTTATACGCAGCACACCTCCCCGGCAGCGGCGCCAAAATTTGATTCCTCCCGAACCGTCAGGTTTATCACGCAAGCCAACCGCTTGTGAACGGTCAACCGTAATAAAGGGCCCTGGCAGCCCGGGAGAAATAGCAAGTTTACCAAGGAGTATAGAAGTATATCCTCGGGTCATTATGTCCTGGTGAGGTGTGACGTTCTGAATACAACGAATGTGTGTGATGTTGAAATTTATTGAATATATAAAAACATGGGAATCTGACTGACTAACACTGGAATGTGAATAATCATAGCTCTGTCACAGCTGTATCGTTAAAAACGTACAATCAGAAACCTAAAAACGCGAAAGATATACAAACGTACGTTTAAATTAAACGTAAACGTACAAAACGAAAATAAAACAAACATTCCCAAAGAGGGAATTTGCATGCCTTGACGGCTTAAATGCAAATTAAAAGAAAATAAAATAAAATAAATAACTATATTTACAAAGTTATTATTATAATAATTAGAAAATCTAAAAACCTCGCGCGAAAAGGTGAAAATAAAAGAGTTTTGGGATTCTAAGCTAAAATATGTGAAAGATAATTAAAAACGATTAAAAATGTAAGAAAAACGGTTATCTAAAACTTACGTATACAAAAACTATAAAGAAAACTGAAAACGAGCGTTATTAATAAAAATAACGTATGTGCGCGAGTTAAAACGTGAAATTTGTGAAATATAAACATTACGGGTACAATTATAATTTTTATATGTTCTATATGATAAAAGAAAATTTTAGAAAAAAGAATTATATTTTTTTGATTATTATTTTATTTATTATGATTTAATTACTATTATACAAATAAAAATACGAAATAAATACTAAACGTATTCTAAAAAATCTGAAAATTTTTATGTAAATACTTTATAACATTACAAAGCTAAGAAAAATACAAAGGACAAAACAGCTTATACGGATAAGCTATAATAAGCAGAAGAAGAAAATAAGCTATAAACGAAAAAACAAGGTTAAAAGGAATTAATGTGGGAAGAAGAGCAGAACTGGTGCTCCAGAGCTACTGGAAGGGGGTGTGTTGTGTTGGGCGCATGTATACTAGCGAGAGGTCTTGAGTTCGAATCCCACACCCCACACTTTTTTGCATTTATTTTTTTTTTTTTTTCGATTTTTCTTTTTTCTATATACTTTTTAACTAAATATAAACAACTTTTAAAAAGACATTATTTTTATACTAAGTTAAATAAGCTGGTTCGAAATGCTTATTTACCACAGTAGGTGGTTTAAGGTTTTTAAAAAAAACTAAGATTTATCAATTAAGCTATAGGTTTTAAAATAAGCTAAACTTTTATTTTTTTTTTTGATTTTTCTTTTACAAACTAACTTTTTAACTAAATATAACAAACTTTTGAAAAGACAACTTGACTGAATCAAGCTAAATAAACTAGTTTGAAATGCTTATTCACAACAGTGGGCTATATAAAGGATTTTTTTAAAACTAGAAATCTTCAAAAGTAGCTACAAACTAGAATTTAAGTCATGAGCTTATGGAATTAGCTAAAAGGAACTGTTATACTAGTAAAGAAGCTATAGGAATCACTAAAAGCTCAAGCCAAGAGCTTAAAAGCTCTCAACAAGCTAGAGCTTGTTTGAGGTCTGCTGTTGCAGGCATGAGCAGGGCAAAATTGCCCGACTTTGGGCATAGTTTTAAGGGCTTTAAAGGTTCCTAAAAATCACACAAAAAATTACAGATGTACACAAGCTGGCCAACTCTAAGCGTGCCAAATTTTAGGTTCTAACTCCTTAAGACGAAGAAATGAAAAATCGACGAAAATTGGCTGAAAATGGTGAAATACGAAAATGTGCAGAAAAATTGACTTTTTGAGTTTATGAACAAAGTTGATTTTCATGAACTTTGGACTGAATTTAATCACTGATTATGTTATATTTAGACAACATTAACATGAAATAAACAAATATTAACAACTTTTAAACACATATGCAAGGTTTGGACACATGAATTAAAACAGACAAGTACTAAAGACAGATTAAAAGGAAATTTGACTATAACACAAATAAAGACTGAATAAACTGAGTCAATGGATCCATATGCATCACACAATCAAACAAGAACAATAATACACATAGCCTTTAACACAGAATTAAACATAAACAAATATGCAAGATACTAGGATCTAACAATCATCCAGTACTCAAACTTAGAAGACCAAAGTGTCAAAATGATTTTCTTGCTTGCTATACCATTTGATTAAGGTTTAACTGGTTACTTAGGTTATATTGAGTTTACATCAGACAAGAACAAAACTCTACACATCCTATAAAACAATTTAACCAGTAAATCCAAACACCCTTTAATGGAATAAAATTGAGATTTTCATATCATTCAACTGTGTAAACCAATACCTTCCAATCCAGGGGTCTAAAGTGTCAAATCAGATCCTTTTAAACTTCAACCAGTAGTCACACAAGTATAGGTCTAGGGTTATCAAAAATTTGTTCATTGACAGTCAAAATAATATTTCAAAGCAACAACTAATTCCAAAACATAACAACTAAAGATTAAGCTAGAAAAACATTAATTAACAACAAATAAACAGAAAAACGTGAAAATCAAAGCAATTAAAAGACTAAAGCAGTAAATTGCAAGAAATTGTAAAAAATGGCTTACAAGTGCACAAGACTGAGAACCAAGAACCATGGCACAAAATCACTTCCTAAAGCCTCCCATGAGGCACTAATACCCATGGCAATCCATAATTAACCATGCTCCTGCTTGCATCATCATGAACACACTATTTTTGATTTTTTCATTGTTTTTCTTGATTTTGGTATTTTTAAATTTAAAAGATTCTAAGCTGTTTATTGGTTTCTAAAAGCTTGCATAAGCTTACAAGAGCCTATGTAGTGTTATATAAATTCCAATAATCAACTAGGATCAACAGAAATTTAAATGACATGAAAATTAAATGACAATTTAAGTAAAAACTGGAATTTAAAGATAGACAACAATTAAACTATAAATAATGATCCATTGAACTTTTTTAAGGTTTAATACATCATTTAAAGCATTAAAAGACATTAATTTAAAGATAAGCAGTAAAATCTACATCTAGGTGACAAAGGCCGAAGCCAAGGTGGTCTTCTTCTCTTCCTTCTTCTTCCTTTTATAATCTTTTGAGTCCCACTTGAGTTTCCAGTCATTTCCCACCTTTCATCTTGACCTTTGGATCACTGAAACATATCCTAGCCATTGATTGGTATTTTGGCGGGAAAAGTGGAATAGGTTGCTTATGGCCGTTTTCTTGCATTTAATGCACCTTGTTCACACGTAGAGGTTGAGTGGACAAGCTGAGTGTAGTAGGTTTGCAAGGTGGAGTAAATACTGTGGGTTTGAGAGTGGTAATAGTTTTGCAGTGTCTATGTGAGGGAGAAGGGATAAGGAGGGAAAGGGGTGAGTGTTTGACCGGTATTTGACCCCGGTATTATTTACTTAAAAAGGGGTTGGGCCAGTTGTGTTTTGGGCCAGGATTAGGATTGGTTTGGATTTGGAATTGTTTTTGGTTTATTGATAAACAAGGCCCGGTTTGGTTTTTAGTTTAAGTAACCATAAGGACCAAACTTGTAAACTGCTGAAAGTAGAGGGGCCTGAGTTGCCAACTTTCCAAACTTCTTCAAGGGACTAAACCTGCAATATATCATTAGTACAAGGACCAATGTTGATATTTTTCTATTTTTAAACACCAAGGACCATTCTTGTCATTTTTGGATTTTCAGGGAGTGAAGTAGTAAATTTCCCAAAAGTTATCAAATTGTTCCAATTTGTATTTCATGAATAGTACAAGGGTGTAATTTGTTAAATTACCATTTTTGAACACCCAGGGACTAATTTTGCCAATTTTGTAACTTGAGGGGTAAAAGTTGCTATTTTGTGTAAACTTTCATCCAGGGATCATTAGTGAACATGTTTGACTTCCCTAAGGACTAAAGTTGACTTTTTATTCATTTTGAGCATTCAGAGACTAGTTTTGACAATTTGTGAACCTCCAGGGACTGAAAATGACAATTGTGTAAACTTTGTGTGTTTTTCACTTGTTTTTCAATCTTTTGTACCTGAATCACATAAAAACACATTTTGATGAATTTGTAACTTTTATAGGGTCATTTGTGTGTTTTTGGTCGTTTTTGTGGGTTCAAACAGTATAAAAGATATGTGTAATTAGGCACATATCAATACTCAAAGTATCCTCAACACAATTCTAAGTGTGTTTTGATCCTCTCATATATCAATTTGCAAAGAAATTTATTATTCATTCTTATTCATCTTATATTTACTTTTTTTTTTACTTTTCAACCTCTTATAACTTTTTGTTTTGAACCAAAATTTTGCCCACTTAAGTAAGACTTTTTTTTATTGATAAATAATACCCTTCTCGCTTCAAAATAAGTGTTCAATTTGACATTTTAAAGTCTTTATTTTTTCAAATTTAACATTAATATTTTTAGTTCTATTATATAATACTTGATAGAAAATTATACTAATAAAAATGCATTTAAAGCTCAATTCTTTCATATATTTGCATCAATTATTATATAACACACATAAAAATAGTTAAAGTCAAAGTTGGAAGATAAACAATTAAAAAAAGTTAAACTGGATACTTATTTTAAGATAGAGGTACTTCTTAGCTATAGTAAAGGTTTTTGGGAGAAAACATTTGAGAGTAAATGTATTTTATGTGAATATTAACACACAAAAGATTGACAAAATATTTCGGATTCAATTACTTATGCCCAATTGTATTTTCAAAAGGTTTAAACGCATATTATACAAGAGATTGACAAAATATTTCGGATTCAATTACTTATGCCCAATTGTATTTTCAAAAGGTTTAAACGCATATTATAAGAGAGTTGATATCAATATATATCTCATATTTGTCATAAATCAAAATAATCAATCTTAGCCATCCATTTTCCATTTATATTAATAAAAAACTATTTTTCACAATTTTTTTTAAAACAATATATTTTGCAAACGATAAATCTTCAAGCTACAAAAAATACACCATCGTAACAAGAATTAAATTATCTATTTATAAATATGCATTTCTCTATACTTTCGACGAATTTTTTTTTAAAATTTTCGCCCAGAAAAATCACATATGATTTGTAAAAATCACATATGATTTGTAAAAATTACATGTGATTAGTAAAAATCAAATCACATGTGATTTTTACAAATCACGTGTGATTTTTCTGGGGGAAATTTTGAAAAAAAAAAAAGTTCGTCGAAAGTATATAATAATGCACATCTATAGAAAGATAATTTAATTCTCGTCGCTATGGTATGATTTTTTCGCGTAACGATTAACGGTTTGCTAGATATTTAATTTTTTAAAAAACGGTGAAAGTTTATATTTTTTATTTTGATAAAAAAATGAATGGTTAAGATTGGTTAATTGGATTTATGACAAATATGAAATATATATTGAACTTTTGGCTATTATACAATTAGTTGACTATAATTTTATTACACCAGTCAAATTTACATACAAATCTTAAATACATAAACTCCTAAACTTTAATAAACATAACATAAAATGATAGGTAACTAAAAAAAATTGATGAAAAAAATATAAATTTAAGATAACTTATATAAAAGGGTGAAAGCTGAAAACACGCAATATATTTATTCAAAAGACACGATGTACGCAACAAACTTTTAAAATTACCATTGTACGCAATTTACTTTCAAATTTGGTGCAATGTACGCAATATGACCTGGAACCAGCAGGTTACCAGGTTTCAAACTTTGAAAATTGACAGGAATGGTCCCTGTGGCTTGCGTTGACTTTCACCGGTCATCCCTTGACTTTTTTATCACTTAGAAAAGTTACAGTAATGGTCCTTATGGTCCCTGTGGCTTCCATTTTTGTCCATTTTTTTACGTTTTTGTCCGTTTTTATACGTTTTCGTTCGTTTTTATACATTTTTATCCGTTTTCGTCCGTAATTACACCTTTTCGTCCGTTTATGAACGTTTTTATACGTTTTCATCCATTTTTTTAATTTTTCGTCCGTTTTTAGTCGTTTTCATCCGTTTTTCTTACGTTTTCATACGGTTTTGTCCGTTTTTATACGTTTTCGTCCGTTTTTCATAAGTTTCATACGTTTTTGTCCGATTTTATACGTTTTCGTCCGTTTTAGTCGTTTTCATCCGTTTTTCATACGTTTTCATACGGTTTCATCTGTTTTTATACGTTTTCGTCCGTTTTTCTTACGTTTATTACGTTTTTGTCCGTTTTCGTCCGTTTTTAACGTTTTTGTCCAATTTTCTTACGGTTTTGTCCGTTTTCGTCCGGTTTTCTTAATTACGAAAAAGAATTAAAAAATTAAAAAATTAAAAACAAATTAAAAAATTTTAAAAAAAATTAAAAATTAAAAGAAAATTAAAAAGAAATTAAAAAATTTTAAAAATTAAAAAAAATTTAAAAAATTAAAAAATTCCTTTTTTTTCAAAAATTTTTTTCCGAATTAATTTTTTTTTCCGAAAAAAATTTTTTTTTCAAAATTTTTTTTTCCGAATTTTTTTTTTCCGAAAATATTTTTGAAAATTTTTGCAAAAAAATTATTTTTGAAAATATTAAAAAATTATAAAAAAATATTTTGCGAAAAAAAAGTTATAAAAAAAATTTTGAATTTTTTTTTTCCCAAAATTTTTTTTTGAAAATTTTTCTATAACTTTTTTTTCAAAAAAACAAAATATTTTCGGAAAAAATAATTTTGAAAAAAAAAATATTTTCGGAAAAAATATAAAAAAAAAGGATTTTCGGAAAAAAAATTATATATTTTTTTTAATTCGGAAAAAAAAATGGACAAAACAGTATGAAACGTAATAAAAACGGACGAAAACGTATAAAAACGGACGAAAATGTATAAAAACGAACGAAAACGTATAAAAACGGACGAAAATGTAAAAAAAACGGATGAAAACATTAAAAAAAGGATGATGATGATGTATAAAAACGAACGAAAACGTATAAAAATGGACGAAAAATTAAAAAAATGGATGAAAACGTATAAAAACGTTCAAAAACGGACGAAAAGGTGTAATTACGGACGAAAACGGATAAAAATGTATAAAAACGAACGAAAACGTATAAAAACATAAAAAAACGGACGAAAACGTGTAAAAACGGACGAAAACGGATAAAAACGGATGAAAATGTATAAAAATGAACGAAAACGTATCAAAACGGACGAAAACGTAAAAAATCGGACGAAAACGTTAAAAAACGGATGAAGATGTATAGAAACGAACGAAAACGTATAAAAACGGACGAAAACGTTAAAAAATGGATGATGATGTATAAAAACGAACGAAAACATAAAAAAAACGGACGAAAACGTATAAAAACGGACGAAAACGGATAAAAACGAATGAAAATGTATAAAAACGAACGAAAACGTATAAAAACGGACGAAAACGTAAAAAAATGGACAAAAATGGAAGCCACATGGACCATAAGGACCATTACTGTAACTTTTCTAAGTGATAAAAAAGTCAAGGGATGACCGGTGAAAGTCAACGCAAGCCACAGGGACCATTCCTGTCAATTTTCAAAGTTTGAAACCTGGTAACCTGCTGGTTACCGGTCATATTGCGTACATTGCACCAAATTTGAAAGTAAATTGCGTACAATGGTAATTTTGAAAGTTTGTTGCGTACATCGTGTCTTTTGAATAAGTATATTGCGTGTTTTCAGCTTTCACTTTAAGATAACCTATATAAAATTGTTAGTCTCGGTACAACGCACGGTTAAAATAAATTTTGTTATTGTCATTTGACATATCAAGGATGACCCGTACTTCAAACGTCCATAATTGTTAAACGACGTCACATTTGACTTGTATGGTACAAAATTACAACTCATTACTACATTCGTTGTACTCCGTATCATGCAACAAAAAACATCTTATTGTAGAAACTAAAAGAGAAAAGAAATGCTTGTTTGCAAAGTTAAGTAAATACACATCTTTTAATACAAAATTACTCTTGGCACCATATAGGCCTATCTAAAACCCCATCAACGAACCAACCATGGCAAACCCACCAGAACTCTCAATCCGTCCTTTCGAGCTCACTGATGCCGATGATTTCTTATCATGGGCTAGTGACGAAAGAGTGACCAAATATCTCCGATGGAACACCATCACTAATAAACAAGAAGCCATCAAATACTTAAAAGAAACAGTCATACCACACCCATGGCGTCGTTCCCTCTGTTGGGCCAATAAGTCCATTGGATACATATCTGTCAAGCCAGAATCGGGCCCTGAGCATCATCGAGCTCATATTTCATATGCAATAAGTTTTGATAAATGGGGACGTGGGATAACTACAGCCGCAGTGAAGATGGCTATCCCTATGGTGTTTCGTGAGCTGCCGTATTTGGTAAGGCTTGAAGCTCTGGTTGAGGATGAGAATATAGGATCACAAAAGGTGCTGGCGAAAGTAGGATTTGTGACGGAAGGGTATTTGAGGAAATATGGATTTAATAAAGGTGAGATTAGAGATATGATTATGTATAGCTTTTTATCAACTGATGTATTGAATTAACCACCTTGTATATGAAATTGAGTTTGCTTGAAATCTTTAATATGTGACCAACGAATGAACACCTTCCAACAATCCATAAGACTATAACCAAACTAGTATGAAACTTTGCATACAAAAATATCATTTCAAATGGAGAGGGAATATAGAAGAATATGAGAGCTAGGAACCCATTATAACTCAAAATAGGACGATAAATTATTGTAAAAGAGAAGAAAAAACTTTTTGCCTAGGATCGTTCGATATAAAGAACAGAAAGATCGAAATTAACCAACCCAAAAGGAGACGAACAAAGTTTGAAAGCAAATGGATACACTGAGCCAAAAACAAACCCATAATAATAGACCAGATCACTTAAGCCTCGTCTCCAGCGTCCGCATTTAGATTAAAACTAGCATCCCAAGACTCCGTTGGGTTGAACGACCTAGATAACTTGTATCTATTGGTCTTTTCTTTTTGCTTTTCTTCAAACTCTGGAACTTCAATATCCATCCTTTCGGAGATGTTTTTAAAATCTCTCAACAATGAAAAAGTGTAAACGGTACTTTGTATTCAGCTTGATATTCAACAAGTGCCCTTTGAGTGTAATCCTCGTCTCCGGCTCCCACTCACCGGCGCCCTTAGCATAATGTTAGCATACACTCCACAAAACTGAGCCACTTTAGAAAGCATAGTCTTCCATTATACGTTTACCATATGGTAAGTTCGACGACCGGTTACCTTTATTTTGCTCTCCAAGTACTCTACAACCTCATTCCAAAATCCTTTCTCCCTCCTCGTGTTACCAAGGACGCTATTTTCGGATACATGAACCCAACCTTTTCACAACGCAATTTTTTCATTAGTGGTCCATGCAACACACCGGGGTCCGTCCTCATTTCGAACCGTCCTCTTTTGAAGTTGTGTTTAAAAATGTTAAAGTTAAGAGGTATTTATAGTTAAAGGGGGAATTTCATATATCCCCTCCTAAAGGTATCTAATTTCATATATACCCAAGCTATAATCTAAATATCATATATCCCCTTCTCTAACACAATGACAAATATACCCTTACCAAATAAAATATATTTCCAATTTGTATTTAGGTTTTTAACAACGTAATTTCCTCAAACCGTCACCAGTGCGATTGACTCTTCGGTATCCTCTCCTATTTTCCCCAATCTCTCGTATTTGTGTGATGCTTTCATTGTAATCGTAAGTTTGTTCAACAATAATTTTGTTTCTATGTATCTCGTGATAACATGGACTTATGTTGAGATTTGATTGGTATGTTAATTGATTTATATAGCTAGTCCTATTTTCCCCAATCTCTCGTATTTGTGTGATGCTTTCATTGTAATCGTAAGTTTCTTCATAGTGTATCTATATCACAGTTGCTTTGTTTTCTTTTTCTTTATAGTTTCATTATCAGAGTAGTTATTCTCTTTTTTATAGTTTAGTTAGTAACGCAATATCTACTTCATGTTTTGCTTTAATATTGTATGACATGATTTTGCAAGATGGAAGATGCTAATTTGGATATCATGGAAAATCAGTTATTAGCACCGACATGGGAATTCATGGCTCAATCGCCAACACTTGAGTATGTTAAAGAATTTTTTAGTGTATTGTATATTTAGTTTGTTTGAAAACTTTAGACTTATATACTTAATTTTTTTTTGTAGGGTGATATCATCCAACTATAAGATAAAACTAAAATATGGAGGCTACTTTCGGTTAGCTAAGAGGTCATCTAAGCAACGATGTTGTTTTGGCTATCAAAAATCTATTTACATTGACACGTGCTTGTACAACTTTGAGGATTTACTTGAAGAGGTTACAAAAATTTATCCATCAAATAGGGATCTTGTCTTCTCGGTTTATTTTGTTGACAAGAATGTCGCAGAGCAACCTTATATGAATCTTGATTCTCAAGAGAAATTTCAGTTGATGCTTAGTATGTATGAGGTGGAGAAGGAACTAACTGTCTATGTGACAACGAATAATAATAACGACACCGACGTAATCAAGCAGAGGTAAAAATATTAGTTTTTATATTAAATTTTTTAAACCATATATATGTTTTGAAGAGAACTTTGCTTTTCCGACAGGGGTCAAGATGAAGTTAATGAAGAACCACATGGTGATGAACCAACTGGTGATGAACCAAATGATGATGAAAAACGTGATGAAGAATCCGAGTATTCATTAGGTTCTTGAAGTAGCTCCTATGCCTGCAATGGATCTATGGGATCATGTCGATGCCGAGGAGAAGATATACCCACCTACTATCAAACGTCCGCCTGGAAGACCAAGAAAGAATAGAATTAAACCAAACGACGAGCCGACAAAAAGACACAACTGTAAGCATTGTTTTGAGTATGGACATCATGCGAAAAAATGCAAAAATCCCGCACCACAAGCTTGAAATGAACATCAACAATTAACAAGTAAAAGGGGACGACGAAAAAGTACACGTATAAGGGGTCGATGGAACAACTAGTTATTAGTTAATCGATTATTTTTTTGTATCGTAACAAATCAAATTGTGCGGAAATTTTGGTACAGCAACATAATGGATTTATAGTTGCAGACTACAAATCAACAACTTTGATTTTGTCTTTTATGTTTTGTTATCAGACTTCGAACTAAGATATTTATGTTTTGGAAATTATGTGGAAATATTGTTACAGCAACATGGATGTATAATGGATTTTGTATTCTGTGTTAGAATTGAGAATTTTTCATAATGAATTTTCTCTTTTGTATGCTTCCAAGTAATCCAAGTATTAACAAAAGCTAAGGGCACAGGGAGTCATGCTTCCAACCCTCCAACCCTCCCAAATTTTAACCAATCAAATCCCTCCACCTCATTTCAACCCTCTAACCCTCAATCCAACCTTTTTTACTGGCGCCCATCACTTTCAACCCTCCCAATTTTTTTTTAAATATTCATAATTTGTCCTTCAAAATTATAATTTTGCAACATTAACCCTTCCAATACTAAACAATTATATAAAAAAAAAACAATTTGTAAAAACAATTTGTAAAAACAACCTTTTTGACATCCGAAACCTCTCACGAAACAAAGACGGGCCAAACTTCGGTTCGTCAACGAAATAGTCACGCATTAGTGTTTCTTGAGCTTCTTCCCGAAACCGCTCGATATAGGTTCGAGTTTCTTGCGTGCTTGCCGTGTCTTCTTCGAGCGACTCAACCACGTAGCACAAAAAAGGTATCGTACTACCCGTGGATAAGTCCGGTAATATGGGTGGCATCGCTAACTCGGACAAAAGGGAAGATGATGATAATGATGATGATGACATTTTTTTTTTTTTGGTTGTTAATTTGTTTTGAATTGAAAATGGTGGTGATGGTTCGGATTATATAGGCAAATAAAGGACCAAATTTTTTATTTATTTTTAGTTTACACGCTCCAACGGATCTTTTTTATTTTTCAAACATGCCCTTCAACGGTCATAAGGCCGTTTGATTCCTTCAGCTCGCAGCGAGCTTTTAAACCGCAAATCCAACCCGCAGGCCTAGCCCGCTGAACCGGCATCGGTGTGCCCGCAAGCCCGCCCAGCCCAGCCCGCTTCCCACTCCTTGTAGCCTAAAAAATCTGGGCAAATATGAAAGTTTAATATTTTTTATCATTAAGGGTAGATTAGTCATTTTCTTTAGAAAAAATTATTAAAATTAATTAGTATGGGTAAATATGATATTTTAAAATTTAAGGGAGGGGATATATGATATTTAGGTTTTGGGTTGGGTATATATGAAATTTAGAAAGTTTGGAAGGGGATATATGAAATTTCCCCATAGTTAAAAAATGAGGTAGTGTGATTTTTTTCTTTTTACATATAATGCAACGAGTACTTACAAGGGGGCCTACATTTTTCAAACAAACCAAGAGGTGACCGATTCACCTCTATCTCTCTTTTTTCCAGTAGCTCACGCCTAAGGATGCACCAAAGGAGTGGGGTGGCGCGTGAAGGAGGACCTCACGAGTGAGGCCTCACCTCCCACTACTTCCATTCTTAGAAATGATTAACAGAATCCCCTTTGCTTGTGTGTCTATAGGCTTTGATCTTGATGTGTAGTATTGGGGTATAGTAGGATATTATATAAAATGATAAATAGGTGAAAAATAGATGTGCAATGAGTGCAGAAAAGGGTAAATTTAAAAAAAAAAGGGCAAATGCTAAAATAATACATTGAACTTGCCATTTTTTGCCATTGTATGGTCCCACCTTTTCCGTTAGTAAATGTATGACTAAACTCTTTTCCGTTAGTAAATGTATGACTAAACTTATGAAATCGGGTCATTGTGGGTATAAATGTCACATTGTTAGTCCTTCATACTAAAGGCCGTTAGTAAATAACTTACAATTCCGTTTTCTTACGTTTTCGTCTGTTTTGACACGTTTTCGTCTGATTTTTTACGTTTTCATCTGTTTTGACACGTTTTCTTCTGATTTTTTACGTTTTCGTCTGTTTTGACATGTTTTCGTCCAGTTTTTTACGTTTTCGTCTGTTTTGACACGTTTTCAAAATGTTTTTTACGTTTTCGTCTGTTTTGACACGTTTTCGTCCAGTTTTTTACGTTTTCGTCTGTTTTGACACGTTTTCGTCTGTTTTGACACGTTTTCAAAATGTTTTTTTACGTTTTCGTCTGTTTTGACACGTTTTCCTTCGTTTTTTTTAAATTTCCGTCTGTTTTCACACGTTTTCGTCTGTTTTCACACGTTTTAGTCCGTTTTCTTACGTTTTCGTCTGTTTTGACACGTTTTCGTCTTATTTTTTACGTTTTCATCTGTTTTGACACGTTTTCGTCTGTTTTTACACGTTTTCAAAATGTTTTTTACGTTTTCGTCTGTTTTGACACGTTTTCGTCTGTTTTGACACGTTTTCAAAAAACAGACGAAAACGTAAGAAAACGGACGAAAACGTAAGAAAATCAGACGAAAACGTGTCAAAACAGACGAAAACGTAAGAAAAGGGACGAAAACTTAAAAAAACAAAGGAAAACGTGTCAAAACAGACGAAAACGTTAAAAAATCAGACGAAAACGTGTCAAAACAGATGAAGACGTAAAAAATCAGACGAAAACGTGTCAAAACAGACGAAAACGTAAGAAAAAGGACGAAAACTTAAAAAAACAAAGGAAAACGTGTCAAAACAGACGAAAACGTAAAAAATATTTTGAAAACGCTTCAAAACAGACGAAAACGTAAAACATCAGACGAAAACGTGTGAAAACAGACGAAAACGTAAAAAACATTTTGAAAACGAGTCAAAACAGACGAAAAACGTGTCAAAACAGATGAACAACGTAAAAAAATCAGAAGAAAACGTGTCAAAACAGACGAAAACGTAAGAAAACGGACGAAAACGTAAAAAAACAAAGGAAAACGTGTCAAAACAGACGAAAACATAAAAAATCAGACGAAAACGTGTGAAAACAGACGAAAACATAAGAAAACGGACGAAAACGTGTGAAAACAGACGAAAACGTAAGAAAACGGACGAAAACTTAAAAAAAGAAGGAAAACGTGTCAAAACAGACGAAAACGTAAAAAACATTTTGAAAACGTGTCAAAACAGACGAAAACGTAAAATATCAGACGAAAACGTGTGAAAACAGACGAAAACGTAAAAAACTGAACGAAAACGTGTCAAAACAGACGAAAACGTAAAAAACATTTTGAAAACGTGTCAAAACAGACGAAAACGTAAAAAACTGGACGAAAACGGGTCAAAACAGACGAAAACGTAAAAAATCAGACGAAAACGTGTCAAAACAGATGAAAACGTAAAAAATTAGACGAAAACGTGTCAAAACAGACGAAAACGTAAGAAAACGGAAGAAAACGTAAGAAAACGGAATTGTAAGTTATTTACTAACGGCCGTTAGTATGAAGGACTAACAATGTGACATTTATACCCACAATGACCCGATTTCATAAGTTTAGTCATACATTTACTAACGGAAAAGAGTTTAGTCATACATTTACTAACGGAAATGGTGGGACCATACAATGGCAAAAAATGGCAAGTTCAATGTATTATTTTAGCATTTGCTCAAAAAAAAAAAAAGTGATTCAAAAATGATTTAAATTAGAAATAAATGTTATCTTTCGATGTCAATTACAAAATTATACAAGTTTCCTTTAATTGTTAGATTAGATAGTATTTGGATGTTAACAGCAAAACCTTCACGTGCAGTGCTGGGATATTATATATAGCATTGACATGACTCACTTTAATTAAAATTTATAATTAAAACTAAATACTACTAGTAATTAAAATTTATGTAGATGAGACTTTAATATACTCCTTCCGTCCCATATTAAGTGTCCACTTTCAAAATGCACAAAGTTTTAGAAAATTCCACTAACTACACTCTCCACCAATCAAATATTATTTTTACCCACTAAAGTCTCATCTCATTGGTTGGAATACAATATGGACACTTAATTTGGGACATCCCAAGATTCCATTGTGGACACTTAATATGAGACGGAGAAAGTATAATGTTTTTAGTCACGTTAAACATGGTTGTTTACAGCTATTTTTTAAAAAAGACAACAATTTTCTAGAACCACTAAATGCATTTATTTTTCAAAGTATTTTCCTTCGTATTTTGACCTTAATTTTTTTTTCGTGTTATATAATACTTGATGAAAGTTATACAAATGAAAATGCATTTAAAACACAACTCCATTTATATATTTTTCATCAAGTATTATATAACACGAAAAAAAAAATTATGGTCAAAGTTGAAATAAAAAGACTTTAAAAAAGTCAAAATGAACTTATATTTTGAGACGGATGAAGTATTTTATATCCGACCGACTGATCATTTGCAGTTTTATCTATACTGATGAAATTTGTTTAATACAGTTATTTGTTTGTGCCTTTAACATACAAAAGAGTGTGACCAACATTTCGTATTCCAGAATCAAATAATAAAAATCATTAGTCTTTGAAAGTTTGAAGTTATAAGATCATAATAATTTATACTAGTCATAATAATTCACTTGTGATTATATATATAATCACATTTGATCATGTATCAGTATATGATTATCACAACTTATTATGTGTTTATAATAATATGATATAATTTTGTGATCATTTCAAACAATAAAAAAACTTCCAATATAAGGAATAGACAAAAAATCACTTTGGATGATCACACCATTCAAGTTAGTTAGACAAACCAACATAGTTTGTTGTTATCAATATGTTTATTTTTTCTAGATATTTTACTATGTCCTAAACAGTTATGTTTAACCCTTAATCATTTCTTATATAATGATAAACCATTATATCATTAGCAACATGAGTTGCAATAAGGCTTAACTATTTTTCATTTCTTTTAGAATAACTAATAGTTTGATTATTTGCAAAAATGTTCACAACATAATATTTGCAACATATAAACTTTTTCAATACTCGGTACAAAATCAAGCGACTTGTTTATTGTCATACTTTATTTATTTCATTGCTTAAAAATACACTTTATGTTTTGTCATCAACAAAAATGGGGAGATTGTTAATACAAATATTTTTATAAAAACGTTTTTTATATTTTACGATCTTTGCTTAATTTTGTTAATGACAATTACAAAGTTTATCTTTAAAGCTAAACATAAATATAAGATTAAGTCTTTTACATTTATAGTGATAAGTCTTTTAAAACACATTTACACATTACAAGATTACTAGGAATAACATTATATACATTTACATTTTTATTTCTTAAATTAGAAATATTTAGGATGACATCATGGCATGCATCATGAACATAATCTTAGAAAGATTTGTGAGATATCTTGTATAGATCTTCAAGCTAAAGAGTTGACATTTGAAGATATGGAAAGATTGTGCAAGATATGGAAAGATTTGAGAATCACTTAGCTGTCCTGCACTGGCGGATCCAAACCAGTACAAGGGCGGATCCAATTTAAGGGATCCGCCAAATCCGCCAACTGTTTTATCAGTTTTCCTATAAATAGCAAGCTGATCATTCAGACACATTAATCACTTACATAGCATAAATTATATATACATTCATTTATACATTACTAACCCATATCATTCATCATTCTTAGTGATCTTCCTTTTTGTAGCAAAAGAGATCATGTATCAACAAGCTTCAACACACTGTTGCAAGTCTTGTAAAGTAGAAACTGTGTGATTAGTTAGAGTTTACACATCATTGTTATACCTTTCATTTAGTAAAGTTCGGTTAGTGTTTTAGTCCTCAAAAAATATAGAGTAAACGGGAGTAGTTGTACCCTTGTAAAGAACTCGACATTTAGCTTAGTGTCAGTAATTGTATAAGCGACGTCAGGTTGGTTCTTCCTTGAAGTAGAACTCGGTATTTAGCTTTGTACTGGAAAAAGGTGTAAGCGACGTGTATTAAGGTTTTCTCCGCCGAGAAGGGAGTTTGTTTCTTAGTGAAGAAAAACTCTCGAGTTAGAGGCTCGAGGAGTGGAGTAGGGCAAGGAAGAGAGTCCTTGTAGCCGAACCACTATAAATCTCCGTGTTGTTGTTTGATTGTTCTTTTCTCTACTTACTTACTTATATTATTTGATTGTGTACAATTACTTTGAAATCACGATAAGTCACAAAGCTAATTAAATTTAAAAAAGTAGTGAAAACTATTCAACCCCCCTTCTAGTTTTTCACAAGCTGGTTAACAAAAAAGGGAAAGAAAGGTCAGTTTTGGTTTGGTTAAAAAGGATAGAATTGGTGTCGTATAGTTGTAGTAGGGGGTGTGTTGTGTGCTAAATATTTGGCATGTGTTGAGTGTGGGTTAAATGAGTCGAAATGGTTAAGTGCACACAAGGGTCTTCTCGGGTTGATTAGAGGTTGAGTTGTGTTTGCAAATAAACGAGGTGATTCATTTGCATGGGTGTGTTCGAGTGCATGAAATCTACAAACTATAAGAATTGGTTATATAATTATATAATTTACATTTTAGGCCCTGAACTTTGCTAAAATGACATTTTAAACCCTAAACTATCATAGGTTGTCATATTAAACCCTAAACTATAATGTTGGTCATATTAAGTCTTTAAATTTGCATAATTATCATTTATAACCTTAAAAGTTATTAATCGGGAAACTTACTAATTTTAGGAACTTACTAAATCGGAAAACTTACTAATTATGGGAACTTACTAAATCGGGAAACTTACTAAATATGGAAACCAACTAAATATGGCAAGTTACTAAAAATAGAAAGTTACCAAAAATAGAAAGTTACTAAAAATGGAAAGTTTCTAAAAATAGAAAGAAATCCTAAATGTGAAACCTAAATAACTATAAGCATTAAACTTGTAAAATGAGCTTATTAGTAATACGTGATCATTAATTTTTATAGGTTCTGTGAAGAAGGAGTGATTCCTTTTTCGGTGTGCTTTCCTATTTTGTTGGTTTGCTTTGCATAAGGTACAGATATTCTACCCTTTCTCAGTAAGGGTGTTTTCTCTCATGACTTTTCGATCCTTGACTTTGATTCGTTTGCTTTGTTATGATATGAACCTTTGCTATGATCCCTTTGATATGAGCTTTGCTATGATCCCATTTATATGATCCTTTGTTATGATTCAGTTGATATGAGCCATTGCTATGATTCCCATTGGAGGTACCATGGCCATGTTATTGAGGCACCAATGGCATGGCACTTTCTATGGAGGTGTGATTGATCCACGGCGTCCCTATTTGATATGATATGATATGATATGAGATCTCTTGGCCATTTGATATATGTGTATACTTGTCTAGTACATGGTACATATATGATTTGTTTTGTGGGGGGCGTATGGATGCATCCTAGGTATATGTGATTTGATATGATTTGATATGATTATGATATGATTTGGTGACTGGCTTGTGTGTACCCTACACCTCACTCACTATTTGGTACTTAGAGGCCACCCCTCTTCGTACACTTATGAATTGATATGATATGTATATGTGATTATGTGGTCTATTCGAGTGTCTCGTTTAGACAGGCTCGTGGCTGTCCTATGTGATTCTTTGGTCTATTCGAGTGTCTCGTTTAGACGCGTTCGTTGCCGTTCTTATTTTGACTCTTTGATTCATTATGACTATCTGACTCATGATATCTATGCTTTTGATTCATATGATTCATTTTCGTTACTTATGCTTATTACCTATCAGTTTTGTATATATATCTGTTCACTGGGCTTTTTAAGCTCAGCCGCGTTTCTTTTCCATGCGGCAGGTAATAAGCGGGATGCTGGGCAAGAGTGATGAGAGTAGGAGTTAGAAGACCTACCTTGTTTAGATTCCCCATTGTTTTGGAATTATGATTAGACATATGTCTGGATATTTCATTTCGTTTCATTTCATGTTTAATCTTGTTGGGAGTTTGTAATTTGGAAGTCATGACGTTCTTGACTTTACTTTATTTATGAAGTCTTCCGCTTGCGTTTATTTTGTATGTTCTGATAGACACCATAATGTGACACTTCGACCCAGGTCGGGTTGGGGTGTTACAATTATGGTATCAGAGATCAGGCTGCGACTTGTAGCTCATAAGTTATGGCCTGTGAAAAATTTGGACCCTTAGGGTTCGCCCTGTAGGACTTAGGTTTTGACCGGTGAGGATTGGGTAGACATTAGGTTTCGCTTTTGACACGATCTTTTCCTTCATATTTTGATCCTTAACTTCGTTTTGTCTTCTCTAATTCGTTTATGACCTTTCAGATGGTGAACACTCGTCATAACGAAGATTTCAGTGCCAACCCTGCATTTGCTGCCGCAGTTCAGCGGGCCGTGGATGCACTGATTCCGGGCCTTACCGAACGGATCACGACTGAGATCCATCAGAATACGGCCAGTGGTAGTGGTAGCGGTGGTTCTGGTGCTGGTACTCCGCCAGTGACCATTCATACTTGGTTGGAGAGGTTTTGTAAGCAAAAGCCTCGTTCTTTCAGTTCTGCGAATGCTCTGGTTGATGCGGAAAATTGGATTGCACATATGGAAAAGATATTTGAGGTTTTGGGCTGTGATGATGTGTTTAAAGCTAGACTTGCTAGCTATAAGTTTGAGGGTGATGCCCTCAGCTGGTGGAAAGCTTATAAGCAGGCGAAGGGTGGAGATGACTTTGTTGCTGCTCTGTCATGGAACGATTTCCGTGACACTTTCTATCTTCAGTATTTTCCGAGGTCTGAGAAAGAGAAGTTTGAGAGGGAGTACCATTCTATTTATTAGTTTGAAAGGGAGACTAGAACAGAGTTCACGAAGAGGTTTCTTCATTTGGCAGGATTCTTAGGAGCCAAGGCGGGAACCCAGGAGGGGCAGGCTAATAAGTTCAAATGGGCGCTTCGAAATGACCTCTTAGATGGGATAGTGAATATCCAGTTTGATGACGTAGCACAGGTGGATAATGCAGTTCGTAACATTGAGATCATGCAGGAGAGAGCTAGACAGGGTGTGAAGAGGTATCTGGATGGTGATCGTGTACGACCGGTTAAGAGGAACAATCAATGGGGAAATTATTCCAAGGGTAATGATCAGCGGGGTTATGATAGAAGGGGTAATGACAGATATGGCTACAACAATCAAAGGTCGGGACGCTACCAGCAGTATCGTGATCAACATCATCGGGATCAGCAGCACCGTTGTCAGCAGAGCAACCGCGCTTCGGGTTCATCTGGTCAAAAGAATTATGTTCCTCCTCCTCCTTGCAGCACTTTTGGGAAGTTACATTCTGGGAAGTGTCATCGGGCTTCTGGTGCTTGTTTTATTTGTGGTCAGGTGGGACATATGGCTAGGGATTGTCCTAAGGCTGGTAGTAACAACAGGGGTAATGGGAATGATCGACAGCCAACCACTAAGGGTCGAGTGTACTGCTTGACCAGAGATCAGGCGGCTAGTGCCTTAGGTATCGTTACGGGCACTCTTTATTTATATGATCGTACAGTATTTGTTTTATTTGATACGGGTGCTACACATTCGATGGTTTCTATTTCGTTTGGCAAACATCTTAATATAACCACAACACCATTAAATTATGCTCTATCTATTTCGACCCCTATGAAGAATCATGCGATTATAGATCACGAATTTCTGAAATGTCCTCTACGTTTTACCGATAAAATCCGTTCTGCTAATTTTCTTCCATTGGACATGCATGATTTTGATATTATTCTGGGCATGGACTGGTTATCCGAGCATCGGGCGACTATCGACTGTCATGCCAGACGAGTTATATTTGGTGATCTAAATGCTCCTGAATTTGTTTACCAGGGTTCCCAACCTGGTAAGTCTGTTAAGATTATTTCAGCTATGAAAGCTCGTTCATTACTTTCACATGGTTGTGAAGGATTCTTGGCTTCAATTAAAGATACTTCGTTGGATGGTCCTAGTATCGAGAGCCATCCAGTGGTTTGTGATTTTCCTGATGTGTTTCCTGATGAACTTCCGGGTATGCCTCCTGCGCGTGAAGTTGAATTTAGTATTGATTTGATTCCGGGTGCTGAACCCATTTTTAAAGCTCCATATCGTATGGCACCAGTTGAACTAAAGGAACTGAAGGAGCAGCTTCAGGAACTTTTAGAGCGTGGTTTCATTCGTCCTAGTGTATCTCCGTGGGGTGCACCAGTTCTATTTGTGAAGAAGAAAGACGGTAGTATGAGGTTATGTATCGATTACCGTGAGTTGAACCGTATCACTGTCAGAAACTATTATCCGCTTCCCCGTATTGACGACTTATTTGATCAGCTTCAGGGAGCTAAATTCTTTTCTAAAATTGATTTGAGATCCGGATATCACCAGCTGCGTGTGAAGGAACAGGATGTTCCTAAGACCGCCTTCCGTACTCGTTATGGTCATTACGAGTTTCTAGTTATGCCATTTGGTCTGACTAATGCTCCAGCTGTCTTCATGGATTTGATGAACCGTGTATTCCATGAGTATCTTGATAAATTCGTCATTGTGTTTATCGATGACATTCTGATATATTCTAAGAGGAAGAAAGAGCACGAGGAGCATCTTCGTATCGTATTGGAGATTCTACGGCAGAAGAAGTTGTATGCGAAGTTTTCTAAATGTGAGTTATGGTTGGAGCAAGTGGCGTTTTTGGGTCATGTTGTATCGGCTGATGGGATTAAGATGGATCCGGAAAAGGTTGAGGCTATCACCAAGTGGCCAAGACCAACGAATGTGACTGAAGTCAGAAGTTTCTTGGGGCTTGCTGGTTACTATCCGAGATTTGTTAAGGGATTCTCATGTTTAGCGTTGCCATTGACGAAACTGATGCGGAAAGGTGAGAAGTTTGTTTAGACTGATGAAAGGGAGAGAAGTTTTGAGGAGTTGAAGAAGAGACTAGTTTCCGCACCTATTCTTACTCTTCCGTCGGGTACGGGTGGCTTTCAGATCTACAACGATGCTTCGAAGAAAGGTCTAGGATGTGTTCTTATGCAGCATGGGAAGGTTATCGCCTACGCATCTAGACAGTTGAAACCGCACGAGGAAAATTATCTGACGCATGATTTGGAATTAGCAGCTGTAGTTTTTGCACTCAAAATTTGGAGACATTACTTATATGGTGAGACTTGTGACATTTTCACTGATCACAAAAGCCTAAAGTATATCTTCACCCAGAAGGAGTTAAATATGAGGCAGAGGTGTTGGTTAGAACTTTTGAAGGACTATGATGCTAACATTCAGTACCATCCGGGTAAGGCGAATGTAGTGGCAGATGCTCTTAGTAGGAAGTCGAGGATTATTGCTAGCCTTGAGATTGAGCCTAGGATACTCAACGACTTGGAATTGATGGAGGTGGAGTTATGTGTTCGTGGGTATGATGGTTACTGGGCCAGTCTGAAGGTGGAATCTAACCTTATGCTACGAATTAAGGAAGCCCAGAAAGACGATGGTGAGTTGTGGTCTATCGTTCAGAATTTGGAAGAATGTAGGCAGACGGAGTTTCGTGTTGACAATGATGGGATTGTATGGTATGGTGATCATTTGTGTGTTCCTAATGATCCTTCTATTCGCGAAGCTGTGTTATCCGAGGCACACAGTTCTCCTTTCACTATTCATCCAGGTTCTACGAAGATGTATAGGGATTTGAAGTAGCACTTCTGGTGGAACGGCATGAAGCAGGACGTAGCGATGTTTGTGGCTAAGTGTATGACCTGTTAGCAGGTTAAGATAGAACATCAGCGTGCTAGTGGTCTTTTGCAGCCTCTAGAGATTCCTACTTGGAAGTGGGAACAGATTTCCATGGATTTTGTTACAGGTTTACCTCGCACACAGAAGAAGCATGATGCCATTTGGGTTATTGTTGATCGTCTGACTAAATCCGCTCACTTTCTGCCTATTCGGAAAGATTATTCGGGTAGTAAGTTGGCACAAATCTTTCATCAGGAGATTGTTCGTTTGCATGGCACTCTGACAGCTATTGTATCTGATAGAGACCCACGTTTTACCTCACGTTTCTGGAAGGGTTTGCATAAGGCTTGGGGTACTCGGCTTAAGTTTAGTACGGCGTTTCATCCTCAGACCGACGGGCAGTCGGAACGCACTATTCAGACTCTGGAGGATATGTTGAGATCTTGTGCTTTAGAATGGTCGGGTCATTGGGATGACTATTTGTGTTTGGTGGAGTTTGGCTACAACAATAGTTGGCATGCTAGTATAAAAGGGGCTCCTTTTGAGCTGTTGTATGGGCGGAAGTGTAGAGCACCTATCTGTTGGAACAAGGTTGGTGAACGGCTTATTGAAGGTCCCGAATTGATCGAGGTGACTAATGAGAAAGTCGCCGTTGCTAAGGAAAAACTCAGGGAAGCTAGAGCTCGACAGAAAAGTTATGCTGATCGTCATCTACGTGCTTTGGAATTTAGTCCTGGTGATCATGTTTTTCTTAAGGTTTCTCCGTTTCGTGGTGTTAAGCGTTTTGGTATTAAAGGGAAACTTAGTTCGCGATTCATTGGTCCGTTTGAAATTTTAGACCGCGTGGGTGAAGTTTCTTATCGTTTGGAACTTCCTCCCAAACTTGCTCATGTACATAATGTGTTTCATGTATCTCTTCTGAGGTGATACAATTATCATCCGCTCTATGTTGTTACTTATCCTTTGGATCAGATTCGAGAAGATTTGTCTTATATTGAGGAACCTGAGGCTATTTTGGAGCGTCAGGATCGGGTCATGAGAAACAAAACAATTTCGTTCGTTAAGATTCTTTGGAGGAATCATCCCGAGAGTGAGGCTACTTGGGAGACAGAAGAATCAATGCGAGCTAGCTATCCGCATTTCTTTTCGTGATTTAGTACGTATTCGTTTGATTTTCCATTTCAAATTTCAAGGACGAAAGTTTTCTTTTTAGAGGGGAAGAATTATAATGACCTAAAATGTTGTTTCTAAAATCCGTGACAGAATTGAACTTTTGAACTCGAATACAACCTAAATAAATATAAGCTATAACCTAAGAACTATAAAATACTAAAACCATGATCTAATGTTGGGAATTAAGGTTAACAGTTGGAACTGTTAGTATATAAGTTGGTACTGCTGAAGAGATTGAAGACAACACTGACAGTACAAAGTCAGTTAGTACGGTTGCATTAGAAAGTTAGTACTGCTTATGATTTTTGTAAACGTGTAGTAGATAATTATAGAAAGGATTTTGTGTATATCCTATTGGTATAGATTATAGTTATCTTGTACAGGAATCCTTGGTCTATAAAAGGATTGCCTAGGTTAAAGTTTATGAACGTGTCATTTTGTTAAAGATTCAAGGTTGTAAACCCTAGTGATAGAAGATCACTCGTATTATTAAATTAATAATATTGAATCGTTGAAGTAACTTGTTTCATTCATAGTTACTGTTTCATACATACATATAAAATCTTCTAAGTGTTTGCTAGTAAATTCCGCGTGCTAGTTAACATTATTCAAAGTATCTATCTAACACAAGGAGTGTGTTAAGATCCGGTCAAGTGGTATCAGAGCCAGGTTGATACTTTTTGATTTAGAAGAAAAGATGGACATGGAGACAACATCTTCTACCAACATTGCTGCTAAGCTACCAATGCTTAAACCCAATGAGTTCGATATGTGGCGATTAAGAATTGAGCAATTTTTTCAAGTGCATGATTATGCACTTTGGGAGATCATAGAAGAAGGTAATTCCTTTAAGCCCACAACCACAACGACTGTTGTTGAAGGTAAGACTGAAACAACGGTGCAGACAAAGCCAACTACTAGTGAAGAAAAGGCACAACACAAGAATGATCTAAAAGCAAGAAGCTTGTTACTACTGACTATTCCTAATGATCAATTACTGAACTTCAGTAAATTCAAGTGTGCCAAGACTCTATTTGAAGCCATTGTTGCCAGATATGGTGGGAATGAAGCCACCGAGAAAACTCAGAAGACATTACTCAAGCAACAATTTGAGAACTTTTCAGCTACAAGCAATGAGTCACTAGATCATATGTTTAACAGGCTTCAAAAGCTAGTGAGTTAACTTGCTGTTCTAGGAATTGAGATACCTCAGGAAGATCTCAACTCAAAATTCCTAAGAAGTTTACCATCTGAATGGGCTATGCATGTAGTTGTCTGGAAGAACAAGCCAGACATAGATTCTATGAGTCTGATGGACTTGTATAGCAATTTCAAGATAGTGGAGCAAGATGTTAAGAAGGTTGCTGGAACAAGCTCAAGCTCTGGAAATTTGGCTTTTGTGTCAACTCCCAGTACCTCAAGCCAAGTGGAAGAAGTGCAAGTTGCTGGAGCAGTGGGTACTGCTAGTTCAAATATTGGTACTGCTACTACCTCAAGCAGTACTAATGGACTCTTGGATGAGAATACTTATTGTGCATTTCTGACTACTTAGCACAATGGAAGTATGCTGACTCATGCAGACCTTCAAGAGATTGATAAAGATGATATTGAAGAGATGGATATCAAGTGACAGCTCTCTCTTCTTAGCATGAGGGCTAAGAGATTCTTGAAGAAGACAGGTAAGAAGATAATCATTAACAGCAATGATGTTGCTGGGTATGACAAGTCAAAGATTGAATGCTATAATTGCCATAAGAAAGGTCATTATTCAAGGGAGTGCAGATTGCCAAGACAACAAGATGACAAGAGCAGAGGCTTTGGAAACAAATCAAGAGTTGTGGAGGTTACAGACTCAAGCTCAAAGGCTATGGTTGCCATTGATGGCTTAGGATTTGACTGGAGCTACATTGCAGAGGAGGAAGCAGAAGCATCTTTAGAGATGGCTCTCATGGCATTTTCAGACTCTGAGGTACAAGTTTCTAAGTGTTCTAAATCTTGTGATGTATTAAAAGATCTAGAAACTCTTAAGAAAAGATATGATGAACAAAGAATAGAGCTAACCCAAACAGTTTTAATTTAGCAAATCATAAAAGGGCTTTAGCTGTGTTAGAAGAACAAATTGTTCATTATAAAGGTAATGAGTCTAAGTTTGCTGATGATATGATTATACTTAAGAGAGACTTAATGTTTAGAGAAAATGAAATTAGTGTGTTGAAACATGAACTGGAACAGGTTAAGAAAGCCAAGGAGAACATTCAAATGAGTGTAGACACACTAGAATACACATCAAAAGGTGTTCAAAAGATAATTGAATGTCAAATCTTAAACAAAGCTAAGTCAGGCCTAGGGTATAAGTTTGTTCTACCTCCTTATAGGGGAATTCCAACACCCCCAGGCATAGACCTAGAACACACAGGACTTCCTGAATTTCAACTACCTGAGCTTAAATATGGTCCTCAACCTAAAGAGAATGTAGTTGATAAACCTGTGTATGAGAATGCAAGTGATGCCTCACTTTCTGAGGATAAGGTGTCCTCAGCTAAGGACTTAGATGCTCCAACCATAGAGGACTGGACTTCTGATGATGAGGATGATTAGGCTGTGGTTAAGCCTGTTAGTGTTAAAGTGGAGGAACCAAAAGTTCTCAAAGTGGTCAAACCTGAGACTGTTAGGCTTAGATCAAATGCTAAACCATTTAAACCAACAGTTAGGTATGCTGAAATGTATAGAGCCACAAACAAGCCCAGAGGTAACCAACGGAATTGGAACAATCTCAAGTCTCACCAACTAGGTGATGACTTTGTCTGTGTTAGGAAAGCTTGTTTCACATGTGGTAGCTTTGACCATCTTGCATTTTATTGCAACAATAGGGTAACTAGGTATTCAAGTCCTAGGGTGAACTCAGTAAAACCTCCTACTCACCCAACAAATACTAGAATGATACCTACATCAGTTCTTTTAAGGTCTGGACCAAGAGCAGTTCATACTGCTAGACTAGCAGTTCATACTACTAGACCAGAAATTCATAATGCCAGACCTAATAAGACTCTTTACCTAAGACCAACAGTTCAAGGTGCAAAAACTCTTTTTAAATCAGCACCAACAACTGTTAAAAGGCCCTTTAACAACATAGCAGTTGTAAACAAACAAGTTTGGAAACCTAAGGTTGCAACTGCAAACTCAGCAGTTAATACTGTTAGGAAAGCAGTTAATATTGGCAGTTTTAAAAACACTGCTAAGGGAAATTTGGGAAGTGGTATTAATGCATCTGCATCATGGGTTTGGAGACCACTTCAATCTAATGGTACTCCAACTGTTCTAAAAAGATTTAATTATATTGATGCAAGAGGCAAGCCTAAGTCTGTTATGGCTTGGGTGCCACAAGGAAATTAATTTTTCTTTTTATGAGCATTGTTAGTCATATGCTTGTTATGTTGTGAGACAAGTGCTTTGCACTTTGTTTCCCTGTTTGTGGATTAACAATTGCAGGAATGGATGATAAGCACCAAGGAATTACAAGTGCTTTATGTTTTGGACTGAATGGTGATTTGGAGCTCAGTGTGTGATCTTTCCACACCACAAATGGTAATTGGTTCACCATGTCTAACCCACATAAGAACCAACTAGTCCAGAGCAAACGGTTTCGGGTAAAGACTAATCAAATCCGTTAATGGTTGACAATTTACCAAAAATTATATGGTTATCAACTTACCATATCTAACTGCGAAGAGTTGGCTAGTCCAAAGCAAATGGCTATTGGTAAAGACATATCAAATCCGTTGATAGCTGATAGTTTGCTAAAAACTATATGTGCATAAAAATGTTTTTCAAATAAGTTTATACTGTTCTTTGAAAATTTTGTTAATGGTTTGTACTGCTAGTGTAAACTTTGTGCTGCTAGTGTAAAGTTAATA
Organism: Artemisia tridentata subsp. tridentata; assembly: GCA_021014915.2. NCBI lineage: Eukaryota > Viridiplantae > Streptophyta > Magnoliopsida > Asterales > Asteraceae > Artemisia > Artemisia tridentata. Next base: position 8,625,604 of record CP139501.1, on the reverse strand, counting down.
CTGCTGAACTAGCCGTTGTGACTGTTGTGTCAGTAATTAATTTTGGAGTAAAAACTAGCCGTTGGAGGTTTGTTGCGATTTTTACTGATTGATTTACGGTTTTCGAGGGATCCTCATCTAGATATTTTAACTTTTATTCTATTATAATATTATCCTAAAATAAGAGTTAATTTATTCTTTAAGTCGGTCAATTGAAACCCTAATACTCTCTCAATAAAATCTCAATTTCACTTTCATCTTCTACTTTCTACCAAAATTATCACTATTCACCACAGTCAAATCAATAATTACTGAGAACTTATGGCAAATTTGGATTTTGTCAAGACGCACAACCAGGTGGCTTTTCTAGAGAAAACAGAGGAAGGAGATGGACCAAAATTTTATGAGATAGTGGATTTCCTCAACCACTCTTACATAAGGTATGCTTTAACTGTCTCTCCTACTCTATATGTCTCTCACATCACACAGTTCTGGCAGAATGCAACTGTCTTGACTAGTGAAGATGGAGACTTAGAAATCCATTCTAAAGTGGATAGCATATCTTTTGTTCTTACCGAATCTACACTTAGGAGACATCTTAAGTTGGAAGATTCAGATGGTATTAACACTATGCTAAACACTGAAATTTTTGAACAACTTTCAAAAATGGGGTATGATACATCCTCTCAAAAACTTACTTTTCAAAAAGGATGTTTCTCCCCACAATGGAGATTTTTGATACATACTCTCTTACATTGTTTAAGCCCCAAAAAGACAGCATGGGAACAATTCAGTAGCAATATTGCTATTGCTCTCATATGTCTGTCAACAAACAAGGTTTTTAATTTTTCAAAGTTCATATTTGAGAGTATGGTTGCAAATGTAAACAGCAAAACAAAGTTTCTTATGTACCCAAGATTTATTCAAACCTTTCTGAATAAGAAATAGAATTTGCTTAAGAAACACAAAGAAACTTTTCCTACTCCTAGCCTGCAACAAAAAGTTTTCAAAATATGGCTATGGCAAGTAGATTGTTTACTGGGGTTGTAGTACCTCTCTTTCCAGAAATGCTTCATATTGATCAGGGTGAAGGCTCAGTCAACCCAACTGATCCCCATCACACACCCAATCAAAATCCTGAAATAACCCAAACACCCCCAATTATCACCACTTATAGGAGAAGGACCACACCTAGTCTAACTAGAGTGGCAACTGGATCCTTGCCCCATGATTCACCTCTCCTAGCAGGTAACACAGCTAGAAGTGATGAGGGTAGTTCTGGACAAAATGAATTGATGGCTTTATTTACCAAGTTAACTGCTAAGGTAGAATCTTTGGAGGAAGAACTTAAAAGTCACAAAGAAAATTTTGCCAAAGTCTACACAAGGTTGACTCTTAGGGTGAAGAAGCTGGAAAACCATCTCAAGAGGAAAAGGGCTAGAGCTATACTGGATGAAGATTCCTCAGATGATGATTATTCAGATGGTTTAGATGATGATGATGGTGGTGATTCTCCCAAAAAGGGGAGGAAATCAGATAAAGACAAGGAAGATAAGGGTGAGAGATCAGAAACTCAGGGGAGGCATGATGAAGGTACTAGTGATTTGTTTGGTATGGGTACTGGTAATGCTGCTGATATGGATGTTGAAGATCAAGCACAAGAAACTGCTGAGAATGAAGAAACAGTTCAAACGGCTGAGACAGAACAAGAAACCGTACAAACTGCTAGTTCACATCCAAGTACTGCTGAGGCAGAGTATGAAAGAAAGAGAGCAGCAAAGGGAAAGAAACCAATGACTCCTGAAGAAGCTGAACAAGAAGATGAGAAACAGAAGAAACTAAAGCCAAGAAATCAAGAACAAATTGATTATGATGCTGAAGTGGCAAAGAAACTTCTAGAAAAGGATCAAGCAGATGAACAAGCTCAGATAAATCTTGATGCAGAGTTACCTAAGAAGATGGCTCAGGATGATTTTGATTATGTAATTGAGTTTATGGAGAAAACAAGATTAGAAAAGGTAGCTTCCAATGCTGAGGTTGATCAAGAACAATTCAATGAACAGCTACAATATTTGTTAGATGCAGACTTAATTGTGAGAGCTCAAGCAGTGCTTATTCTTAAAGATAAAGACTTAAGTGAAGAAGAGAAGTCTGAAAAGCTCAAAATTTTTATTCTATCTAAGAACAGAGAAGTAGCTTGGAATGATCTTATGCAGAAGATTAGAGATAGGCAAAAGAAAGGTTACAAGACAAAGATGCCTACAAAGAAAGAACAGATCAGCTTTATGAAGAGTTACTTGAAGAATCAAGCAAACTGGAAGATAAGTTACTTTATAGGAAGATCAGATGCTGAAATTGAAAAAGCTTATTATGAAGCTTATGCAAGATTGAACACACCAATTGCAAGGGATACCACAAAAGGAAGGAAAAGAGATGCAGAGTTGTTAGAATCTGATGCAGCAAAGAAACAAAAGAAGGGAGCTGAAGGATTGACTGATGAACAACTCAAGAGCATGATGGTGATAGTCCCTGAATCCACAAACATCAAGCCTTTGCAAGTAAAACATCCCATTATTGGCTGGGAAGTATGCAAAGAAGGTAGGATGAAAGGGTGGAAGATTATGAGAATTGGTGGAATTACTGAAAGATACAAGCTGTTTGAAGATTTACTCAAAGGTTTTGACAGGGAAGATCTTAATCAGTTGTGGAAATTGGTACAAGAAAAATTCAGAATTAAAGATCCACTTGAAGACAAAGACAAAGAACTATGGGTTCAGTTGAAGAGGATTTATGAACCTGATGGTGGAGAATCAATGTGGAGGTTTCAAGCACAAGTCAAGGATGTCACTTGGAAATTATTTGATACATGTGGTGTTCATAGAATATCTACTAAAGATGGTTTGGAGATCTACATGTTGGTTGAGAAAGATTACCCACTCAGAACAACTATATTGGTTACTTTAGTATGTTCAACATTGGAAGTTGAAGCTGATTCAGAGATGGCAAATGTGTTGATTAGAAGAATGTTTGATCTTGCAGAACAGAGGAAAGGCTAGACAAAAAGATTGACATGATAGATGTTTGAAAGAATCCCCCCATCATAGGAGATGAAGCTTAATTCGAAGAAACTTAGTGATTTGCACAGAAATCATAAGTTTAGGGGAGGATTGTTAGGAATTAAGGTTAACAGTTGGAACTGTTAGTATATAAGTTGGTACTGCTGAAGAGATTGAAGACAACACTGACAGTACAAAGTCAGTTAGTACGGTTGCATTAGAAAGTTAGTACTTCTTATAATTTTTGTAAACGTGTAGTAGATAATTATAGAAAGGATTTTGTGTATATCCTATTGGTATAGATTATAGTTATCTTGTACAGGAATCCTTGGTCTATAAAAGGATTGCCTAGGTTAAAGTTTATGAACGTATCATTTTGTTAAAGATTCAAGGTTGTAAACCCTAGTGATAGAAGATCACTCGTATTATTAAATTAATAATATTGAATCGTTGAAGTAACTTGTTTCATTCATAGTTACTGTTTCATACATACATACAAAATCTTCTAAGTGTTTGCTAGTAAATTCCGCGTGCTAGTTAACATTATTCAAAGTATCTATCTAACACAAGGAGTGTGTTAAGATCCGGCCATCTAAGCTATATAAAAATTTCGACAAGCATGATATACTAAGCCGAAAATCACACGCCTAGAAGTCTTTATATAGGCCGAAAATTATATATATTTTGTACACAACATATAAATCTATGAAATGTATAGATTTATCTTCAATTTGAAAATGTGAAATGGTCTTCTCCTTATCCCTATAGCTCGACATATACATGGTTCTAGACACTAAATATCACACGTTTAAAATGTATTTATCTAGGTCAAAATATATAAAAATCTTGTACACAACTTAAGCCTACTATAGTGTCTAAATACATTTAGTTTTAAATTGAAGATAGGGTCACTTTGAACTTCCATTTTGCTCGGCCTAATGACCAAATATTTTTCTCCTTATCTGCTCCTATATACAACGAGTATACACACAACCAAAATACTCCAAAAACCCTAAAAACAAATCCAGTCGACTGCCCTTTTGTTGGTAGTTTTCGAGAGGTACAAAAACGGGTTCGAAGAAGGATAAAAAGAAGGCTTCAAGAGGCTGTTTGATCGTGGGTAAATAGGGTTCGAAGAGGGTGTAGTCTGGTTCGAGTAGGGTGTTTACTTTGGTTCGGTTTGTGATTCTTTTGCTCTTGTTTCTTGCTTCCAATCGGCAGAAAGGTATCACCATATTTGTTCTTGTTTTCCCGACACCTATACACATGAGATGTTAATAATTTGTAACATGAAACAAGCCCCGGTCGATCTAGAATATATACGAAAGAAGAATTATGTGATCGCATAAAATGATGAAAAGTGAGACACAAGAATTAATGAAAAATGTATGTCGACATGTATAGCTTTAATATGCTAATGAATCAGTTATAAAGAGCTCATGAAATATGGTTTTGAAACATGTTCCCGATCTCTAAAATATAAGTTAAAACCTGGAAACTAGTGTATGAATGCTGGAATTATATACAGGTCGATATAGGGTGTAAGTTGGGCTGTTCGAATTAATTAAATACATGTTGGGTTTAGATCTCTTTTATGAATGGAACCTGGATGTTATACATGGTAAAACTCGAAGGATAACATGTATGATGTGTTTTTGTGGGTTGAATAAACTAGAAATGGGTTGTGTTGTGTGTGTGTCATGAGTGTGTTGTATAGTGCAAATCCTGGTTATATCTCGCATAAAAGGTTGAGATCTAAGTGCATGAAATATTGTATATATGTATGACGATATAAGAGTGTTACATGGCTACTTGAATCTGAATTAAACATGGTTGTTTGATATATTTTATGCGAGTAATAGGACACCTAAAACACAACATAAGACCATGTAATGATGGGTGTGCATATGTGAGTCGATATGAGTTTAATAGGGCCAACTGGAATCAGGTTGCATGCATGATGGTTTGAGCTATTGTATACAAGTAAAATCTGGAAATTATAAGCATAATAAAGGAAGATTGCATGCATGGTCTGGTCGTTATTGTGAAGTCGCAAGGAGGGAATATAGGGCTGTTTGAAATCATGATTTTATGTGAATTAATGTAGTGTGTCGAAGGTCTGGAATAGGGGTGTATTTGTAGGTCAAATGACTTGTTTCCTGGGTGTGTATGTGATGTGTTGTGTGTGTGAAGTAGTGTCAAGTCTAAGAGTTTAGACACAAGGAAACATTGGTTGAATGGTGAATATTGTTTTGTGTCGAAGTGGTTGTTTAGGGATGGTCCGAAATGGGGTGTTGTGTGGTCTTGATCTCGTATAAGTTGGTTAAAAAAAAGGGAAAGAAAGGTTAGTTTTGGTTTGGTTAAAAAGGATAGAATTGGTGTCATATAGTTGTAGTAGGGGGTGTGTTATGTGTTAAATATTTGACATGTGTTGAGTGTGGGTTAAATGAGTCGAAATGGTTAAGTGCACACAAGGGTCTTCTCGGGTTGATTGGAGGTCGAGTTGTGTTTGCAAATAAATGAGGTGATTCATTTGCATGGGTGTGTTCGAGTGCATGAAATCTACAAACTATAAGAATTGGTTATATAATTATATAATTTACATTTTAGACCCTAAACTTTGCTAAAATGACATTTTAAACCCTAAACTATTATAGGTTGTCATATTAAACCCTAAACTATAATGTTGATCATATTAAGTCTTTAAGTTTTCATAATTATCATTTATAACCTTAAAAGTTATTAATCGGGAAACTTACTAATTTTGGGAACTTACTAAATCGGGAAACATACTAAATCGGGAAACTTACTAAATATGGAAACCTTCTAAATATGGCAAGTTACTAAAAGTAGAAAGTTACTAAAAATAGGAACTTACTAAAAATAGAAACTTACTAAAAATGGAAAGTTTCTAAAAGTAGAAAGAAACCCTAAATGTGAAACCTAAATAACTATAAGCAGTAAACTTGTAAAATGAGCTTATAAGTAATACGTGATCATTAATTTGTATAGGTTCTGTGAAAAATGAGTGATTCCTGTTTCGGTGTGCTTTCCTATTTTGTTGGTTTGCTTTGCATAAGTTACAGATATTCTACCCTTTCTCAGTAAGGGTGTTTTCTCTCATGACTTTTCGATTCTTGACTTTGATTCGTTTGCTTTGTTATGATATGAGCCTTTGCTATGATCCCTTTGATATGAGCTTTGCTATGATCCCATTTATGTGATCCTTTGTTATGATTCAGTTGATATGAGCCATTGCTATGATTCCCATTGATATGATCCTATGACTTGATATGATTTGTTCTATTAGTTGTCCGAGCTAACTAGCCATGGAGGTACCATGGCCATGTCATTGAGGCACCAATGGCATGGCACTTTCTGTGGAGGTGTGATTGATCCACGACGTCTCCATTTGATATGATATGATATGATATGAGATCTCTTGGCCATTTGATATATGTGTATACTTGTCTAGTACATGGTACATATATGATTTGTTTTGTGGGGGGCGTATGGATGCATCCTAGGTATATGTGATTTGATATGATTTGATATGATTATGATATGATTTGGTGACTGGCTTGTGTGTGCCCTACACCCCACTCAATATTTGGTACTTAGAGGCCTCCCCTCTCCGTACACTTATGATTTGATATGATATGTATATGTGATTATGTGGTCTATTCGAGTGTCTCGTTTAGACAGGCTCGTGGCTGTCCTATGTGATTCTTTGGTCTATTCGAGTGTCTCGTTTAGACGCATTCGTTGCCGTTCTTATTTTGACTCTTTGATTCATTATGACTATCTGACTCATGATATCTATGCTTTTGATTCATATGATTCATTTTCATTACTTATGCTTATTACCTATCAGTTTTGTATATATATATCTGTTCACTGGGCTTTTTAAGCTCAGCCGCGTTTCTTTTCCATGCGGCAGGTAATAAGCGGGATGCTGGGCAAGAGTGATGAGAGTAGGAGTTAGAAGACCTACCTTGTTTAGATTCCCCATTGTTTTGGAATTATGATTAGACATATATTTGGATATTTCATTTCGTTTCATTTCATGTTTAACCTTGTTGGGAGTTTGTAATTTGGAAGTCATGACGTTCTTGACTTTACTTTATTTATTAAGTCTTTCGTTTGCGTTTATTTTGTATGTTCTGATAGACACCATAACGTGACACTTCAACCCTGGTCGGGTTGGGGTGTTACAGTTTATCTAGGAGGGGAAACAGTGGTTGCATGTTGGTTGCATAGTAAGTTGTCCACTTGCCATAGATAAGCATGTGCCTAGTAGGCTAGTCTGAAGTAGGGGTGTTAATTGGGTTGGGTTTGTCGAGTTCGGGTAAACGGGTCGGGTCCAAGTCGGGTCGAGGCTAAATATAACATACCCGAACCCGACCCTATTTGAACTCGGGTTAGTCGGGTTCGGGTCTAATCAGGTCGGGTCAAATCGGGTTCGGGTTTGTGCCATTTACAAAATCACATAATTTGATTTCTTAATAATTGGAAAATATAATACTAAAACAAAATCAGTAGGCAACATTTAATAAAGTCATGTAGGGATGAGCTCGGTACCGTTCCCGTCCCGAATTGATGCTCCCGTTTTTTTCCCGGGCATGAAAGGTGTGTACCGGTACCGTACCAAACGGGATTCGGTACCGGAAAATCGGTACGTATCGGGTTATTCCCGTTTTTCGTTAAACCATGTTGAGCTCAATATTTCTTTGCAGCTGAGTGATAAGATGGCGATTAGAGATTGTCCTATTGTTTTTATAGCCTTGTTTTACGGTATCTGTTTGTGAAATAAAAGATAAAGAAGGTAGACGTTGGCTAGTTTATACACATTGCTGACAAGTTGATTTACTAAATCATGTTATGAAGGGACATAACAAAGAAGCCACCAAATGCACCAGAAACATCAAGTGACTTTTTCCTGTAAGAATTAAAAGCAATAAAAAATGAAATCAAAACTGCAATTATCACTTGCATCGTGTTTTATTTCAGAACCTTATAACCAACTGATAAAAAAAACTAAACTTGTTGGTGTTTTTATTTGAGACATTTTCGATAAGTCAACAATGTTTCGCTGCATTTTATTTTATCAGTTGAGTCAACAATATCAGTAAGATTTTGTGAAAGAACTGTGGTTGTTACTTGTTAGTAACAGTAGGGTTTTTTTTTTGACCTTTTTTTTTTTTTTTTTTTTTTTTTTTTTTTTTTTGCTTGTTGCATGGAACAAATGGGTGTTTGGATAACACAGTTCATTAAAAAACATGGACTATTCTAATTTCGGTACTAAATCGGGATTTCCTGAATAAGTCCCGTCCCGAACCCGAAATGTCCCGATTTTTTTTGGCCTTATTTAGTAGTCCTGGTACCGTACCGTATATCGGGACTCGGTACCGTTTCGGTACAGTACCGGTACGGTTCCGGTTCGGTTCCGGGATTCGGTTCGATATGTTCATCCCTACTCTATGGTGTATGTTTACAATATTCAGACACGTATTAAGTGACATTCAATAATAAGTGCTCACCCCCTCCCGCATTTAACATTTCTCAACCTACTCTATGTACCACCAATAATGCATACGTACTACTTTTGTTTCTTAAACGTAATCCTTAGGGCTATGTATAATAAATTCTTATTTGGGCTAATTACGAAAATAGTATGTTAATTTCAAGTTTTTCAAAAAAAGGTATAAAAATAATGAACTTTTCTAAAAGAGTCATGTGCGATTGTGCGAACGTGCGAACCCACAAAAAACGTGACACGCGTCCAGACAAACATTCCAAACTAATCATTAACTCCACCAAATTCCCCACGTGCCCAGTTGACTTTTTCAATCAAATGTGCGAATTACGGTTGTGCGAATTGCATCTAATGTGCGAACTGTATCAAAAAAGTAACATGGGGACTAACAAAATCTTCAAAACCTGTATCAAATCTTTCATTTGATTTATTTTCAAAATTAGTTTAATTTATTTTGTTTATAGATTATCATTTTTAACATCACAAATCCACACACACAAATCCACACAGTCATCCACCACCCATTCACCGCCGGCCACCTCATCTCCACCGCCGTAAAACTATCACCACCACCACAAACCCTCACATACCCACACACCATTTTCACCCACTTACAAAACCCTAATGCATTTTCATACAACACCTTAATCAGAGGCTACGCCACGTCACCCACACCCATGTTGATGGTTACTTTTTATGTTGGAACTTGTTCTTGATTGTGAATTTGAGGTTTTCTGTGTTTCTTGATTATGTTTGGTTATGTGGGGTTGTTAAAAATTAGTTATTTTTGTGTTTTAGTGTTGATTTGTGGTGTTTTTTCTATGTTGTGAGTTGTGACTGATGGGGTTATTTTGAATTGTGATATGTAGTGTTAAATGGGAATTTTTTGTTCGTGTTTTCGTGGGGCTGAGCCGGATGACGAGAGTGTTGATTTGGATGATAACCAGCAAGTTCAAGGCTCGAGTAATGTGGTTAACAGGAATGCGCAGGATAATTTTTCTTTGTTCCTGCATAATTTGACTAATAAGGTCAGTTTTATCAGTCTAAAGTCTTGCCTTATTACAGTTGTGTTTTATATCGGTTTTAGTTACTATAAGTTGTGATTTTGATGAGAATTCCTTCATAAAGTTATACTAGTACAGATTGCTTTAGTTTTAGGTGTGTTTGTGGGTTGACTTATCTAGCATGAGAATTTTGTTGTTCTTGTTGGTGGAAATATGGCCAAAAATGAAATCACTAATTTAAATATAACTAGAGCTTGTTATTGTTATAAGAATTCTTGAACTAAATCACTAATTGACACAAGGATCTTGAGATCTTTTTAATAGGTCTAGTTTCTTATACCGTTTCTTCTTATACGTGCAAAAAAGGATAGATGGTTATAGCCCAGTTGCAACATGTCGTTTCAGGAGATGCACATAGCCTTTGGTCTTTAGTATTGTGGTTTTAAATATGTTGATGAATGACAAACCAGTTTTTACCTGTGTAAAAGACCTTCATGAAGAACTAGATCATCAGTTGTAACGAAACGTGATTCTGAAACTTAGTGTTTGGATTTGACTGTGTTGCTATAGTTGTGAGATCTGGATGCCAATTTAGTTAGAGTTGCGAGTTCTAGTTTTCAGTCTAGTTTGAGTGCTTAGCTGCAACTGCGAGTTTAGTTGGAATTTTGAGTTGTAGCTGTATAGAAGTGTGTATCAATTTAGCTACAGCTGTTAGTTGAAAGCTATCATTATAGTTATATAGAAGTGTGTGATAAAAGTAGTTGTACTGCAGTTGTGGGCACCGATATAAAAGTGCCCAAGTCAAATTGATCAATCTTGCTTTCTTATACAAATTGATCAATCTTGACATATATTGGCTAGTTAAGAAGCTTATTTTAAAACCGAGCTCTCTTATTGATCTAAAATGCAAACAAAAATAGAAACAACCTCTTTTCTAGATCACATATCATTTATATATAAAAAGAAAATTGAAAATGGGGGTTTTAGCCATAAGAGCTCAATTTCATCACATGGAAAATTGAGTCATCTTATTTGGGTAAAGGGTTAATCGTGAAAATGCTCAAAATGAGAGATAAATGGTCCAACATGGAAAAAATCTAATCGAATTGTCAAACCCCAACAAATCCGACATAGGATGTCAAAATGAAATCCAAAAACCTTATATGATCATTTACAGGTAATATTTTTTGTTTATACTGAAATATAGCTGGACAGTTTACGGTATAGTATAGGTAGCAATTCTGATACATCTAAGCGGTCAGCAGGGTTAAACTGATAATGAAACGGCTGTCAGTTATTTATCTGTGTAGAAAACCTTCCAAGTAATAACATACAGTAGTTGTTTCAATTATATCTAGCCAATAAGTAAGCAATATAGTGTTGTGGGTCCAGTTCCATCTGCACTAAATAATTATCTTTTTTGATTTCGCCACCTCTAGTGATCAGGGAAATTATTTGAGTATTGACTTAGGTGGTCCTGTTCGTTGCAGATGTCAACCATTAAGGTTCCTGCATTCCCTTACTAAATGCTAATGGTTATTTGTCATCTGTTGTGCCTTGGTGAAATTCATTTGTATTAAATTATACATGTATCATAAATTTGTTAACCAATAAAGTTACAGGAAAGTTCCCATCTCATACATATTCAGGTTGGTATCCTTACTCATGCTAAAAGGCTCGGAATGAATTTCAAATTGAATATATTATACCTTTACATGAAGCTTTTTTGCATCGTTGTAGTTTATAAAGGTCGTCTCTTGGTGGATGATAAGATATGAGGACTAAAAATGTGAAATTGATGCATCTCCTTGGTATTAAATGCTCCCTTTTCTGTTTAGTCTTTTTTCTTTTTCTTAAATACTCCCCATGTTGTGACTACTACAAGTTGGTTTATAGTTTGGATTGGTAAGAACTGCAATATTCTGTTTTTATTTGTTATTTATAAATCAAAGTGTTATTCTTAAATACCTGATTGTATTTGCTTCACGTTGAAAATATTCTTTATATGTGCGTCATTACCGAGAGCTTATATTTTTTTTTAAAATGAAAGCTAAAGTTGTCAAAAGTTCCTTAAAAGGGCCAAAATACCAATGTAGTTAATTTTGTTGGATTTACATATGTGCAATTTAAATTCAAGAAACTACTTTCAGTAAGTAACTATAAGAACTTAACCGATCTTATGTGCCTCATTGACTCATTCAGTTTTACGCGTTTGAATATATATAGGAGCAACACTTAGCAAAGGATTTAATCGTGCTTTGGGGACATTTACTGCTGGCGTGATTGCATTAGCTATTGCCCAAATGTCGATATGGGCAGTGGAATGGCAAGAGATTGTGTTTGTTTTCAGCATCTTTGTAGCAGGTCATATCGGATACCTTTTTTGTAATCTGCTTTAATCAGTGTCTCAAATTTTATTCTAAATTTTATTCGAAAATCCTTGTATACCAAGCAGTGGATGATCCGTTGTATAGTGGATATAGATCAGCAGTACAGTCAACGAGTTTAGAAGATGCTTTGGTATGAATTCGTTTTCTGGATTATATAGTCTTTGACTTGAGTAGGAAATGCCATTAATGGGTAACCAGCGAATTTAATTTTTGTTTTGTAGCTGAGTTTTGCTGTTTGGGGACCGCCTCATGGACGTTACAAAATGCTGAGTACCTTGTGCACTTCCTACTTCATTTTTCTCTTGGAGCTAAACCGTGTTGATAATTTTGGGCCTTCATTTTTCTAAAATAGTTATTTTTCCATGTCAATAGGCACCACCTGAACAAAGAAATATGTTCAAAAATGAGATTCAAAAGGTCGGTACAGAAGGTGCGAAAATATTACGTGAGCTAGGAAGCAAAGTGGAAAAGTTAGAAAAATTAAACCCAGATATCGACTTGCTAGATAAAGTGGACAAGTTGGGTAACGGGTCGAAACGGGTCCTGTTTGGAACGAGTCTATGCGAGCTGATTAGGGCGAAGTTTTGTTTCTCGTGTATATTATTTTTATTTACATAGTTAGATGGCTGTTTTGGGAAATCAAACTTCACACAATTTTATAAAACAATTTTCAAGTGCGAGCGTTGGAAACCTTTTGCTTTTGTCTTTGCAATCGATCCAAGTGTTGTATCATTCCGGTGGTAATCGGCTATTCTATGAGAATATTTGGGGGGAAACGGATCAGCGTGTAGATCCGGGCATCCTTGAACCATAGATGGTCGGTTTACTTAACCCTGTAGAGTTGGGCTTAGATATCGGGCCTCAGATTATTCATCCTGCTTGTGATTAAGCCACGGCGGAGGTAGTCTGTACTCCCGATCAGGTTCGAACTACACGGGCAACTGTTTTGACAGCTTGCGATCTTGCGAAGACTAAGTGCATGGCGGTACACACAATCTTGTAAATTCTTTTGTAAAATTTTGTGAGCTTTAATTTTCCACTAATGGTTAGTTTATGGATATGATAAAGTATTTTGAAAGTCGCACATTCGTACATCTAAAAATTCGCAAATTTGATCAAGTCGCACATTCGCACATCTAAAAATTAAATACATTTTCACTTTACAACAACCACATATTGGGACACGTTATAAAACACATAATTTATAACCACTATATTTGTATAAGAGACGTACTCATGGTACTTTATGCCATGTAGAAACAATAAGAATATAATTCGCACATTTGGCCAAGTCGCACATTCGCACATCTAAAAATTAAATACATTTTCACTTTACAACAACCACATATTGGGACACGTTATAAAACTCATAATTTATAACCACTATATTTGTATAAGAGACGTACTCATGGTACTTTATGCCATGTAGAAACAATAAGAATATAATTCGCACATTTGGTCAAGTCGCACATTTGCACATCTAAAAATTAAATACATTTTCACTTTACAACAACCACATATGGAGACACTTTATAAAACACATAATTTATAACCACTATATTTGTATACGAGACGTACTCATGGTACTTTATCCCATGTATAAACAATAAGTATATAATTCGCACATTTGGCCAATTCGCACATCTAAAAATTAAATACATTTTCACTTTACAATAACCACATATGGGGACATGTTATAAAACACATAATTTATAACCACCATATTTGTATAAGAGACGTACTCATGGTACTTCATGCCATGTATAAACAATAAGTATATAATTCGCACATTTGTCCAAATCGCACATTCGCACATCTAAAATTAAATACATTTTCACTTTACAACAACCACATATGGAGACACGTTATAAAACACATAATTTATAACCACTATATTTGTATACGAGACACTTTATGTCATGTAGAAACAATGATTATATAATTCGCACATTTGGCTAAGTCGCACATTCGCACATCTAAAAATTAAGTACATTTTCTGTGTAAAAAACAACCACATATAGGGACACGTTATAAAACACATACTTTATAACCACTATATTTGTATAAGAGACGTACTCATGGTACTTTATGCCATGTAGAAACAATAAGTATATAATTCGCACATTTGGCCAAGTCGCACATTCGCACATCTAAAAATTAAGTACATTTTCACTTTACAACAACCACATATGGAGACACGTTATAAAACACATAATTTATAACCACTATATTTGTATAAAAGACGTACTCATGGTACTTTATGCCATGTAGAAACAATAAGTATATAATTCGCACATTTGGCCAAGTCACACATTCGCACATCTAACAATTAAATACATTTTGTTTATACATGGCATAAAGTACCATGAGTACGTCCCGTATACAAATATAGTGGTTATAAATTATGTGTTTTATAACGTGTCTCCATATGTGGTTGTTGTAAAGTGAAAATGTACTTAATTTTTAGATGTGCGAATGTGCGACTTGGCCAAATGTGCGAATTATATACTTATTGTTTCTACATGGCATAAAGTACCATGAGTACGTCTCTTATACAAATATAGTGGTTATAAAGTATGTGTTTTATAACATGTCCCGATATGTGGTTGTTGTAAAGTGAAAATGTACTTAATTTTTAGATGTGCGAATGTGCGACTTAGCCAAATGTGCGAATTATATAATCATTGTTTCTACATGACATAAAGTACTATGAGTACGTCTCGTATACAAATATAGTGGTTATAAATTATGTGTTTTATAACGTGTCTCCATATGTGGTTGTTGTAAAGTGAAAATGTATTTAATTTTAGATGTGCGATTTGGCCAAATGTGCGAATTATATACTTATTGTTTATACATGGCATGAAGTACCATGAGTACGTCTCTTATACAAATATGGTGGTTATAAATTATGTGTTTTATAACGTGTCCCCATATGTGGTTATTGTAAAGTGAAAATGTATTTAATTTTTAGATGTGCGAATTATATACTTATTGTTTCTACATGGCATAAAGTACCATGAGTACGTCTCGTATACAAATATAGTGGTTATAAATTATGTGTTTTATAACGTGTCCCGATATGTGGTTGTTGTAAAGTGAAAATGTACTTAATTTTTAGATGTGCGAATGTGCGACTTAGCCAAATGTGCGAATTATATACTTATTGTTTTTACATGGCATAAAGTACCATGAGTACGTCTCTTATACAAATATAGTGGTTATAAATTATGTGTTTTATAACGTGTCCCGATATGTGGTTGTTGTAAAGTGAAAATGTACTTAATTTTTAGATGTGCGAATGTGCGACTTAGCCAAATGTGCGAATTATATACTTATTGTTTATACATGGCATAAAGTACCATGAGTACGTCTCTTATACAAATATGGTGGTTATAAATTATGTGTTTTATAACGTGTCACCATACGTGTTGTTGTAAAGTGAAAATGTACTTAATTTTTAGATGTGCAAATGTGCGACTTAGCCAAATGTGCGAATTATATAATCATTGTTATAAATTATCTTGCATCTCCTGCTTAATCGCCTCCAACTCTGGTCTCAATATCTGTGTAAAAAACGCAAGAGGTGTTCAAATCAGTGATACTTTATAGCCAAATATCAAATAAAACAATACACTGACTTAGTTTTCAAAAGGAATGACTACTGATTACAGAGCTAAAAAATGCACTTTTCATCGTTTTGCTGATTCTGATGGCCTGATGAATCAGGATCATTTTACACTTGCATAACTAGAATTAACCGGATTATCACCGAGACATTCAAAAACTATCAAAATTGGATTTTCCATATAACATAATCACTTTCAAAACGAACTGTCAAACAATAACAATAACTAATCACGCCGTAGCAGGTTATATTTATGGGGGATGCCAAGAGTGTGTGCAGATTCTCTATTTTTTAAAGATTCAAGACTCCTAAACAGAAACTGAATTTATAGTACTACCCCCACTGACCCAACACACACGCACACACAAAGCGATCAATGGGATGGGACTATGGGAGAGGACAAACATAGGAATATATATATTGTGGCACTATATGTAACCCTCAGAGACCATCATCAACCTACTTAAATTGGTATGTAAGTACAATGTGCGTGCTACACGAGTTGGAAATTACCTATGTCGCTTCCAAAAATATACACACTTTGCTCACAAGAACAGTAGTTGGACAAAGTATTCTGGCTACAAGACCATTCCTACACCAGCTAAGAATTCGTGAACAACACCTTGTACCCTCATCTTCTTCCTCAACTTTGTGGCATCATTAAACCTACCTTCAGACGCATGAACATTTGACAACTAAACATAACCAGCACTGTCCTGTGGGTCCAATTCAAGAAGCTTCTTGGTCACACGCTCTGCCATTTCAACGTCATTGTGACTTCTGCAAGCACCCAAAAGAGACTCCCATACTACCTGAGCTTCTTTGAAAGGAACCTCTTTTGCAAGTCCTTCAGCCTCGTCTAACAGTCCAAACCGACCAAGCAAATCGACCATACATCCATAATGCTCTATTGTGGGCTTGATGTTATAAGTGTGCACCATAAGTTCAAACATTTTGTAACCTTCATCCAATAAACCAGAATGGCTGCAAGCAGATAAAACGCTAAAAGAAACCGAAAACATGTCATGTTCATACACGAAAGAAGCATTACATAATGTTCTACATAAGTGGGTGAAATAAGCAAAAGTACTACCAAAAATTGAAGTTTTCTTGCGATAATAACAATAATATTAAACAAACCTGGTGCATTTGAATGATATTATCACCGAATACAACACGCTGGTTCATTTGAATGATATTAGGGTGCAACTTAACAAATCATTTTTAAGAACACATTCTAAAACATATTTTAAGACCTTGATTTGGACAATGCATGGCTTACTTGGCAAAAAAAAAAGACAACTTATTATCAATTCATTTATATAAAGTTTCGGGCAAGTATTTCTTAACATCACACAATTGTATGTGAGAGATATAAAGAAAGAAAAAACAATTTTCACTTTCGAAACACTAGGTGTTACAGTTACAAGTGGTCACATAATTCAAGAAAGAATCATAATTTCCTTCTAATTCTGAATCAAATGACAACAGTCAAGATTCAAGGGATTTTCACCTATCAAAAACAAAAAAGGAGGAACCAACGCAGCATGCTCAAAGACATGTCTAAGTAAACAAAATCCTTTATCTGATTAGGATTTCAAAGCCAGCAAGACATCCACATTTCGAGTACATATCCACAAGAGTAGTAGCCAAAAACCCACCCACTTCAATCCCATTCTTATCAATATAAGCATGAATCCATTCACCCTGACTCAAACCACTCACACTCGCACAACAAGACAACACATTAACAAACGTATAATCATCCGGCACCACCCCATCCTTCCGCATATCCTCAAAAAGCCTAAACACTTCATCAAACTCCCCATTTCTCGCATACCCCGTAATCATCACATTCCACGACACAATATCCTTAACCGCATCCTCCGTCATACCCATCTCACAATAAACACTCAAGACCGCATTCCACGACACCACGTCCTTCACACACATTTCATCGAGCACTTTACGTGCATCTCCAAACTCCCCGTTTTTCGCATAAAAATGAATCAAAGTATTACAAATATACGAATCCTCATCAACCCCACTTTTAACCACATGCCCATAAACCTGTTCACCAAGACCAACACACCCAACATTACCACAAGCTTTCAACACAAATGTATAAGTATACTTATCAGGTACCACATTATCATCAACCAACATGTCTTTGAAAAGAATTAATGACGTCATGGGTGTAGGTGACGTGGCGTAGCCTCTGATTAAGGTGTTGTATGAAAATGCATTAGGGTTTTGTAAGTGGGTGAAAATGGTGTGTGGGTATGTGAGGGTTTGTGGTGGTGGTGATAGTTTTACGGCGGTGGAGATGAGGTGGCCGGCGGTGAATGGGTGGTGGATGACGGTGTAGATAGTGTGTGTGGATTTGTGTGTGTGGATTTGTGATGTTAAAAATGATAATCTATAAACAAAATAAATTAAACTAATTTTGAAAATAAATCAAATGAAAGATTTGATACAGGTTTTGAAGATTTTGTTAGTTCCCCATGTTACTTTTTTGGTACAGTTCGCACATTAGCTGCAATTTGCACAACCGTCATTCGCACATTTGATTGAAAAAGTCAACTGGGCACGTGGGGAATTTGGTGGAGTTAATGATTGGTTTGGAATGTTTGTCTGGACACGTGTCACGTTTTTTGTGGGTTCGCACGTTCGCACAATTGATGAACTCAAATAAGTACATTTTATTACTATCATTTATCCTATTAATTTGACTTGTTTTACTATATTATGTATGAGGATTGATACTTAATCGTTTACTTTTGTAATTCTCAGGTAAAAACAAGTATTTGGTGAAACTTAGCGATTATGGACTAAAAACGGAGTAAAATGATCAAGATTGGAATTGGTTGTTGGAATGAAGAGAATGAAGACCACTGCCTGACTTTGAAGAATGCGCCGCATGGATTTATCCCATGCGCCGCATATGAAACTTTGGTCAACGAAGAATAACCAACTTGTTCTGCTCCAGATGCGCCGCATCTCACTCATTACATGCGCCGCATCACTATCAAGATCTCACCAGATACGATCCAAGATACAAGAGGACATGCGCCGCATCCAAAGATGAAGATACGCCGCATCTTCTGGCGGTGTACGAATATTCCTGAATATTATAATCTTGGACCCCCACGCGAAGTTAAGTACATGCGCCGCATCTACTTACAAGATGCGCCGCATCTCACCCTCAGACAGAAACTATAAATACCCCAAGACCAGACGAATTTCGTACGACATATATTATAACCGAAGACCGAAGACCAGAAACCTAGGACGAATTCAGTCAAGGTAGCAGCACAAGACACACCCAAATCAAAGATACAAGAGCTGTAAGAAGGTGCTGCATGTGTTTAATTCATTAAGTAGTTTTGTTTTATTGTGTTAGTAAACTTTAATTCATCAAGATTGGTGGCTTGTGTAATGTGACAACGGAAAGGTTGCACTCCCTTAAAACTGCTTTCTCATCAATTAAAGTTTATATGTTAGTGTCTTTGGTGACTTTTATTAGTGCATTGATAACCTCTGTGGCTAGCTGAGCGTTGATCGGGTCGCCATGCCTCTGCCCTCGCCTGTTTATTAGATGCCTATGTATTCTATGGTCTGTAGAAAAGTAGGAGAAAGATAAACGGGATAGTCATAAGTAATCATTAAGGGTTTACTCGCCGATAAGATTAGAACCAACGAGAAATGACTTAATCTCGGTGCGTTGCATCGAACTATACACTTCATATAACACTAGCAATAAAACAAGTGACAAACTACTTATCATAAGGACAGCCCTCTTATTGTCTCGAGTATTTATCTGTGTACGTGTGTGCTACTTGCTGATTCGTGCCTATTGGTTTAGTTTATTATTTAATTGCAACCAAATCGTGCCAGTCTCTCAGGCTGAACCCCCTTGCGTTAGAATAGGTTGTATAGCTAACTTAATATATTAAAATACTGATTAGAATAACTAGATAATACGTTCCACTCTTAGTGATCGACACTCTACTTACCATTATATTCATACTGACCGGGTACACTGCTCGTTAAGTGTGTGTGTTATTGATAAGTCGGCTAAATATAAATTTAAAACTTGATTAGACATTAATACTGCTAAACCGCAACGACACGCACGCGCATCAACAATCGCACATGACTCTTTTGGGAAAGTTCATTATTTTTGTACCTTTTTTTGAAAAACTTGAAATTAACATACTATTTTCGTAATTAGCCCTATGTATAATAAATGGCTCAAATGATCACATTATTTCATTTCTTCAAATTTCATTCTTGGTGATAACCAGTTTTGTCAAAACGAATAAAGAAACAAAAGAGGAAAAAGTTGCATGGATTCTATGCTACATACGAGTATTAAACTTAAAAGCCAAAAAGATGTTTAAAACTTTAAATGCTTGGCAAAATGTAGTTGAATAATCACATGCATCACCTCACATTCACAAGAAAACTGTTGATCCAACCCATCCCTTTTTCTTTCTAAATTTGTTCGTTCTATATATGTTATATGTATATTTGAAGCCATGGATTCGTATCGACCAAAAATGGCTCACCAAGATGTACTTAACCGTGAAACGAAAAGATCTCAATATCCACATGACCCCAACAGCTACGAAATCCTCAACGAAATTGGTAGAGGATGCACTGCCATTGTCTACAAAGCACTTTGCACCACTACTTGCAGCGTAGTTGCTATTAAATCTATAGACCTTGATCGATCAAAAACTGATGATTTTGACAACATCCGCCGTGAAGCCAAAACAATGTCCCTTTTGTCTCACCCCAATGTTCTTAAAGCTCATTGCTCATTCACAGTGGGACGACGTCTCTGGGTGGTCATGCCCTTCATGTCCGCCGGTTCTATCCAATCCATCATCGCAACTTCTTTCCCTAATGGCATATCAGAATCTTGTATTTCCATAATTCTTAAAGAAACACTAATGGGCCTATGTTATCTTCATGATCAAGGCCACCTTCACAGAGACATCAAGGCGGGGAACATTTTAATGGACTCAAATGGATCAATCAAATTAGCAGATTTTGGTGTATCAGCATCTGTTTATGAATCGAGTTCTCGTTGTCTTATGCAAAATGAAATCACTGGAACGTTTTACTGGATGGCACCTGAAGTTATACATTCTTACAATGGGTATAGCTACAAAGCTGATATATGGTCATTTGGTATCACTGCACTCGAATTAGCACAAGGGAGACCTCCGTTATCACACCTTCGATTCTCGGAGTCGTTAGTAATGAAAATCACTAAAGGTTTACGGTTTTCTGATTACATGAAAGAAGAAGAAAAGGGTAACAAAAACCCTAGGTTATCGAAATACTTTAAGGACATGGTTGGATTATGTCTTGATCAAGATCCTTTGAAGCGCCCTACTGCGACGAAACTGTTGAAGCATTATTTCTTCAAGAACTGTAAAGGGTGTGATTTTCTAGTCAAGAATTTGCTTCAGGGATTGCCGTCTGTGGAACATAGGTTCAAAGAAATCAAAATCCAACGAGTTGGATCAATAAGTAAAGAACAAAGGGACGATGATAGTGAAGAAGATATTGAAGAGTCTTTTACCGGGAGTAACGTTAAGAAACACAGGAGGATTAGTGGATGGAATTTCAGTTTAAATGCTAATTGTGATCAGATGGATCCTGTTTTTCCAGTTGGCGACACAATCAAAAGTAGCATTCTTTTGGACCAAGGTACGAATTTTATATCGTAAAATAATTTAAAACATATATATTTCAACTGATGCATATACTTCTCTTTCATGTAGGTCTATCCATGAACAAGAGTCATCAAGACGAAGCAAGTTCCGCTAGTGCAGTTACAAGTGGTGGTGGTGGTGAAGCAGTTGATATTAGTTTTGGGAGTGATGGCGTTGATAGGGAAACTGTGGTTAGGAGTTTAACGACTTTGAAGAAAAGTTTGGATGAACAAAGAGACAAGGTAAAGCTTATGCTTGTGATGGTCGGAGCAGAAGAGACACAAGATAATGATCATAATAGTCATGGTGACGACAAAGAAGAACATCTAATGCAAGTGATAGAGAAACTAAGGATGGAGTTAGAAAATGAGAAGAAAAAGAGGTCTAATTTAGAGATTGAGTTAGAGTTCTTGAAGCTGCACATCGCTAGTACTTCTGATGTCTAAGCACTGCACATGTCCAAAAAAGTCGATATGTTTCTTTCTTTAAAATCATTGAGATCCTAACTCTTGTATTGTAGAGCTGTTTGTTATGGTGTGTTTTACTTGCAATATATAACTAAAGAAACACACTTCACTAGACAGGTGTCATTCGACTCCTTAGCAAAACAATGACCTGCATTCCAAGCGAGCATACTCCAAAACTTCTTAGAATCGACACAGATTATGAAGTGCTAAGATACAACTTATTGTTTACAACGATAAAAACTAAATTAACAATTTATTTCTCTTGTTTACGTACAATCTTTTGTTTAGTTGGCCGGCTCCAGCAAATCAGAAATGCCAAACTTAGGTTTAATCATGTCAATTAAGAACAAAAGTATATCAAAACCAACAGGCGTGACCATAATATTCAATTATTTAGTAGTAACAAAATAATTTTTTCAAGTACAAACCAGTTACACACCTCATAATATGATCGAAATACCGTATGATATACACAAGAGTGGATATGTATCATCATCATCGATTATTTCATCCAAGTACAATCTCTATGAAAGTATTCATTTTTACAAAACGAGTTTGTTGGTTAGCTTTTAAGCTTCTTACTTTTGGTCTTGTTTGGTATGAGCCCCTTGAGGATCGGATAACTGAATAGCAGTGTTGTCCATGACATGAAAGCCTGACCAAACATCTCATCAAGATTTCCGTTGCTTATTATTTGCTTGACGCCACCAACAAAGCATATAGCATTCAACAACACCATGAATGTCAACGGTATCATGAACATTTTTGCACCTTCAAAATCAAATGTACCATTTTCGTATTTTGCAAGTTTTTCTTGATCAACCACTTTGTTTGTCAGTCTGAAATTAGCTTTTGCGACCCCAACTGACTTCATCATGACATCAAGACAACCAAACAACAATGCGCTGATGCATTTTATGATATAGATCCTTTGCTCGTTCCACCATGTCACCACTGATCCATCAGATGACACTACTTCGTATAAATGTTGCAACAATGAGGACACATAGACCGCAGCAAACACTTTAAACCACGGATTTGAAGCCTGAAATGCAACTTAGTTGTCAAGTACGTTATTAGTCCATTCATAAAAGAGCTTAACAGAGAAATATAAATTTTGGTGGTACTTAATTACCGTGGGATACAGTGAGACGCCATTGAGAAGGCACAGTTGTGGTATTGTGCCGTAAAGCAGAAATGCAATTGCCAAAAAGGGGCTGTACATGAAATAGGCGTAACACATACTTTGAAGGATAGACATTCTAGACGCTCCATATATGAGAGGGTTAAACCTTGAGAGGCCAACTTGAAGTAATCCAGATGACCATTTCATGAGTTGAACCATGGCGTCTTTCATGTCGATGGTGGTGCAACCCAAGAAACATGGCCTGTTGGGGTAAAGATACACCGACTTCCATCCTTTGGTGTGTAGTAAATAACCTGTGAAACTGCTTTCCAGCAATGAATCATACGAATAACCAATCTGTTTACCCCATTTGGTATTATCTTCATACGAGCAGGAAGCTAACTTATTGGCCTCTTGTAAAATGACGGTTGAGAATCTGTCTATTTGACTATCTTCGCTCTCACTAACTCCTAACGAATCTATGAACTTGGTAGACTTGCCAAAGCTCTCTTCAGGATGTGCGACATGTTCATCTGAAGGTTGTATGTTCAAATATTGTTACTAAACATATTTGTGAAAATAAGTTCTTTAAAGACCAGAAAAATTGTACGTGAACGGTACCTTGTTGATTGGGAGATCCGTACAATGCTTTTTTCTTTAAGTAATAACCTGTTCCAGCACAAACTGTGCCTCCGATCCCATCCATCCCTTGATACTTGGTCTGAAAAGAATGAAATTTATTAATCATTGGAAGCTATTATTAGCACTACCGCAAAACAGGAGTACAGGACATTAGTACATTATAATAGACACAGAACATGCCTATGCAAAGAATCTGTACTGAAAATTGAAAGTATACAAAAAGTGGTTTAACCTTGTATGCAGATCTTGCTTGGCCATCATAGATATCTTTCTGGCTAACATTGTAAAATATTTGTGGGTATTGGACAAATGCCAGCGTACTGGAGAGGTTTGGATCAAGATGGAAACACATTGCTTGTTTCGCGGATGCAGGTTCGTTGCAATACATGTCACAATCCAACACAAGCATGTATGGAGCGTTGCTCAAAACTCCAGAAACTCGAAGCTGCAAAAGGCATATATTATACACGTTTATGTGTAAATTACTTTTCTTATGACTATAAGAAAGAAGGAATCTTGAAATTTGGTCATGTAGAGCATACAAGAGTGTTTAGAGCCCCGGCTTTGAAACGATGAGGTAGAGATGGTCTTTTTTCACGTGATACGTAGACTAGAAGTGGCATTTCAACCTTTTCTTCGTCTTTGCTTCCACTCTTTTGATTGTCATGTATTGTCTGAATTCCGGTCATGGTACAAAACAAGAAATTAAACTAGACATTCAAAAATCAAACTTCTTGAGTTTTAATTTTTCTCATGGAATAATAAAAATAGTATCTTTTTCTAACAATAAACAAAATTTAACTGATATTTTTCAATTGTTTTTGATTATGAGTTATAGAACAGTACTGCAATGTGTGGTGCCCGATCGTTCACAGCAGAAGCTCCATCAGTTCTTCGTTCGACGCCTTCTTTGAATCCTTGGTATGCTAACTGCACACATACAATATATAGATGTTAGTTTATTACCAAAGGGCAATCTTTCTTTGACATAACGAGGATTTTTTAACTCGCGCTCTGCTGCTGAGAGCGGGGTTAATCTAGGGACTGTTCGTGTAGTCGCAAGTAACGACAGGGACATTTTTGCAATTTCTATCACATAAACAGTTTCTGGAATTAGCGCAGAGACCGCTTTTGCAATCGCACGTAAACAACATGGTTTTTCTTTGAAATTTTTCATGGACTTTTTCAGCAACACAAATACACTTAGAGGGACTATCTTTGACTTTTTTCCCCTCCTACTTTACTATTGTATTAAAACTTTCTAGAATCCAATAAGCCTTTAGTATAAATAAGGGCTTATCCCCCAATTTGTAATCAAAGTTTCCAAATGCAATAATAATCAATTTCTCTCTAGTAAATCTGCAAGTGTTCACCGCTTATCTTTTCCCTACTTTTTAGCTTACTTAGACGTTGAAACCGAGTTGCTAAGTGCCACACGGACGTTGTGAATTAGTCTCGTGACATTGAGCCTTGAACATCATATCAATAGATATTGAGTAGATTGCAAAAATCATCCATGTGGTTTGGCCAAATTGCATGTTCAATCTCTATCTTTTCAAAAATGCAAGCACCTGTCATGTGAGAAACTTACGAGTGCAATTTTTATTTTTGGCCAAAATAAAATGATTAAAATGCCCATCCTCTCTGTTTTATTAAATAGTAAGAAGACAAGGGTAATTTAGTCATTTCACTTTTGTCATAGACCAAAATTGCCCTCGTACGTTTCTCATAAGGACGGTGCCTGCATTTCCGAAAAGATAGGAATGAACCGTGCAGTTTGGCTAAACCACAAGGACAACTTTTCAGTTTATTTATTTATTATTTTTTATTTTATTTTATTTATTTATTTTTTTTTTTATTTTTTTTATTTTTTTGACATAATTATAAGTGTTTTTTAGTGTTACTCATAGAACTTAAATTCAAAATGTTTATGTTACTATATTTTTTGTCTAACTATATTTACAAATAAGTTGATTGTTCTAAAATGAAATTACCTTGTAAATTAGCTATATGTTTGATCTTTAATTTGATAATCAATTATCCAAAAAAAAAAGGTAAGTTCTAATCTCAAAATAATTGTAACTTTGACTTTGCTCCCAAAAAGATGATGGAACGTGGATTTTATTCTAATTTTTCACTTTTTGCTAGTGGAAATATGATGAGTTTTACTTAAGTTACAAATGACTTATGGTCCATTATCATCTAACATTGCTTATATGTATGGTTTAATAATCTGTATGAAATTTATTATGGTCCATTATCATCTAACATTGATTGTTGTTAGTTTTTGGATACTAACCTTCATGTTTTCTTCTTCTGCCTCAAATTCATCACTTCTAAAAAGCAATTCATCATGTCCATAGGTCGAAAAAAACCACTCTGGGCACCTGCTTTTGATCCCATATTTCCTACAAAACGGTAACCAAATTTTCGCAAAAGAACACGCTTCCTTCATAGCATAAAGCGTTGAAGGCGCTCCACCATCATCAGACAAATAAACGGCTAGTTTGTCTGATGGGTAATCAAGTCCCATGGCAGACAACACCGTGTTCATAACTTCCACTATGGGCTCCTTACTGGGGTCCGCAGTGCATATGAACACGTCTACTTTAGGCAATTCATTGTCATCGGGGAGGTTTTGAAGGGAGACACTTCTAGCCACGGGACACCATCTAAAAGCTTGCGTTAGAAACCAAACAAAGGAGAATATTAGCTCGGATAAGGTGACTAGAGACCATGCTAGAGTGGGTACATGACCATATAACAAGTTGGTGAATCTATAGTATAAGACCACTATTATAGCTATCAAGTGGAAGAGCATATGAAGTCGTTGTGCAGTTGCTCGTGGTTCTTGAACCGAACAAGCGTTAAGCGGGACGCTTGCAGATGTAGCCATCTCGTGCCGGCTAGCTTGATGATTATTTGAGAAATTTGGTTATGGATGAAGGATGATTGTGAAACTTATAAAAACTCAAAAAGTTTACATAGTGCCATATGAAGATCCTACTTTTTGTCGTTGTTTACAATCCTTAGTTTTGTTTTATTTATTGGCATTTGCACTCTTCAACTGGTACAACCGGTTCGTTACTTTGTCACATCAAAGTGAAATTAGTTTTTTCTTTCGTCAAATATATAAGGCAAAAGTGAAGGTTGTTTGGCATGTAACATTAGATGAAAAACCCATGAAAACTATGTAGTTTTAACTTAGATCCCATTAAAAATCCAAGTGAATCTCTCTTTATCTTCGAAATGAATTGATATGAAGATGGTTAAGAATTATCTCAATATGAAATGATGATGTTGGCTTTTATTTTTTACGATAAGCGCTCTAAGATGTTGAATATTCGTTTGCAATTAACAAGTTGGGGAATGTGTATCTATACTACCTTATAATGTATTTAGGACATCTATATTTAGAAGTCTTAAAATGTTTAAGACCAAAAACATTTCTTTAATAGGAAAGATGCATACACATATAATTAAAAGCCTAGAAATTTAAGTGTCTTTAAAAAGTCTAGGTTGTTACAAGTATAGCTTTCAATGCTTGTAATCTTTTAAGACTTACAAGAAAAGAAGCATAGTGTACACCACTTTAATACATATAATTTTCAGAGTTACAAAATAAGAAGCATAATGTACACCACTTTAATGCACATAAAAAAAAACCACATTAATGCTTTTTAATGTAGTCAATTAATTAACTGGTCAATAAATACAATTAATACAGCTATTAAAACACCCCTTACATAAGAAATACGAATTATCAAGCATATTGTACAACCAAATTAAACACAATTCATACATTAAATGTTACTAATACAAATAATAAAGCACATTATACAAATATTCAAGCCCGAACGGGCAACGGGCCAAATGGGCTTGAGCCCGAACAGGTGCAGGCCAAACGGGCTCGAGCCCGAACGGGCACGGGCTAAACAAAATTCTTGATATTCGTAAATTTATTGTCAAAAAGAATATAATAAACTAAAATACATTATTCACCGGAAAATTTACTACTCTATAAAGGGTTTAGGACTTTCTAAATAAAAAAGTCTTAAAATTTTTAAGACAAAAAACATTTCTTTAATAGGAAATTTTCCCCATAATATGATTAAATATAAAAAATTAAAACCTTTATAAATCTTACTCATTAAATGTGATTAAATATAAAAAATAAAAACGTCTATGCTTTTACTACAAGGTGATTAAATATAAAAAATTAAAACCTTAATAAATCTTACTCATTCAATGTGATTAAATATAAAAAATGTAAACGTCTATGCTTTTACTACAAGGTGATTAAATATTATTAAATATAAAAAATTAAAACCTTCATAAATCTTACTCATTGAATGTGATTAAATATATAAAAAAAATGTAAATGTCTATGCTTTTACTACAAGGTGATTGAATATGAAAAACCAAACGTCTAATTTAACATGAAAAACTAAACGTCTAAAACCTATGTCATATCTTTCCATAACATTAGTTTCCCTCCCAAATATTAGCCTCCTTGAAATTAGCTTCCTTAACATTAGCAACCAACAATATCAATCTGGCCCCTTTCTTGTAACACTATATAATGGCAATATACACCAAAACCTTTGGGTACACAAACAAATAAACACACACAAATTTCATCTGTTATAAAAACATGGGCTATACCAACGTGAGCCGACCACCAGCAATGCCACGAACTTGCTACAGTCCCCGGCCTATCTCTTTCACCCACCTCAACACCTATATATGGTGGCCATCGAAGTTGAGCGCGACACAACAATTGAGGTGACCAATATGATGCCATATTTATCTGTATATGTACCACCCCGCCGTTGGGTTTCAAGGGTAACAATGCTTTTCCCTGACCAATTCAACGGCAATATACAACATCAACATAAAAACGTTTCTGTTTTCTCAAATACTAACGATACTATTACGTTTGACGTTTCAGGTTGAAAGCATTTTGAAAAAAAAAACGCATGAGGCCAGAAAAGTGAGAAAACTTGCTATACTGGAAATGGGATGATGTTGTTCGTTGGAGCTGGGGATCACCTAATTGGCGGTATTTGATGGAGCACTTTACCGGTGACATTTGGTGAAGTAGACGATTGATACGTGCAAGAGACCAAAGACCATTATCTTGTTAATTAGCTGTTTCATGTTACAAAAAATAAAAAATAAATAAATACTAAAAAATAAAAATTGTTGCATGTTAGACTAGAAGTACCATGCATTAATTTAGGAGTCACGATTAGAAGTTTGTTCCATGCATGTTTAGTTATCAGTAGCCATGTTCCCATGTTTTGTTTATTTTCTTAAGTTTAGCACATGCATTATGTAGTTGGTTTCCTATTTAAAGTGTACTACAGTTGCATGGAAAAGAATCAGTGAAGAAAAGAAATGAATAAAATTAGTTTAAGACTAATTCTTAGTTGTTATTTTAGTTATTTATTAGGAGAGTGATCATCTCAAATCGATCTCATATCAACGACGGTTCAATAGTTTTCTCCGTACCGACGATATGTGTTTATGCAGGTGTACGTGTGTGGTTGCCTACCATGTGTGGCGCTTTTTTTTTTTTTTTTTTTTTTTTTTTTTTTTTTTTTTAAATTTTATTTATTTTATGAAATATATATATGTTTGTGTGCACAAATGTCTCACATTAAAATGAGAAGGGTACTTTTGTGTTATGTGAAGAGCACATGCATATTGTGTGGACTAAATCCTCTAAACATATAATAGAACTTTAAACAATTATTCATATTTATCTTTTTTCCATCTATAATTTTGGATACATAAACTTGACTTTACAAATTGGGTTCATAACTTAAAGAGAAATTATGGTGCTGACGTAATGCAAATATACTTCATCTTTTTGACTTGGTTAATAGAGTTGAATATTAATAAATTTTAAAAGTACACGAGTAAAAAGCATTTTGTAATTTATTTGTATGAAGTGAAACAACATATTCTTTTGTTTGTTTGTTTTGTAGTGCGACATGAGGTCTATAGACGAAGATAGTGGGAATTGGAAAGAACAAAATGAGAAAACGCTTAGACGGTGATGTCTCACAATTTGACATCAATGGTTTTACTATTTAGAATGAAATTCTAATGTTATATACTTTTAAGTTGTGCAGCTCCATTTATCTTTTAAACATATCTGTGTAGAACGAAAAAAAAGAAAAAAAATTACAATAGAAAATATTGTGCTCAAGATAGGATATATAAAGTGATACCGATATTGTCGAAGGTTTAATGATCCTTGTTTGGGATAAAATGAAAGTTGTTGTTGCATGGATGTAACAACTGAACCCATATTCAATCAGTAAATCAATTATGCAAAATGTCATATCTCATTTCCTAATGATATTTTTAGTTTTATCTTTATGTTTGCACATAATGCTTATTTTTTTGTCATACTTAATTTTTGCATAACATTTTGTCGCAAATAAATAAAATTGCAGGGTACCCGCCGCCGCAACGCGCGGGTACCCGGCTAGTTATTCTATATCAATGGGTTCGTCATGTAATAGTTTTACATCCCGGCTTTAACATAAATCACACTAAACGAGTTTCAACATAAGTAATACTAAT
The DNA here is from genome assembly GCA_021014915.2 of Artemisia tridentata subsp. tridentata. NCBI lineage: Eukaryota > Viridiplantae > Streptophyta > Magnoliopsida > Asterales > Asteraceae > Artemisia > Artemisia tridentata. The sequence goes on along the minus strand of CP139501.1, from coordinate 8,595,450 downwards.
TGGATCACAGTTCGGTCTGCTTGTTTGATTGTCTTTTAAATAAAAATATTATAAATTATAACAATCACAATAGATGTTTTTTAAAAACAAATATAAAGTCTAGGGGTATTTGTTATATAAAATTTAAGATTAGATATTTTTATAAAGTGTTGCGCTTAAATATAAATTTATTGAACAATCAAAATATGATGTTATTTTATATTTAACCATTTAAGTTTAATTAGTTAATACCCCTCATTTTTTAAGGGTTTTTTCTTTTTGTTTTTTTTAATCATTTTTTTAATCATCAAAATAACATAATAAATTTATTAACATTTTAAACTTAATAACTAAATTTTCAAAAATAACCTCTTTTTCTTTTTATATTTTTCTTTTATAATTTTGGCACATGTATTTTATGATGTAGTTTTTCGATTTGGACGAAAAATTAAGAGATGTTGACCGAAAAAACTCAATTTTGACTTTCACCAATAGGAGGTCTTGATTTTAGAATTAAGCTTTCATATTGGTTGATACTAATGACTTATTCTCATTTTTTTATATTTTTTTTCGTGTAAATTACAAAGATGGTCCCTGTGGTTAGGGTTGACTAACACGTATGGTCCATTGTGTTTTTTTTTTTTTTTTTTTTTTTTTCACGTATGGTCCATTTTTTTTTTTTTGCACGTATGGTCACCAACTCTGAAACTATTAACAAAGATGGTCCCTTGACCAAACGTCCGTTTAGTCAAGGCGTTAAGTTGTATCATGTGCGCAATGTGTGAGGGTATTTTCGTCCATTCCACTTTTCATACATAGAGCCTCTCAATATGCAGGCATTTAATACCCATCGTTTCATTTTCCCTCTTCATTTTCTCTCTCATAACCAAATCTCACAAAACACAAACATAACCTAATTCTGATCTAAGTTCATCATCAATGCGACAATGGTTGGAACAAAAATGTGGAATATACGGCAATCAAAAGATGATTGTGATGTTCACGAACTATATGGTATGTATCGATTATCATTTACTTGTTGTTATTGCATGGTTTGACTGAAAAACCTTAATTTGGTTTTCTTTAATTTTTTTTGCAGCAAATGAACCTGATTTGTTTTCAATCAAGGTTCATTATGATGGGAAGTTCACTGATAGACCAGATAGAACCTACGAAGGTGGTTACTCTAACTTTGTGGGTGTAGTAGATGTGGATGAGTTCTCTGTTCACGAAATGGATGCTATGGTGGAAGAGTTAGGTAATGATGGTCACTCACTTATGTTTTATCACTTTCTTATACCTGGTGAGAGTTTGGACAATGGG